>ML685814.1:5911268-6000902 GCA_007922175.1 Pelusios castaneus
GGGGGGCTGTCTGTAAGTGAGGAGAGGTGTACTGCCCAAGGTCAGAGAGAGTGAGGGATTATCTTGTAGAATAGACTGTAGGTCTTTAATGATGTGCTGTAGAAGTTTGACTCAGGGATTGTAGGTGATGACCAGTGGCGTTCTGTTGTTTTCTTTCTTGGTTTTCTCCTGTAGTAGTTGACTTCTGGGTACCCATCTAGCTCTGTCAATCTGTTTCGTCAATTCTCCAGGTAGGTACTGTAGTTTTAAGAATGCTTGATAGAGATCCTGAAGGTGTCTGTCTCTGTCTGAGGGATCAGAACAAATGTGGTTATATCTTAAGGCTTCGCTGTAAACAAAGGTTCGAGTGGTGTGTCCTGGGTGGAAGCTTGAGGGATGTAGGTAGCTATAGTGGTCTAGGTTTTCAGCATAGAGTGGTGTTTATGTGTCCATCACCAATTTGTACTGTAGTGTCCAGAAAGTGGATCTCCTGTGTGGAGTGTTCCAGGCTAAGTGTGACTGTGGAGTGGAAATGGTTGAAATTTCTGTGGAAATCTTCAAGGGCATCCTTTGCATGGGTCCAGATGATGAAGATGTCATCAATGTAGTGTAAGTAGAGGAGTGGTACTTGGGGATGATAGTGGAGAAAGCGTTGTTCTAAATTAGCCATAAAGATGTTGGCATACTGTGGGGCCATGCGGGTACCCATAGCAATGCCGCTGAATCGAAGATATAAATTATCTTCAAATCTGAAATGGTTGTGGGTGAGTACAAAGTCACAAAGTTCAATCATGAGGTGTGCCGTAACATCATCTGGGATAGTTCTCCTAAAGGCTGGTAATCTGTCTTTGTGTGGGATGTTGGTGTACAGAGCTTCTACGTCCATAGTAGCCAGGATGGTGTTTTCTGGAAGGTCACCAATGGATTGAATTTTTCTCAGGAAGTCCATGGTGTCTCAAAGATAGCTAGGAATGTTGATAGCATAGGACAATGGTTTTCAAATATTTTCCCTTAGGACCCAGTTGAAAAAAATCATTTATGTCTGCGACCCAACAATTACACCTTTGAGCAATACATTTCAGTCTTGTGGTGGTGGCAGCAGGGGTAGCTGTGATCCAGTACCTGAAGGTCTGCAGCCCGGTACTGGGTCCCAACCTGTGGTTTGAAAACCACTGGTGTAAAGTCTGAGGAGAGAGTCCACATAGCCAGATAAGCCCATTGTAAGAGTGCCACCTGAGATGATGGGGCATCCAGGGTTTTCAGGTTTATGGATTTTTGGTAGAAGATAGAATATCCCTAGTTGGGGTTCTGGGGATGTGTCTGTCTTGGTTTGTTCCTTTGCTGCTTCGGGAAGTTTCTTGAGTAGGTGTTTTAGTTCCTTTTGGTATTCCTCAGTGGAGTCCAAGAGAAGTGGTTTGTAGAATGCTGTTTTGGACAGTTGTCTATAAGCCTCCTGATTGTAATTCGATTTGTTCATGATGATGACAGCAAGCTCATGCAATAAATAAATGTGTTAGTCTTTAAAAGTGCCACCTGACTACTTGTTTGTTTTGCTCAAAGTGTGTAAACTCACTTGTTCATACTTACGGCTTCCCACACATTGAGGAAATGGGCCGGGGAGGGGGGGGAGGGGAGAGAAAGATAGCTGGGTGATCACCAGTGACTGTATTGCTGTCCTTCAGGAAGAACTCAAATTACTGCTTCCCTACAGCTGACTGAAGGTGGGGTGCTTGATTCAAATTGGAGCTGGATAACCACCTTCTCTGTGACTTGTGCTTCCTCCTTGAAAAGTCAGGCTCCCTTGGAGGATATCCAGGCTGTCTGTAATACCAAACAAAAACTGACCATTGAAAAAGAGTTATTCCATGGCTTGTTGGAAGTCAGAGGCTATCCCAGAATTTTGTAACCAGAGGTTCTTCTCATTGTTATTGAAGAAACCATCACCCTAGAAGAAGCATCCATTGGATAGAATGTTGTTTCAGCCACCAAGTTGACTTCTGTTAGAAAAGCTCAGAACTCCTCCCTTGCATCTTTAAGCAGGTTGTCAGTGAACTTGAACATTATATCCCAGTTTACAAAATCATATTCTGATAACAGAATGTGCTGGTTATCGCTGCACACCTGGAGAGAGGAGATGAAATAAATTTTTCTCCAGACCAAGTCAAGTTTCAAGGACCTTTTCTGTTTGGGAGCTGATCTGAATCTCCCTTGACATGATTTCTTATTAGCAGCAGTGACCATGAGGGAGTTTGGGACAGAGTGAGAACAAAACCACTGGAAACCTTGCAATGGACAAATCTTTGTATGCCCATGCACTTGGCTGTATGTGCTCAGGAGGCTGGTGTGTGCTACAAAGTCTTGCTTGTTTCAAAAGAACCTTATTACTAGGGAGGTCTGCACTTCTAGGGGCCATTGCCTGAAGACTGTCCAAAAGCTTGTGAACTTTCTTTTGTATATGCCCAGTTTGTATGCCCAATGCTACCAGAATCTTGAAAGAATGGCAGATACCACACCTTTCTGTAATGTATCCCTTGATGAGACACAAAAAGCAGCGTGTAGGCATGTCACAAATCAGAAGAGACACCGCATGAGACAGGCAGTGTTTTAAAGCCTGTTGAGTGTTGAATACTATCAGTGCCTTTCACCAAAAACTAATCACTAATTGACTAAAAACAAATTAAAACAGTACAGGACACCTAACTTCTTGGTACTAACTATTACCAGGAAAAAAAGCAGTGAATTAACTCACTCACTGCACAGATAAAACACATGAGGTAAACTACATGGGACCACTGATTCAGGCCACATGAAGTGAGAAGAACATAAAGATGTTCAGGGCAGCACCACCTTTACATAGTCTTGGCAGGGTCCACAAAGAGGTGCAGGGCATATACACTGCTCAGAAAAAAACGTCTTTGATTCCAGCACACTGGCATGAAAACACCTATGTGGAATACATGTGTGCAACCACTTGAAGAAAATCCTGTTCACCTGTAGGATGGAACATGTTCAGTCACTATGGCTATGTCTACACTTGAAAAGTTAAGTTGACCTTATTAAGTTGACTTAACTTTTCAAGTGTAGATGCAGCATTCATTGGAAGTGGCTTCCCACTGAGAAGGGACCTGGGTCCCTTCCCCAGGAAGCCGGGGTCCCTCCAAGAAGAGAGCCAGTCTCCTCTCTCCCCGCGACCTGCACAGGTACTGGCAAAATGGGAGCCACGGCTCCTTTCTCACTGGGACCCACGGCTTCCTGGCAGAAGGCTCCATTCTTGCCAGGAACCCCGCTCATTTCTCCCCGGACCCCGCCAGCACTCCAGCAGATAGGGTATCCCCAGTGGTACCCCCGTCAGCTGGAGTAACCCTCCGCGGATCCCCTGTTAGCTGGAGCACCGGCAATTGTCGGCCCCGGCACTCCAGCTGACAGAGGAACCACTGGGGAGGCCACACTGTCTTTAGGTTGACTTAACAAATTGACTTAATTGTTAAGTCGACCTAAAGACCGGTAGTTATTAAGTCAACTTAAGGAGCTGCTTAAGTCGACTTAATGAAAGCCAGGTGTGGACGTGGCTTTCTTTAAGTCAACTTAAGCCTCCTTAATACACCAGTCTCGTCAACACACTATAGTTGTTGTGTGATGGAATATGCTCAGTGCAGAGAGGATAATCCCAGAATTTAGCTGTAAAACTAAAAAGTATTCTGATCATGTGCAAACTGATTTTTTTTTTTGGTTGGCTTATAAAAGTTGGCAAAAAAGTTCTCCTACAACTGTGCTTGAGGTGTACACACCTCCACCTCCACATGCAACACTTTTGGAAGAACAACAGTCACAGAAAGGTAGGGAACTGTTTTTTGTTGTTGTGGTTGGTTTTTTTCCCCATCAAATGATTGCACAAGTCCATCCTACTGTAGGTTACTCAAAAGCAGATTAATGTGAATGTGGGTTTGGAGTCTACCTGAACAGAGACTGTGGAACAATCTGTCCAAAATTGGCATCATTCATGGACTGACAGGAAATGGCATAAAGAGCAGTGTGTAGTGATAACCAAGCTGCTGCTTTGCAAATGTCTCAGATAGATATTTGTACTAAGAAAGTTACAGAAGCTGCTCGCGCTTTGATTGAATGAGCTAGTACTTTAGGAGATGGCCTGACATAGCACAAACAAATGCAAGAGGAAATCTAGGAAGAAATCACCTGAGTGGAAATCAGTTTACCTTTCACCTGGTCCACAATCCAGACAAATAACTGTGTTGAGGCTCTCAAGGATCTGGTGCAGTCCAAGTAGAAGACTAACACTCTCCTCACATCCAATGAATGAAGGCCATGTCTACATTCAAAATGCTGTGTCCATCCTCATGGATCAACACAGCAGGATCGATTGAGCAGCCAGCATTGACCCACTGAATCGATCCCAGAAGTGCTCTTGTGTCAATGCAATAACTCCATCCCTCCAAGTGGAGTAAGGCTGCATAGACGGGAGAGCATTGCTGGTTGATGCAGCGGAGTGAAGACAGTGAGGTAAATGAGAGTAACTAAGTGAAGAGGAGATAAGTATTCAGACAGAAGGTTGCCTGGAATTTTTTAAGAAATGCAGAGGTTTGTTGGTCTTTTTTGCAAACAGCTTTGATCCAGCACAAGGAAATTCCTGAACTGTAGTTTGGATTTCCATCAGCAACCGTGAAAGCTGAATCCAGGAGGTCCTACTTATGACTACTGCCACAGAGACAGAATGAGCAGCTGTATCAGTGGTGCCCAAGGAGGCCTGCCATTATGTTCTGGCCAGCACATGATCCTCTGCAATGATTGCCTGAAATTGTTCTCTCTGCTCTGGTTGAAGATGCTAGATAAAGGAATTCAATTTTAAATAATTAGTATGGCTATATATTACCATGAGGGCTTGGTAGTTGGCGATCCTAAGTTGTAGAATAGCTGATGAATATGACTTATAGCCAAATAAATCAAGCTTACTTGAGGTCTTTGTGAAACAGTGTTGATTTAGCCTGATGCTGTCTTTTATATTCATTTTCAGCATCAACCACAAGAGAACTGGGGAAGGAACTGAAGAACAGAAATTTCAAGTGCCTGAAGGGGACATAATATTTTTTGTATGTTCTCTTTACAGGTCACTGGTATTGTTGTCAGGGTATGCTAATCTATTTTTGCAAGGTCCAATAGAGCTTCATTAATAGCTCTTGCTTCCTGCTCCTCAAAGGTCTCTTTCTGTGTGTCAGATACCCCAGAGAAAAGAATTTGAGGGGATTAAGGGGATAGCCTTTTTCCTGATGAGAAACACTAAGGCCCCCTAAGAATTGTTGTCAATAAACTGCCCAAAGGTCCTAACGCAGCCAATGAAGTAGTACATATGGCAGGGATGGAGGCACCAAGGGTGTCCATATCAACAGGATGGAGCATGAGGATGTCTCTCATGGGGATGCTCTGACTCCCTGGAAGTCTCAGGAAAGAGGGTCTCTTTATAAAGGAGAGCCCTGAAAGGAAATCTGAGAGACTGAGAAGACCTCATCATCTTCCTCATCGTCATCACTTGGTAAGGGTGGCACACCCGTGGAAATAGGGGAGACTTCTTCGGGATTGGGCAAATGTCTGGAGATTGAGAGGTCCTTGGTACCAAGAATGGGTTGGGGATGAATAAAGGATATTCAGGTATCTCTGTTACTGTCAGAACATGAGGGAATTGAAACTCTTATGGTACTAAACACTGGTTAGTGCTGACATGCCAGCCTAGACAGAAATAATTGTGGCAGAAGGAGCCAATGGTCCTGAAGATGTAATGTAGTATGATGATTGCCCAGCAGGTGTTGGTCTGGTCTTTTGTGATGCTGAAATGCTACATAGCGAGGACCTGGTCAATACCATTGGTACCAGTTTAGCAGTGCTGATCACTAGGCTGATCTTTTGGATCCTTAGAATTCTTGTGCTTCTTGGTACTCTTGGTACCTGAGGAATCTGCAAGCCTTGTGAGTACTAGTTAGAGACTGGTCGGCACTGAAATGATCATCTGAACTGAAGACCATCTCTTTGAGGAAGACTCTGAACTTAGAGAACTTGAAGCCCAGTTCCTAGAGTCCTTTTGAGAGGATTGCAGAGTTTGCCTCTTCAAAGCTCTAGAGGAGTGCTGAACCGAGGAGGTCGAGATGATCAGCTTGATCAGATTGTTGAATGGGAGTGGAGGGAGGGTAGATCAGAGCAAACTCTTCCTTACCAGGAGAAGAAGCTTAAGTTCCTGGTTCTTTCTGGCTCTCAATTTTAATGCCATGAAGAAGTTACACTTATGGGGAACATGTGGCTTCTCAAGCCAAGGAAATGGACACATTGAGAATGCCCATCACTCACTGGGAGTGCCTACTGACATGAAAGGCTGCGCTTAAAATCAGGAAGACTGGGCATGCCTAAGGGGAAAAAGAGATGCAAAAGGACAATATTCCTTATGCTAAGCTATGTATGTCTATATTAGGGCTGTCAATTAATTGTATTTAATGTATGTGATTAGTGCGAAACAAATTAACTCGATTTGTAGGCTCTAGAGTTTTATATTGTTTTGGTTCTGACTGCAATTATGTAAAAAAAATCTACATTTGTAAATTGCACTTTCATGATAAAGAGATTGCACTACAATTTTACTATGAAAGGAATTGAAATATACTGTTTCTTTTGGTTTTTACACTGCAAATATTTATAATAAAATACAGTGAGCACTGTACTCTTTGTATTCCATATTCTAATTGAAATTAATTTAAGACTGTAGAACACATCCAAAATATTTTGTAATAAACTTGAATTGGTAGTCTATTAATAGTGAGATTAAAACTACGATTAAACAAAACTGTTATTTATTTCACAATTGTGAATTATTTTTAATCCTTTGACAGCCTTAGTTTGTTGATATATGTATAAATAATAATTATTTTAACAGAATTATTATAATGCAAAATTAACTAACTAGTAGAAAGAAGGAAAAATACACTTGAGGTAAGCTCAACTTGGACACTTCTGAGGCTCTGTCTCAGGCCAATGTGACTGAGAAAGAACTGAGGCCAGTTCACCTGGGCAGTTCTAGATAGCCATCATGCAGAGCACAAGGCTGTGTGGGGAGCATGTGTGAGCTGAATGGGTACTGCTACTTAAAATCTCCAATCTGAGGCACATGCACACCTAGAGTGGAGCACCCATGGGGACGCTATTTGAAGAAGAACTAGGAATTTGTGCATATGTACCATATATTGGACTTTATTTTGGTCTTGGGAAGGCTGCTCCTCCCATGTCTCCTTGAGCTGGTTCATTATTCCCTGAGGTTGCCCACCAAAAATTCAAAAGGGGATGCCTGGAGCACCTCTCATCCTGGTATGTCAGGACATGGTCCCAATTGTGGAGGGTCTCCATAGTTCATAGAATCACAGAAGACTAGGGATGGAAGGGACCTCAGGAGGTCATCACGTTCAAACCCCTGCTCAGAGCAGGACCAACCCCAACTAAATCATCCCAGCCAGGGCTTTATCAAGCTAGGCCTTAAAGACCTCTAAGGATGGAGATTCTACTACCTCCCTAGGTAACCAATTCCCATGCTTCACCACTTTCCTAGTGAAATTTTTTTTCTTAATATCAAACCTAAATCTCCCCCACTGCAACTTGAGACCATTGCTCCTAGTTCTATCATCTGCCACCACTGAAAACAGCCTAGCTCCATCCTCCCTAGAACCTTCCTTCAGATAGTTGGAGACTGCTATCAAATCTCCCCTAATTCTTCTCTTCTGCAAACTAAACAAACCTAGTTCCCTCAGCCTCTCCCCATAAGGCATTTTTTAATATATTTTTCAGGATTTGATTAAACCTTCCCACCAGGCCATCTATTTGGATGCGGTACATGGAGATCCTGAGGGGCTTAACTTTTTGGAGTATCCACACTGTCTTTAGTGACCAGTACATAAAGTTCATCCTTTGATCCATGAGGACCTCAGTAGATAAGTTTATTCAATAGAAAAGCTGTAGCAGTTCTTTCTCTACAGTTTGTGCCATTACTGAGCACACAGGGTCTGCCTCTGGGTATCATATGACAGAGTGTACCATGACCATACATATTGGTGTCCCCATGCAGCTTTTTCTAGGGAATCCACAATATTGATCCTTATCTTTTCAAAGGCATATATATTAGAGGTATGGGTTTTTGCTTTATGTTACCAATACTAGGGCAGACCAATGATCTATCCAGCTCAGTCTTCTGACAGTGGCCAATGCCAGGTGCTTCAGATGCATTAGTATGTAGACTACTACATACCTACGACAGCTTTTGTTTTGTGTAGACTTAGTATGTATGTTAGCAAGCTGTAGCAGTTCTCTCTCTACAGTTTGTCCTATTACTGAGCACACAGGGACTGCCTCTGGGTATCATATGTTCTTACAAAACTGGTCAAAATTGAGACCAGAGCGGTTGCACTATTCTGTAACCCACCAATCTAAGAAATCATATTCCATGGCATGACTAACTGAAGTGCATCAGTTTCTCCACAATGGAATCATGCCCTTCTCTTTGGCTTCTTCTCTTTGGTATTTATGGGCTGCTGCTCTGAGGATAGCTGCCAACTATCATGACATAGGTGCTGACTCCCAGGGTACTTCAGGGCTGGATTATCAACAGGAAAAAAGTTGGAGTGCTTAATACTAACCGGATTTGGACAGCTATCCCATATGTCCGTCACATTGACCATGCAGCAGTGGGAGGGCCGTGGGCTGTTTCTCCCTCCACAGCCTGTGACACTCACCCAACCGCAACATCCCCATGCAGCCCTTCTCCGGCAGTGGGGAGCTTGCAGACCTGGGGCAGAAGGCAAACCAGGCAGATGAACCTGGCCCCTCCAGAAAGGGGAGTTTCTGCCCTGCCCATGTCTCCAGCCCACATATCACATCCCCCCCACACTCACCCCATGCCCGCTCCATGCTGGTCCTAGTCCCACTACACCTTTTGGCTGCATGGCTGGAGCAGCCTCCGTGCTGGGTTCCTGACCATGTTTCCTCTGCAAACACAAAGGCTCCTGGGTGAGGGAACTAGAAGGGAGGCTCCTACCTGGAACTGGTCCTGCTCTGGGCGAGTGCCACTTGCAGGGTGTTTGTGACACTCGGGGACTCAAGCTTAGCCAAGAAAACCCTCCTAAATGTGGAGGGTGGACAAGAGACCCTGAGCTCAGCAACAAACAAGACAGGTATGCACCGGCGTGGGGGAGATGTAACGATCTGGTGTCTAGCAACAGCTGCTGGATCCACTGCCCTTGCTCTGCCTCCCTGAAGGTGACAATCTGCTCCGTGCTGCTCAAGAGCTTAGAGGGACAATAATCAGAGAGACGGGAAGGGCAGGGTCAGTGCAGGGGACACACTGACTGCACACGAAGGTCAAATGACTGGAGGCAGGAGAAGGAGAGGGGCCAAGGGGCAGGTGTAGGATAGAAGCTGGAGTTAAGCAGGGAGTGGGGAAGAGGCCACATACTTCAATGGCTGCGTGCAGTGCCATCAGCTGATGGGCAGTGTTGGGGAGCCACTGTTCCATAGGTTCTGTGGATCAACTGATCAGGCCTAGGCCTGACTGTGGTCTTACACTCACTCCACTGTTTCTAGTCTTGCCCTAACCAAACTCTTCCCCCAATAACTCCCTCCGGCACGCATTGGCAAAACCAAGAGTCGGTGCCTGTGCATGAAGGAGCCTCTGGCAACCAGGCCAGGTCCACAGGAGTTACTCCCCTGGCTTTTTCCTACCTGCCCCCTTAGTTTCACCCTCATCTCAGTGTTAAGGTTCTTAGGTCCTCCCTCTCCCTGCAAACCTACAAAGTGGAGCCAGAAAACAAAGTCGGACTAGCCTTCAAGATCTTCGACCAGAGAGGCACACCCTTCCTTACCCCTCTGGTCCCAGTCAGGAAATGAACTCCTAAGATGATGGCAGCAGATCCCTGAATAACTGTTGCTAACCCCTCTCTACTCCTTGGAGGAACAGGTCTCTCTGGTTTCCAAAATGGATTAATAACAGGTTAAAAATATGAAACTGACTGTTTATTCCTATCCTATGTTATCACTATGCAAAGAGATAAATAGGGTGATTCTCCAGGGATCTGTACTGGGACTGTGCTGTTCAACATACTCATAAATGATCTGGAAAAGAGGACAAACAGCGAGGTGGCAAAATATGTAGAAGATATAAAATTACTTAAACTAGTTTAATCCAAAAATGACTGAGAAGAGTTACAAAGGAATCTCATTAAACTGGGTTATTGGGAAAGAAAATGATACATGAAATTCAGTGCTGTAAGAGCAAAGCAATGCACAATGGAAAACATAATCCTCAAAACTCATAAAAATGATGGGGTGTAAATTAGATGTTATGACTCAACAAAGATCTTGTACTCATTGTGGATAGTTCTCTGGAAACATCTCCTAGATGTGTAGACGCAATCAAAATAGCTAACAGAATGTTAGCACCCATTAGGAAAAATTGATAATAAGACAGAAAATATAAATAATATCAATATATAAATTCATTATATTCCTAGACCTTGAATACACAGTGTGGTTCAGGTCTTCTCATATTTAAAAAAAACAAAAAAGAATTGGAATTATATTAAAATTGGAAAAGGTGCAGAAAAGGACAACAAAAATGCTTAGGGGTAAGGATTATGCTTCTTCATGTAACGCATGGATCGGGGTCACCCAATTAAATTAATAGGCGGCAGGTTTAAAACAAGCAGAAGGAAGTACTTCTTCACACAATGGACACTCAACCTGTGGAATTTGTTGCAAGGGGAATTCTGAAGGTCAAAATTATAAGTGAGTTAAAAAACGAATTAGATAAATTCATGGAAGATAGATCTATCAATTGCTATCAGCCAAGATGGTCAGGCAGGGCCATCCCTTGGGGGAAGCAGGGCCCTGGGCCAATTGGCCTAAGCGGGGCCCCACACCCATACTCCAGGGAAGCATGGGTGGACCCACCGGCCTGCTCCGCCCCCCAGAGAGCCAGCCCTGGAGGCTGAGGCCATCGGTGCAGGGTTGCAGCTCCAGCCCCGGCCCAGGAGGCGGAGGCCGCGGGGGGGGGGGGGGTGGCCGCATGTGGCCGTGTGGGGGGGGCCAGCCCAGAGGCCGGGCCCCACACACATGCTCCGCCCCTGGGCCTGCCTGCTCCGCCCTTGGGGGTGGGGAGGGCTGGCCATAGCGCTCCTGGCCTGGCCCAGCCTGCCCCGCTGCCTTTGGCTCGGGGTGGCTGTGGGAGGAGGGGCTGTGACGCGCGTGGACCCCGCACTGCCCCGCTGGGAGGACAGCACGGGGCCCATGTAACCGTGGCGCCCAGGGCGATCTCCCCGTTCACCCCCCCCAGGGATGGCCCTGTGGCCTGACATGTAACCCCTGGTGTTCCTGAACTTCCAACTGCAAGAAACTGGGACTGGACAAGAGAGGATGGATCACTCAAAATTGCACTGTCCTGTTTATTCCTCAGAAGTATGTCCCTGGCAGGATAGTAGGCTAGATGATCCATTGGTCTGAACCAGTAGGACCGTTCTTATATTCACTATATCACGTAGGAACAAAAGCTCTCTGAAGATTTGCCCCTTAAGACATCAAAACATGGTGATTAAGAGGGCATTTCAGGATGGCAAGCATAGGTGTGTGTTTCCAATTGCTACTCAATTTGAACATGCATCTTTAATCTCCTTCACTTATTTTCTCTGCTGACGAGACTTTAGTGAAACATTTCTTATGTCTGGTTCTGTTCTGTTAATTAAAATGAAAATGGCAGAGAAATTTTAAAGGCAGCTGCCAGAGAAATCATTTATGCCATTTGAAGGCTGAATCTATGAAGTTACAAGATATGGGGTTGTTGAGTGTAGGTCACCTGCAGAAGCCTTTTGGTCTTAGGCTTGTTCTACCTTTGTTAACAGTTACCAATCCAGAGGTTAAAGTAAGGGGGAACACACCGGAACACAGTTCTGGGGCCCACAAATTTGAAGAGCCAGGGTTCCGGGGCCCCTAAAAATAGAAAAATCCAGCAGAACACATGTTCTGCCCTGCCCTGGCTGCTGGCAGGTCCTACGCCCCACTGTTGTTAATCACAATACTTATTGTGTTATGCAGTGTTTGCTAGTTTGTGACAATAATTGCTATAGACATAAATGCTATATAAAATTATAAATATTTTTATGGAGCGATAACTGATGCATGTGGTACTGAGAAGTGGTTGCAAATTCCTGCCTGGTCTGGGGCCCACACATGCATGAAGGGGGCCCAGACAATACGGGAAGGGGGCCCGGAGATTAGGAGGGTTACGGGGCCCGTCAAATCATACTTTAACCACTGTACCAACCGATATAAGTCCAGTGCCTTTTTTGGTAAAAAAAAGTTTTTAAAAAAAGTGCCAGTATTCATATCTTGACAGTAAATTTGAAAAATGCCTCTCCCACGCCAGCTTCTTTCTGTGCCACTCTCCAGTAGTGCACTCCTTTCCCCTGCTGACCCCACCCACCCCTAGCTGGGCAGTGGGGCCGGCAAGGGACAGGAGTGGTGCTCTCCTTTCCCCTGCTGACTCCACACCACCCAGCTGGGCAGTGGGGCTCGTAAAAAAGGTGCCGGTACTCCGTACCCCTGTGTACCATCACAAAAAAAGCACTGTATAAGACTACAAAAATGTCCTCACTGCTCTTACAACTCCAGAAAAGAAACACTGAGGCAAAGATAAATGTATATGGCTCACTTGGTGAAAAATGGGCAAAACCCCTTGACAAATAAGAATAGAAAGAAGAAATGAAAGTAAGACTGAACTCTGAATCTGAGATTTTAGATCTTAAGGTCCTTGGAGAAAGACAGCAGTTTGTTTCATAGGAAATCAGAGATTATGGAGAACAACTAAGTTGTAAAACCTAAACCTACCAGACATGAGAAGAAGAAGAAACAGAGTGGTCTGATGATGGTTGGGTAAAAGTCCTGGGGCCAAACTCTCTACTGTGCCCAGCTCATGCTGGGCACAGGGAGCAAAAAAGGGAAAAAGTCAAATAGCCAAACTACCTATGTATTGCTGGAGTACATTGTGTTTGGTTGTTCCCACATCTCTATTTCCTCTGATAGGGTCTTCAGGGAGGGAGGCAGAAAAGGCAGCTACTGGGGCTCTATGTCGGCTGTATACTCCTATACACTACAGATACCACCAGGGAGGGGCTTGTGATTAAGTCCTACTCAGAAGGTACCACCTGAGTGCTGCAAAGTGAATAGAATAGGTCAGAGAATCTATGGCTATGTCTACACTGGCAAGTTAGTTTGAATTAAGGAGGCTTAATTCGGACTAACTAAAGCCATGACTACACTAGGTTTTAGTTAGTTCAAATTAAGGGCTTCCTTAATTCGAACTAATAAGTTCAAATACTCTATTTGAACTAAGGGGTTAATTCGAACTAACTAGTTCGAATTAACCAATGTGGCCATGTTAATTCGAACTAATTTCTTAGTTCGAACTAACCGGCCATTGAAATGAATGGGGATCGCTAATTCGAACTAAGCAAGTGCTTGCTCAGTTCGAACTAACATTCCAATGTGGCCATGCTAGTTGGAATTAAGCTAATTTGAACTAACTAAAATTAGTTCGAATTAGTTAGTTCGAACTAACTAATTCGACCTAATTTTAGCAAGTGTAGACATAGCCTATGACATTCTTTTTTAACTACATAAAATTTCATAGAGAAATTCTGAGAGGAAACTGTGAGAACAATGAATAGATTATGAAGCCATGACCCTAAAATCCTCATCTTCTGGCGATGGCCTACTTTTTATTTGTTTTAAATCCTTTTACTGGAAAAGATTAGCTTCACCCTAAGATTCTTCGCTGACCTTTTTGTAAGTCAATCTCCTAGGAAACGGTGCTGTCATTGACTATCACTGGCTGGAAAACATTAAGATTCCTCACAAAATGATTAGGAACATCCTGAATAATCAAGACCTGTATCTTTTTCATTTTCTAAGTCTTGTGCCAGAAGGCCTATACATTTCTGGCATGGCATAGTTTTTCCACAAGGCAGAAAAGATTATTTATCAGAGGTTTGGGAGCAGGAGATGGGTAAATGCAGTTTTCAGTCATGAAAACTGCTTCTGGTTAATGTGAAAAAATTCAGGCAATGTGACTTACATTCATTTCAAAATCAGAACTGGCAAACAACCAGAAATGTACTTGTTTCAATGTAGGTGAAAAAATGTTTACTTCTCTGTAGTGTATCCCTTTTAATAGAAAACAAGCTCTGTAAAGAATCATTAAATGAAATGCTTACCCTGTACTTGAAAGTAAAGAAGATTTAATAAATCCCTACAGCTACTATAGACATTCTTGCTACACACAGAGACCTGATTGGTCCACATGAAGAAAAATCCTGAAGAACAATGAAACTTCGGCTTAGCTGTAAGCAAAGTTGTGAGTATATAAAATAAGGCGATGAATAATTGATTTAATATGCTGTACGATAACCATTTGATTATGATTAAGGCATTTTAGCATTTGTGGTCCTCGATCAGATTAAATTGATTAATAAAGACATCAAACTTTTTAAACAAAATCTTCCTTCATGCTGTCACTACAAGGCAGAGTTAAAGCTTTTTTGGGTGATTTAACTGTACAATTCCATATCTCAATATATCTTTTTAAAAGTGTAATCTTAACTTGGATTCTCCCAGTTTTGCAATTTTTTGGTTTGGGAATAGTTAAGTGCCATAGGACTCCTTGTTTGTTTTGCTGACCTAGACTAAACGGCTACTCCTTTGGAACTTTATAACATATCTTTGATTCCTGTATCCTTAACCAATACTGATATAGACTCCCAAACTTAACTTCAACTTACTGTAGTTTTCTGTCTTGGAATTTCCTATTTTCTTAAATTCATACATGAGCAATAAAGAAGAAACCTGAAGAGAATATTACAATATTACTATGTGATATTTCTAATGTTTTAAAGAAATGTAGTGCAGTATTTAACATTAATTGTATAAAAAATATATTTTCAGTACATTTTCACCTATATACAGTACAGTGCAAAGCAGAATGTGCATGCACTGACTAATTAAACTGGGTTTATAGATGTTTTGCTTCAGTAGAACAATTCAAGTTTATTATTAAATCTGGCCCTTAAACTGAAGTTAATTCACTGGTTTAGGGAGCTAGCCCTGTCATTCCTGAGTTCCAGTGTCTGTGGGCTTTAAGAATTTCCCCCCCCCGCCCCCCACAGTGCTGCCTCACTGGACCTGAGGCAGCAATACCATCAGTAGCCTTTCCAGTACAGATGCCTAAGCCTTCAAAAATCTGGGACAGTTGGACCAAGTACAGCCTGTGAGAACTACTGATACTTCTCTCTCACTACTACCAGCAGAACTGTTGCATGTAAATTATGTATCTTTAAAAGGAAATGTGAATTATCTCTGATATCATAGTTACCCATTTGAGAATTCCTTGTGCTGTTGACCTAATACTACATGTAGCTTATATAATCATAATTAGCTACAACAATCATTTATAATTTAGTTTAATTACAGCCTAGTTTCTTATGCTCAAGATTTCAATTAATTTTAACTTATTTTGAAGAATTTCTATTATTACATAATCAAGATCCCTGGGGACAAAGGAAGAGACTGTTGAATTAAATGCTAAATTTCTTAAAATACCCATTTTAAAATAATTTTAACTTAAAGTAATAAACATGTAAATTCTCAGAAAAAAGTATTCTTTAGTCCAAAAGTAAGTGCTGAAAATTTGAATAGAAAACACTATTTTCCCACACATAAGAAAGATGCTGAATCCCTGCTTTAAGTGCAAAATGGAATTCAACCATAAAGATGAGACTGGTGTCTCTGTGATAAATTTAGCCACTCTTTTCAGAAAAGTCCCACAGTATTAACTATGTGCATATGTTAATATAACTGCAATTTATTTCTATTAAACTTGGCCTTTTCTTGCCCTGCTATAGTCTGTCATCCCCAGTTGTCGTATCACTTCTACAAAATAGACCCTGGGAACACACTGTGATCTATGTAGATGCAGCAGGTCATTTGTGAAGACTACAGTGCAGGATCATGGCCTTAAATTGTAAACTCTCTGGGGTATGGACCATGTCTTATTAAAGGTGACCAGATCAAATTTCAGTTCCATAGTATAATAATAAAAAAAGAAACAGCAGTAAGAAATTTAGTAATTGAATTGACTGTTTTCTGTATGTTTAGGGCCTTCCTTTTATGTTTATGTACAATCTGATAAAATTAACTCTGAACACGAGAAATATAAGAAACAAAAATATTTTTTCTCTGAATAGTTGATTTAGCATGTTTAAATAGGTTTCCTGGGTAATCTGCTAAGACTAGAAAAACAACGAGAGTCCTGTGGCACCTTATAGACTAACAGATTTCTTCGGGCATAAGCTTTCGTGGGCTATAACCCACTTCATCAGACATCTTAGCTTATGCCTGAAGAAATCTGTTAGTCTATAAGTGTGCGTCTAGTCGACTTAATATACTCTGCGTCCACACTACATTTTCCTTAAGTCGACTTAAGCAGCAGCTTAAGTTGACTTAAGGAAAAATAAAGTTGACTTTATAAAGCCTAGTTTTAAGTCGACTTTGCTGGCTAAGTCGACTTTATTAAGTCAGCTTAGCCAGTGTGGACACAGAGTAGCTCTAAGTCGACATTAAGTCTACTTAAAGGGCTTCAGGGCTCCTCCACTGCCCTCCCTGCCAGGGTGGCTGGCACAGGCAGAGCCTGACGTGCTCCCCCACAGGGCAGGACAGAGCCCTGCCCACCCCGCTCCTATGCCCTGCCAGTGTCCCTGTCAGGCTCAGCCCCCATTGTACCCAGGTACAATGGAGCAAATGCTGAGCCCCCTGGCACTTGGCAAAGGGTGCCCCCCTGCCACCGTGGACCTGTCCTATGTCCACCTAGCCCCTACAAGTTGACTTAGGTGTCCAGTGTGGACGCTCTAAGTCGATTTGGCAGGGTTCCCTTTAAGTCGACTTAATTTTTGAGTGGGGACATGCTAAGTCGACTTAAATTAACAAGTGTAGACATAGCCTCAGGTGCCACAGGACTCTCGTTGTTTTTGCTGTACACAGACTAACATGGCTACCCCTCTGGAAATTTCAAAAACTACAGTAATCTATAACATTGACAAAGAAATTAAAAATAATCACGTTTGCAAGCACAACAGGGCAGCCTCAAAGCAACCGAGCAATCGTATTTACATGAAAGTCAATGGGATAAATACTCAGTTTGGCTTATATGATTGAAAATACAGAAATCAGCTTGTTCTTCCTTAGACTCATTATGTCAGAACCCTTTTTTGGTATACATTTTGGCTCAAATTTTTTAAAGTATTTAGGTGTTGTCTGTGCTTGGCATTGCAATGCCTAACTGATTTAGGAGCCTAAATTTCATTTCCAAATGGGATTTAGACATGAGCCAGGAGAATTGTGGCTAAGTGCCTAAATCCCTTCTGAAAATGAGCTTCAGGCATTGCAATGCTAAGCACAAGCAATACCTAAATATCTTTAAAAATCTGGGCCTTTGCACCTAGTAAGATTGAATTAGCTGTCATCTAATATTGTACACCCCTGAGATTTGTGTTATACAGTCTAGTGTAATTTACTTTCACTGTGTGTGCAGAAATTTTATTTTCCAAGTTCCTGAAGCCCAAGGGGAAATGGAGATGATCTCTATTTCCTCTATAATCTTTCTAAAAATGTAAGAACATTTGATTAAGGGTTGACAATTTTCTTTTCTTTCTTGTTATTGTAATTCATTTCACACAGGAAGTGGGCTGTGTTTTTCTTATTCTTTCCAATTCAGCAGCTGAGCAGCTCACTTTGCTGGCCCACTCTAGTTACCGTGGCAACAAGGTTGCTGTAATATGATCCCATGTGCTTTATGTCAATACACCATGCTATTGTTCTCCGATAATATTTTTGAAACTACCTTTCCATATTCTGATAAAACAAGAATAATTAGTATTTGACTGATGCATGGGCCACATCAGTGTACTAGAAGCCATTAGAAAAGCAGACTCCAGGAAATCTGGTACGTGCCTGGGAGCGTGTACTGAGCATTGACCAGTTGCCATTCAATCCTGCAAGGTGCTAGTCTCAGACCCTGGTCCAGAAAAGTACATAATATATGACTAACTTTAAGCATATGAATTGCTCCACTGACATCAGTAAAGTTAACCTTGTATTCTTTAACTGCTTTGCAGGACTGGGACAAGAGTGCCAAACACATTGCAGCACTGTGCCCATAATCATCAGTGACATAGCTACTGTTCAGCTCTGCTGGTTAATTGAGGATCAGCTGCTCGATCAGCTGCTCACCAGTACTCAAAGACAACTTGCTGCTACCACCACACCCCCTCAGGACTGCAACACACTGGCTGTTCTGCCAGGTTTGCTCTGTGTCCTGGCACATCATCTTTGCAAGGAGCAAGAAAGAAGCAATTCCTGCAGGAATTGAACTGCAGCAGCCCATGCTTGCTGTATTCAGAGAAGAGGGGAATCCCCTCTCTCCCATTCATTGATTTATCACTATCTGGCCCATACCGCAAACTGGAAGCAAACTAGGTAGACTTGATTAATGAGTCTTGGAATGGGATACACCAGTCACAGAACTATTTTATTTAAAAATAAAAGTTTAGATTTTGGAAAACAGTTTTGTGGCAAGAAGTAATGGATGAGTTCTGCAGCAAATTCCACTAAAATGGTTCCCTCATAACAGTATTTTTTGTTTCACTGTTAAGTCAGGACATTGTTTTTAATAACATTTCAAGTGTCATGTTAAGGCATCACCTACAACAAACCAAATCATTACCTAGTAAGTTGATCCCATGTACTATATTATCTGTTACAAGCATCAAAACAGATTGTTCATTGTCTTTTAATTATCTATCCCAGCAGCAATAAAAGTTTTGACTTTCAAATGTCAGAAGGAATACTTGATTACATTCATGGCCATACCTGGTGCCCATTACACTGAGCCCTTCCCTTCCTTTCACCTCCCTCCCTATTCCCATATCTACTTCTCATTCTACAGCACTTAATTATTCCCAAACCACATTATTCTTCCGTATGTGGTTCAGTTAGTCTAACTCTTAACTCCTCATTGTGTCCACATTCTCCCTTTCATTCACAACTGCATAATATTAAGTTTTTCATCCCTCTACACATATTTTCAGTATTTAGTATCTTAGCAATACCACGAAAACAGCAGTCACCACTAATACCTCAATACTTTGCACTACAAGTGGGGCCCTCCTCCCATATGTAAGCAGCTCAGGTACTTGGAAATTGTAAATATTTGCGAAATTAGCTACCTGACATGACTTATTAACGTTGATCTGAAAATTACATATATGTGTAATGACAGACTTAGTCCTTTACTGCTGGTGAATAAAAGAATTCAATCCAAGAATATAATTCAAGAATTTTATTCTCAATAATTTCTCTTCCTCTAAAAGGCATTCCTTTTATTTCATATCCTAAACAACCTGGAGATATCTTCACAATCCTTCTTCCCTAAGGGTATGCCATTTTGATCTACTTTTAATGGAGATTTAAAAAGAAAAACCCAAGAGGTAATATACAATTTCATACCCTCAGTCTTGAAGACAGTCTTGAAAACATGAACCACATGTAACTAATGCAATGCTGTCTGGAGACAGCAGACAGTCAGAGAAGTACGAAATGCTCAATTCATCTCAAGGTACTGTTAACATAAAAACCTAACAATGAGAGAGACAAGGTAGATGAGTTAATATTTTTTACAGAACTAACTTCTGTTGGTGAAAGAGACAAGTTTTAGAGCATACATAGAGCTCTTCTTCAGATCTGGAAAACGTACTCAGAGTGTTACATCTAACTACAAGGTGGAACAGATTGTTCAGCATAAGGAGTTAACGTTGTAAGAGACCATTTGAGGTGAAATGGGCAGTTAACACTGCTGAAGTTATAAGACAGAAGGTTAGTGAAATATAGATTGTTGTAATAAGACATAAACTCAATGTCTTTATTGAGTCCACGATTTTTAATTTCTGACAGAATTATGAATTTAAGTGCCCAGGCTCATCTTTAGAATGTATTGTGCATGTTTCTTTTGAAGAGAGAGACTGAGAGAGCAGATATGGAGTGATCGCTTTGTGAAAAGCATTCACTCATGGATGACATGGTGTTTTCATCTTTTATTTCTTTCTTTCTTTTATGTGTGAGTTTATTTGAGAGTGAAATGATCATCTCAGGTAACCCACATAGATGTGAGTGGGGTATTTAGTGCATTGGCTAAGCATATATAGATCTTAAATGGATCTTGAAAGTTGTGTTGTGGGGAGTATTGCTCATTGTAGCAGTGAAGATATGTCTGCAGGTTTTGCATCTGTAGTTATGGCATTTGTCTTTGCACAAAACTTATTCCTCCAAGCTGTCTCCTGAGATTATTGTTTTTTCTGGTACTGCATAATTCACATACAGATTTGAGTGCTGGAGTCAAAATAATAACTTTTGAACTGATGCTGTCCAGTCAAAGACTATTAACATGATTTTAAAGCAGGTAAAGTTGTACATTAAAAATGTGATTAACTTCTCTATGGCACTGACATGAATAAAAGTAGTAGGCATAGTCTGTGGATTTCAATAACTCAATACAGTATTTCATAAAAACTACTAATAAAGTTCTGAAACTTGTGATTTCAAATGATATATGAGTTGAATATTATTAATAGGTATATTTAGCATCAGCTTCACTGGATATAGCATAGGAGAAATATAATTTATTGTTGGTAAGAGATGTTATCTCACCATAACATGCAACTACCGTAACTGGAGCTATATGAGAGATGGTAAACTATACAAACCGAAATAAGTCTCAGTAGTACATAAATAATTGTTTGCAAAATTCAGGTACTTCAATTTGCATTATTGGTTTCTTGAACTATGTTTCCAACAAAAGAGGACTAAGTAAAAGATGAGACGAAACTGGCCACTAGTCATATAAGTAGGTACAACTCTAGTGAAGGCAAATGAATTTACCAGCAGTGAATTTAACTTTGGGCCTTTGTCAATCAAAAAATCAATTAGAAGAAATAGGGGAAGGAGGATGATCATTATTAAAATAGGTACCCAGATAATTCTGAGTTAAATTAAAGGCAGGTCTGGTAGCACCACCTATTATTAAGATTTTCCATTATTCGATCCTGTTTAATTTATGCTTATAATTCTGCCAAGCTTTAACTGTGCTGAAATTTTCTATGGTAGTATCTGCTTCAAGCTAACTTTTTCTTTTCAGACATAATGATAATGATCCAGCCATTTTTGAGAATGAGACTTGGAAACAAACAAGTTGTTTTGCCCATGTTAAATTCTTGAGACCTTTTCTTTAAAATGCTCTAGCATTGCTGGGCTTTGGACCAGGAACTAAAAATTTGGTGGGATCTGGCTTTTGTGTCAGGGATATGCCCTTCGCTATTCTTGTGAAAATCTGTGCAAATTTGGCCAAGTTATAAGCCTTTTAAAAATCAATTAATAAATGCTCAGTAAATACCACATACAGTTTTAATAAGTATAATCTGTGCAGATTTCATCCTCCCTGAGCATGCTCTAGCTAGCCTAGCGCTCACAAGGCCTATTGCCTTCAGGACTGTGTCTGCTCTATTCCTTCCTAGCATGCTCTAGTCCCAGGGGAAAGAGATGACACCAGCTTTCCCTGTAATTGGTTTCCCAGGACAGGGTGGAGCCAGGGATCCCACGTTTCCTCTGATCTTAATGACTCCTCTTCCCCATTGCTCCATAGGCAGTGTGGAGGAGGAAGTCATCTGACTCCAATACAGAGTAGACAAGAACTGACTGATGGTAGGGAGAAGAAAATGGAAAAGACAAGGAATCTGGTGTAACTGAGACCGGAGGTATGGGTAAGAGAGAAACTCTGATTCAGAACATGTCTATGCATTGAGTTGGGGGTTTGATTTCCAGTTCGAGGATATGTGCCACACAAGCTCTCATCGGCAGTGTGATGCAATTAAGAATGTAGCCATGCTAGTGCCAAGGCTGGATCAATGCAGGAGTTATAGGGGCTGAAGCCCTGGGCCCCACCCTGAAGGGTGGCCCAGGGCTCCAGCCCCTATAGCCCCTGCAACATTTGGGCAGCCGCTGCCATCACCCTGTTCAGCCCCCACAGCACTGGTGGGGTCTGGGAGGACTAGGAGGGCTGCTGCCATCACTGGGAGAGGTGGGGCCCTGAAGCCAGAGACCTGGCTCCATGGAGCTCTCACCCTGCCCCTGGGCCAGCTGGTCCACCCGAAAGGGTGGGCAGGCTGGTTCATGTTCCTTCCAGTCTGGGGGCAGAGCCGGTTGGCATGTGGCCAGTGTGACCTCTGGCGTGGCCTTCTGGGGCTGTACCACATGCCAGCCAGCTCCATCCCCGGGGGCAGACCAGCTGGGCTGGGGCCGGTGGAGAGCAGCTTTCTGCTCCAAGTCCCCCGCCGCCAGGACCAGCCAACGGGCTGCCATTGTGGGGGGCTGGGGCCCAAGGCAGGGGAGGGCCATGGTAGTGGGGGGATGTGGGCCCAGACTGGATGGGGGGTCCCCACAGTTGTGGCAGCCTGGGGCGCCGGGGCTCCTTAATCTGGCCCTGGCTAGTGCAAGTGGTTGGAGGGGTTAGCAAGTTGGCCCATGTACATGCCTAGCATCTTAGACCAGGGTATACTCATGACAGCTGACCAGCCCCTCCTGTCACTTGCACCACTGTGGCTACACACTACTTTTAGTGCATGGGCTCAATCAGAACTAGAGTGAGTATATCTCCTTGAACTGATAATTACATCCCCAGCTCAAAGCATAGACATAGCTCTAGTCTCAGTATCCCAAGCAGACAGTAATGGAGAGACTAGAAACCAAGGAGGGATTGAGTAGGAAGGAGACTGGGACTTGGAGCTGGTTAGAGAAATGGAGGTGAAGAAGATTTGGAGCCAGTGGGCAGTCAGGGACACTATGGTCAGACAAATTGCTGGGGTAAAGAGAGTTGACTGACATTGCCTGAACAAGGAGACTTGGAACCTGTGAGAGAGAGAGAGAGAGAGAGAGAGAGAGAGAGAGAGAGAGAGAGAGTGTGTGTGTGAGAGAGAGAGAGAGAGAGTGAGAGAGAGAGAGAGTGTGTGTGTGTGAGAGAGAGAGAGAGAATGGAAACAGATATGATGAGCCAGGATACAGGGAGAGAACTGGGACTGGCTGAGCAAGGAGACAAGGACAAGAAATTTGGGAGGCAGTTGGGTGGAGAATGAAATTGGATAGTGAGTCTGGTGGAAGAACAGGGCACCAGCATTGGGTGAAAAAAAAGGGACTGAATGGCGGCAGGGGAATCTCGAAGCTGGGAGGGGGACAGAGAGATTGGATGAAGAGACAGGAAATAGAGGAACTGGAACTGACAGGGCACTTGGTCTTGGAGAGAATGAGAAATTTTGAATTGAACAAGGAACCAAGGGGGAGAGGGGGAGCATAGGACTGGCTGGGCATAGAGACCAGGATTTGGAATATAAGTCTGAGAAGGGGAGACTAGGACTGGGAAGGAACAGATTATCGGACTGGGATGGGAAAGAGATAGGGCTGGGACAGAGTCAGGTTGAAGGTGATGGGGCAGAACAGGTAAATCTTGGAGATAACAGGCACAAAGTTTGTGATCACTAGAGCATACTCCTCTCCAGACCATGGAATGGAATCCAAGATTCCTGAGTCTCAACCATTCCTCTACTGTCAGGAAATAAAACTGTGAACCCCCTGGCAATGTGTGTCATCCTCTAGTGCTGATTCACATAAAACATAACAACCTATAACTGCTATCCATTACTCTGTTAGCTCAAATATCTTGTGGGGGTGTTTTATTTTGCTTTTTTAAAAGCCTCAGTAATGTCACACAAAAATACATTTAAAAAGCATTATAAAGATTGCAAAGTCAAACTCTCAAGTTAGGAAATTCTAGAATTAAGGTTGCCTGTGTAGCATTAATTCAGCCTGGCTCTGTGGCTATGTCTACACTTGCAAGTTAGGTCGACTTAAGGAGACCTTTCGGTCGACCTGAGCACAGTGTGGACACTTAAGTCCACTTTATTAGGTCGACCTAAGGTCAGTTAGGTTGACTTACTAAGTCTCCGTTCAGGGGAAGTACTTTGTTAAGTTGACCTAACTTTTTGTAGCCTAGACATAGCCTGTGTACAGTAGTGTAGACATAACCACAGTGAGTGTACAGGCTAGATAGATGCTTTGAACAAATGAGACTTGTGTAATAAAGGTGGCTGTTACTTGTAGGACCCCCGCCTCATTTGTTGCAGAAGTTAGAAAGTGTGTAATGAACGAGACGGGACTCCTCCAGGAAAAAAAAAAAGATGGTTTCTTGGTTAAAGGTCATTGTGAGCTCTCCTGGATATTTGGATTCTATCCCTGGCTCTGTGCCAGAGTTCCCATGCACTGCTGAGCAAGTTACTTAAACAAAACTTTTCAGAACGGGTCACCAATACTTGTATATTCCTCATTTGGGTGCCAAATTTAAGATCCTGAAGTCTGATTTGCAGAAGTGCTAAGCCTCATATCTACAACTGAAGTCAATGGGAGCTATGCTTTGAACAGAAAGTGCTGTGTAATGCTAAGTGCTCTGAAAAATCCAGTTCTAGTTATCTCACATTGTGCAACTAAAATTCGTGGACATTTCTGATCTGAGTTTTTTTGGGTATGTCTACACTGGCAAATTAGGTTCACTTAAGTAGCCTTAAGTCAACCTAAATTACTCCCAGTCCACACTGGGCTTTCATTAAGTCGACTTAAGAAATTCCTTAAATCGACTTAATGAAAGCTCAGGTCAACTTAAGCACAGTGTGACTTGGATTAACCCTTAGACTTAAAGGCAGTTAGGTCAACTTACTAAGTCCCCGTTCAGGGTAACCACTTTGTTAAGTCGACTTAATAAGGTTGACTTTAGGTCAATTTAAAGTTGACCTTATTAAGTCGACTTAACAAAGGTGACCTAACTTTTTCTAGAGTAGACATAGCCTTTGTGCCTGAGCTCCCCATCTGTAAAATGGGGACAACACCCCCTCCTTTCACTGTGGTGTTGTGAAAACAGATTCAGATAAACCCAGGAAGAAATTAATAATTCAGTATTCAGAGCAGGGTTTGAATAGTGTCCAGTAAATAAAAGCATGTGAAGAAAGCAAATTATTTTAAAAGGGTCATGCCACAATTTCTCCTGTTCACCTTTACTATGGACAGGTAATTAGACCCTCTTCTATAGCTTCTCCTTCTTCCTGATGTTTGAATTGGCTTTGATGAAGGAAATGCTTATTGTCTTAATGAAGAGAGGCACAGTTTCTAGAATACTAAATGTTTTCCCTTTGCTGCATCCTATCCTCTCCTCCCTTCCTTCACCACCTACCCCAATATTACTGGCAGTAACTATTTAGTAGTAATAATGTTGCAATTTCTGACACGGATGGTGCACCAGTGTGTCTCAGTAGGATGGGCTCAGTGCATAGATCAGTAAAATGGAACTTTGTACCCAGCATGCAATCCTGTGCTCTGAAATGAATCTTGGTACTATTTTGCATTTTTCTACTCCCTCACTTCATCCATATAAATTCTTAAGAAGGACTGCCAAAAGATCTATTTCCTCTGCCAATTTCTTAAGACCCCCTTCAACAAATATCATCTGACCCTGATGATTCATACTTTTTAATTACCTAAGTATTCTTTTATCTGTCTTCTATAAATTCCATGTCCCTAATATCCCAATGGTCTTTATTAATATTTATGTATTTCCCTCAGCCTCCTACTTTATTCTTTATGCAAAAAAACAAAATAACTCTTCAGTATTTCAGAACATTCGCCATGTCCTCTATTATCTGAATTTTAGCAGCAGTCATATATTTTCCTTAATATTTGTTTTAACCTTGATATATGTATAAAGCCTTTCTTATTTCATTTTACTTTCATAGTTAGTATGACATCATTGTACTTACCTATTTTTTCGCCCACAGGCCTTTAATTTTTTTGGTCCTTTTCCATGCTTTGTAGTCTCTCTTTTATTTTAGGCCTTGTCTGCACTGAAATGCCTGTGTTAGTCTCGACGGATTGATGCAGCGGGATCAATTGAGTGGCCAGTAGAGACCCACTCAGTCAATCCCAGACATGCTTTCCATTCATCGTAGTAACTCCGCCTCCCCCCCCCCCCGAAAAGAGTAACGCTGCATTAAAAGGAGAGCATTTCCTGTCAGCGCAGCCCAGTGAAGACATTGCAGTAAGAGAGGGTAAGTAAGTTGATGGGAGATACGCATGCTACAGTACATAGACTGTGTATCTCCTGTCGACCCAGCACAGCAGTGTAGATAGACTAGGCCTCGTATTTGATTTATTTTTCATTTCTAACCCTTAAGCAGCTGCCGGTATAATCATCTTTCCCCTCACGGTACTTTATTTTATTTTGTAGGGGACAGTTATCTGCTTTGTCTTGATTATAGTATTGCTTAGGATCTTATGCATGTCTAGTTTTCTTATAAAACCTCTGTCATTCTGCTTTACCTATCAATTCCTTTAATTTTTCAAAATGTAATTACTTGTAATCAAATCCCTCTATAGTGCTGCCTCCTACTAGCTCTGTCCTAATGTAGTTATCAAATACTACCAGTTAATCATTATGGATATGTCTACACTGGAGGCTCAGTTAAGTCAACCTTACAAGTCGACTTAAAGTTGACCTTGTTAAGTTGATTTAAAGAGTCCACATTGAAAACTCCTGTCGACTGCCTGCGTCCACACTGGCAGGTGCTAGGTTGATGGAGGAGTGGTAGCTGGGAGGGAGGCCTGGAGGCCAATTAGGTCAATTTATGGGCTTCCCCCGTCTACACTGGCTTAAGATGAATTAATAAGGTCGACTTAAGTGTTAAATCGACCGTAAGCAATGGTGTTATTAAGTCGACTTAAGGAAGCGCTTAAGTTGATTTAATAAAAGCCCAAGTGGACGCAGGAGTATGTAGGTTGACTTACCGTATTTTTCGGACCATAAGACGCACCTGACCATAAGACGCACCCAGTTTTTAGAGCAGGAAAACAAAGAAAAGGGAAGGCAAAGAAGAGAAAAGGAAGGAAAGAGAAAGGAAGGCAAAGAAAAAGGAAAGCAAAAGAGGGAAAGAAAAAGGAAGGGAGAAAGAAAAAAGAGAGAAGGAAGGAAGAGAAAGGGAGAGAAAGAAGGAAGGAAGAGAAAGGAAGAGAAAGAAAGAAAAAAGAAGAAAAGAAAGAGAAAGAAAAAAGAGAAGGAAGAGAAAGGAAGGAAGCAAAGAAAGAGAGAGAAGAGGAAGGAAGGAAGAGGAAATAAAGAAAGAAAAAGGAAGAGAAAGATGAAAGAGGAAGGAAAGAAGAGAAAGAAAAAGAAGACAAATAAGGAAAAAAGAGAAAGAAGGAAGAGAAAGAGAGGAAGAAAGAAAAAAGAAGGCAGGCAAAGAAGAGAAAGAAGGAAAGAAAAAGGAAAGCAAAGGAGAGAAAGAAGGAAAGAAAAAGGAAGGGAGAGAAAGAAGGAAGGAAGAGAAAGAAGGAAGGAAAAGAAGAAAGGGGAAGGAAAGAAGGGAAGGAAGAGAAAGGAAGAAAGCCAGCCAAGGCCGCTGGCGGGGGAGGACCCTACCGCGGCCCTGGGAAGCCACCGGTGGGGGGGGAGCACACCCCAGCCCCGGAGGCTGATCCCGGCCCCGTGCTGGGAGGCCGGGGCCGTGGATTAGCCTGGCCCCGGCCCCGGCGTCAGCCCCAGGCCGGGAAGGAGGCAGTCGGCGGGTGGGAGCCCGGGAGCCCGGGAGCCCCCCACGGCCACAGCCACCCCTCTGGCCTGGCCGCGTGGGGCAGGCAGGCAGGCTTGTGCTCCTGAGCCTGCCTGTCCTGCCCTAGGGGCAGGGAGGGCCAGCTTAGAGGCCGGGCGCAGGAGGCCGGAGGACCCTACCGCGGCCCTGGGAAGCCACCGGTGGGGGGGAGCACACCCCAGCCCCGGAGGCTGATCCCGGCCCGGTGCTGGGAGGCCGGGGCTGTGGATTAGCCCGGCCCCAGGCCCAGGCCGGGAAGGAGGCGGATGGCGGG
The DNA here is from genome assembly GCA_007922175.1 of Pelusios castaneus. Taxonomy (NCBI): domain Eukaryota; kingdom Metazoa; phylum Chordata; order Testudines; family Pelomedusidae; genus Pelusios; species Pelusios castaneus. Next base: position 5,939,385 of record ML685814.1, read on the forward strand.
TGGGAGCCCGGGAGCCCCCCGCGGCCGCATCCACCCCTCTGGCCCGGCCGCGTGGGGCAGGCAGGCAGGCTTGTGCTCCTGACCCGAGCCTGAGCCTGCCTGTCCCGCCCTGGGGGTGGGGAGGGCCAGCCCAGAGGCCGGGCACAGGCCGGGTGTGCTGCGGCAAAGCCGCGGCCCCGGGGGTTGGAGGGAGCAGCGGGGGCTGCCGGGCTGCGCGGGGGTCCCTCACTGCTGCACGGGGGTGCGACGGCCGCTCTGCGGCCGCGCGCCCGCAGCTTAGAGGGAACACTGCTTGCTGGACCGTATTCGCACTATAAGACGCACCCTCATTTCCCCCCCACTTTTGGGGGGAAAAAAGTGCGTCTTATAGTCCGAAAAATACGGTAATCTTCCTTAAGTCGACCTAAGGCTCCACTGCAGACATACCCTATGTGAGTTAAGTTTACCTATAGGCTGAAGCCCCCAATTATTTCCTTCCTATCAGGCAATATTGTTCTAGAATATTTAAATAATTGTGCTTTGACCAGCTTCCTTTGAAATCTCTTATAATGCACAATTTCTCTTGGTGTTAAGAACTCCCTCCTCTCCCCCTCCCTCTCCCAATTACATAACAATCAAACTCTTCCTTTAGACTCAGGTCACTGGCTCCTTGTCCTATCAACGTACACTGTAATATTTCTTTTCCTTCTATCATGTGAATTTAAATATACAGTCAACATGTGTCCCTCAAGTCTTCTGAGCTATATACATTATTTGCCTCAGTTTTAACTCTTCTGTCAACTTTCTATTTTTGTATCAATTTTGTTGTCTTTCTTTATATTTTCAGCAGTTTTTATGTATTCTTCCAAAATTCTAAGGAATAGCATTATACACATTATTCCAGGTAGAGTTTCTTTGGAGTCCTGGAAACATTGCCATTGACTTCAGTGGCCATATGTCAGTGAAGCTTAGTGGAATGAACACTGGACTGGGATTCAGGAGAGCTTGGTTCTATTTCTGGCTCTGTATCTAGCATGCTGGGCAAACTACTTTGTCTCCCTCTGCCTCAGTTTCCCCATTTGTAAAACTGGGCTAATAGTCCTTATCTTCTTTTGCCAAGTGCTTGTAGATCTATGGATGAAAATGTTGCCATATAAGCCTAAGCATTTCCAGATTACCTTATAAGGTTTGTCACAAGAAGTTAAAAAATATCTATTTGACTTTAAGCATATTGATACATAAAAGCATGTAAAAGAATTCTATTACTGCAACCGAGATGTGTCTAAAGGTATGACCCTTTCATAACCTATTTTTGCAGCTGCGTAAGGTTGGTTTTTTTGCTAAATGAATAACAAATTAACAAAAATCACAAGAAAGGGATAAGAAGGTAGACACATTGTAAAAGGGGAAACTGAGGAAACTGCTAGCAAAATTATTTTATTATTGCAATGTAAATCGCCTCGCATAAAATGTTAAATTTGAATATGTGACCAACCACAAAGAGCAAAGTCAAATGAATAGTTAAGATTCTTGTTTTGAACCAATGATAAACTCTTATTTAATAGGCCAGAATTGTTCTGGTTACAAAGGAACATAAATTTAGAGTGTAATGGAATGTGTGCCATTGACAACAAGTTGACATTTGATGATAATGCTCAGTAATGCAGCCAACCACAAACTGTAATATGAGGTAATTAAGTTATGTCTAAATACACTTGAAAATTTTGTGGGCTAAGTGCGAATGGAGAAGCCTGAAACCAGATTGATATGTATTACCTTTCTGTATTCATGCTGATTAATCCTAGACATTTTATCTTTGATTAATAAATCAGTTGAGATTAACCATTTGATACCTAATTGATCAAAACTCTAAATCAGTAGTTTTCAACTTTTTGTCTGTGGACCCCTAAAAAAATTGAAATGGAGATGCAGACACCTTGGAAATTTTAGATATAGCCTGTGGACACCCAGGGATCTACAGATTGAAGGTTGCAAACCACTGTTTTAAACAAAAAGCACTATATAAGAGGTAGTTGTTATTCAATGGGAACAGACTCAGCCTCCATATTTTTTGCCTCTAGAAAATATGTAATAAGAGTATGTCTTGCTATGACATCTCTTATTATAGTAGTAGTTATTCTAGAGAGTCATGCTTGAATATATCACGTTCATTGAATATCAGTTATTTCTACTCAGCTTTCACAGAAAATATTTGTTGCTAATTTTGTTTATGCTAATATTTATGGACCACAAGAAAATTGTTCAAACATGTGGTCTCAAATTTTTCACCCTTTTTAATCAACACAATGGTGACATCTAATTGCACTTACATACTGAAGTGAAGGTATTTAATCCTATCTCTATATTAGAGTAGTATATATTTTATATCAATGCAGTATTGTAGAACATTATATAAACTAGTGCTCAATCCTCATTTCCCTACTTGCACAAGTAGTCACATTAAATAGTTGCAATTAATTAATTAATCCATTATATATTTGGAGTGTAACTGTATATAAAGTAATCTGTGTCTAAAATTAACCATTGCATATTGCAAAGTGCATTAAAACTGAGTTTAGATTATTGATAGAATAATGTTAGAAGGGACTCCAAAGGCCATCTACTTTAACCCACTGCCAACATGCAGGATTTGCTGTGTCTAAACCATTCAAGACAGCTAGTTATCCAGACTCCTTTTGAAAATATCCAGTGAAGCAGCTTCCACAACCTCCCTAGACAGTCTGTTCCATTGTCCTACTGTTCTTGCAGTTAGGAATTTTTTTCCTGAGATTTAATGTAAATCTGCTATTCTGTAATTTGAACCCTTTGCCTCATGTTCTGACTTCTGTGGCAAGAGAGAATAACTTTGCTCCATCTTCGTTATGGCTGCCTTTCAAGTATTTGAAGACTGCTATCATGTCCCCCCATAATCTCCTCAAGCTTGATATGCTTGATTTTTACTTCTTTGAAAATAGGCAAAGGTTGAGAATGGTACACTGTATAAAATCTAATTTGTAGAAATATATTTTAAAATCACCTATCTGGTTCTAATCAGTCTGGCAATATTTTTAAGAGACACCAATTAATACAACAAAAATATAATTCCAGCAGTTAACTCGGCCCCCTTAGTATTAAAAATCATATAAATCAGCTGTTAGGAAGGAAACAGGTCACAAGGAAGTTAAAGGAGTAATGCAAATTTGCACATGCATCTAGATGTAATTTGTACTGTTGTGACTTGGAACTAAAGAAAACATTTTTAAAACTTAGTTGCCTACAGATTGGCAGTAAATAAAAGTGGCCTGATTTTCAGAGGCACAGAGCACCTATTGCAGACCAGAGATTCAAAAACTGTATTTGGAAGTGTGCCATAAGGAATCTGTTTTAGATAGGTAAGGAAGAAGTTAGGAGCACTGACACTCATCTTCCCCCAATATACGTATGTAGGAGGTAGCCACAATGCTGATGTCTGTGTTCCTGCATTATAAGACACAGTTTAATGGGTGCACAAGAGATACATGTTCAGTTCCCAGCCCTGTATGATTTTGGGCACATCACTTAGTTTCTCTGTGCTTCAGTTCCCCATCTGTAAAGTGTAGATGAATTTACCAATATTTGGGAGATGCCCAGATATTATAGTGATGGAGGCCCTATAAGTACCTGGATAGATAGGCATGGATATACCTTTGTGAAGTATCTGTATATGAAGAAACTGGATAGATAGGTGTACATATGTGTAAATTCCTAATGGGAGGATAAAATGATGGAGAAACTATTGCTCCAGTGCCAAAATGCCAGTTAAAGTTAATAAAGTGTTAAATGTTTAGATACTATTGAACATTAAGTGTTGGAAAATAAAAATAATTTGTCCATCAAATCAAGTGTCTCATAGTTTTTTATGATTTCTTCTTTTTAGTGGTTTGGCCCATATTTGTATCATATAATGTTTATAGGTCTCATAGAGCTCAATTTGGTCAGATTGTAATATTGATCAAGTGATATGATTTTAACATCTCAATTTAAATTATCAGGAAAATGTACAAATACATGCTCATATGCAGGCCTTAATCAGAACCAATCCCCAATAGATACTGTGATCTGATCTGTTGCTATTGTCTTTAAGTATCCATCTCCCTAATCCATAATGAAAGTGTCTATGATCCATCTCCAAATTTATAAAAACAGACATATGCAAGGACACATACCAACCAACCTTTAATTTCTTATATTTTTCATCCAATCATTAGGGTGTCCATTAGTTCATTAGATATCCTCATTGCTTAGATCCAGACAACACACTCTAATTTACAACTAGCTGTATTGATATAATTGTCAGGATATAAATCCTCCTCTGTCTGCAAGACAGTTTAATTGCAAATGAATCTTTACATTGTCAGATTTTCAATGTCATCAGTGTCTCTACCACACTTCCATAGCACTTCACCAAACTTCTATCGCAAGTTATCACACCCAAATGATACAACCCTTTCTTTGAAAAAAAACAACAGTAATAAAATAATGAGATAAAATAATATAGTAAAAATAAAATCATAATAAAATAAAATAATATTAATAATGACTGGATATGTTTAACCATGATCCTAAATACAAAGAGCCATAAGCCAAGTCTTGGGACTGAATTTATGTATGGCCCATTAAATGTTACGTAAATGCTGTTCTTGCAGTAATAATAGGACAGGAATTTCACTTGCTTTGTGCACAAATACTCTAAAAATAGAAATAGATTTGGTAAGAAAAGCAAGAGCAATTTTTCAAATACTGATTTTAAATGCTATATTTTAAAACAATTGTAAAACCCCTACATAATTGAAAAATTGAAAAACTATTGGAAAAAAATAATTCAGATGGTAAAGTTTCTAGGTACATTCACAGAAAATTGAGAGAGTAAATCTTGTGAATTCTTATGGTAGTTACGTGCCTATCTTCCCTGCATGGTGAAGGGAAAATAAACCCAAGGATATAATTTTTATGAATCTAATTAATAATATAGCATGAAATCCTTTTATCTGAAAAATACCTTAGTTCCCAGAATGTTAATTTAATTAATAAAATTTTGCAGCTGAGAGTTGCATAAATAGAATATATTTGTTTCAAATATAGTACAATATTTCTAACAATAATTATATCACCATGATATTCCCTTTCCTGTTCTAAACATTTAGTAAGAGTCGTACTACTACATCATATATAATAGGAGTGCCATGGCTGTTGCTTAGGCAACGAGATGAATAAATGCAGGTCAGAATGTGCTTTTAGAAAAACAAAGCAGAAATATGGTACAGAATGAAGAACAGACATATCTAACTGAATTTTCATTGCATTAAAATCAATAGTATTGAAAAGCAGACAGTCAACCTATTTTAGCCAAGTCTGTAATTGAATAAATAAGCTTACATAAAATAGATGAATACAAACAATTTTTATCAAAATAAACAATTTTCTAATAGTATAAAAAGATATAACACAGCACATTTAAGTTAACAGATATCTCATTTTTCCTATTAGCCTAACAGACCTTTATTCTCCAATTTTAATAATCTACATTACAGGTTTAATTTTCTTCTATCCTTTTGGATAGAAAGGAAAGTATTTTAGTGACAATAAACATTTTTTAAAATTATGCCAGGAGAAGCCTGTTACACTATGTAATTATGATATATGAAAATAATCATATAGAAACAAATTATGATTTTATGACAACTTTTGGTGTAATAAAATATTTGATATACTGTAGCCCAAAATATAGCATATCAAATTATTGTAAGTACTGTAAAGTTATCATTATTGTTTTATTATTATTTCACAGCAATATATCTAATCACTAGATTCAAAGTAGGGGATCTAATCTCACACATACATGCACCTAACGCCAACTAATATCAATGGAAATTATATATTTTACCTGTGATATATACTCAAGAAGAAACTAGATTAGAAAAAAACTAGTAGACTAAGATGACCAGAATGCTCTGGCTACCATTCAAACACTCACACCATAACTTAACCCACATGGTATCTGAAAAAGCTTGATTTCAGTATTTATCAACAGAACTTCATATTGAAATAGGTACATTTTCATAAATATGTCAATGAGAGACTTAGAACTTGCTCACTGAAGTCAATAACAGTGTGCACATTGACTCTAATGGACTTTGGACCAGGTCTCTATAGTTCCAGTAATGTTTGGAAAGCATCCCAAAGTCAATTTCTCTCTTCCTCAATGCTCACTGTTTACCTGTGGTAGGTGCACCACTACATATTAGTTATGCCACCTACTGCTCTTGTGAACAATGTCCCTTTTTGTAATATTTTTATGATCTATGCTCATCTGTTTTAGTAATTCTATAATGACAGCATATGTAAGATACTAGTGTTTGCAACTTTGGTTACAATAAGATTCATTTAAGAACTTTTATTGGATGGATGAATCCTACAAATTACATTTGTGTTTATTTTATTTATTTTTATTGGTGTCTATTTGTTCTGCTTTTAAAATTAAAATTTTAAAAAGAGGACCAAAAACTGAAAAGATTTTTACTGATATAATAAAAAAGTCACACCATACAGCAGCCATGTAGAGGCAGAAAGAAGAATAAAAAATACTTACATATGAAAATAAAAATAGGTAAGGCTTTCACAATTTTTTTATCAATTAACCAATAGGTATACAATATTACTAGTGACATTGGTGAACTGGGGAAAATATGACTGAGATGATGGCTTTATAATGATAACATAATCATGCCCAAGACCACTTCTACATCTTACATACTGTATGTAAGCTGTTCATTATTATATTACCTCTATAGCTAGCTAGGGATGAAAATATTTACTAAGAAAAATACCTTGATTAGGAAAAAAGAATAATTCGTTGAGATCTGGTACTGTTCAACAAGTGTGATGAGTGGTTTTTAATCACAAATAGAAAAGGATGAACATTGGAAAAGATATATATATGGCTATGTAGCAAATTTATAGGTTACCTTCCCTCCTTAACCATATTCCTTTCAATTGTAAGTTTGTTTACATGGGGTTTGTCATTCCATACCAGCCTAAATTCTAATATACCTGAAATAATTTGGTCTCTTTTTCTTCATATCAGTGAAATATTTATAGTTTAACTAGGACAGTTTTTGGTATCCATTTAAAGGAATACTCTTACTTTTCTGTTCAAACAAGTGAATTCCATAAACTGATTACCCCCAAAAATCCCAAACAACCCTATTTTATGAAGAGAAGCAGAGTTAGTTAGAGTTGAACAATTTGTTCAATTATTATCCATAATTAAATTAAAATACATCTTCCGGTAACAAAGGCATGACATGTTATTTAATTAACTTGGTGCTAATGTTTAAAGAAAAGTAAAACCATGTGATGTGCTACAGATAGGGGTGTGGCCAAACCTTCTGTACGGGGGAATTGCCCCCTCTCCAGGTTGGTGTACAAGCATTATGCACTTCTACTTTTTTTTTTAAAAAGCCTGGAGATCAGCATGGGGAGGGAGAGAACCCTAATCCCCAACTTCTCCTTGGCTGTGTCCCCAGCTATAGATATTATTTCATAACATGTACATTTTGGAAGTTTATCCTAAGGACACCTCACATATTGATTCAGATCTATGCAGAAAACTGAAGCACTACCAGATTTTAGTGAAAAGCACAATAGTTCTAAGCTATTTAGGATCACATAAGAAACACAGACACACAGTAAAAAACAGAAAGCAGCTACAGTCTCTATACACAGTAATACAGAGGATTCTTACCATAAACTGCACATTGTCAAATCCATTAGCCAGCAAGTGGTTCTCATACTGTGGTAACCCAATATTTTCCAACCATTGTCCCACTGTCTGGACAGGGCATCTGGGTCCTGTAAGAGGGTGAAGAGGGAGGCGTTTAAGCAATGAGTAGCCATCCACTGGATAGTAGCGGTAGTCCTGGGCTGAGAGGTGGCATTGCCACATCATGTTCCTGGCAAAGTTGTTATCAAAGGAGCCCGCCAGCTTGACAGATTAATGGCTTCAGCAAGGAAGAAAGTCAGAAGTAAAACATAGTTTAAAGGGCAGTCTATAGAGTATGATCTGATCCTAGCTCAACATTTCTTAGTTATTAATCTTTACTATAGACCCCAACGTCATACAGTGGAAAAAAAAGGCATATCAAGCTGTCAGCTAAGCTGTTCCGTTATATGTGATTGTTGGAATACTCCACAATGAGCAATGCACTGCCAGCAGCAAGAATTCTTTTTATCAAGTACTCCTACACTCATCAGTATGCAGTTCCATGCTCCTTGCTCCCCCTCGCTCGCTCCCCTTCATTACCCAGCCTAGGCTACACCTCGCATTTTCAATAATAGCCATCAGATAAGGCAGATTTTTTTTGTCTGCAAGCTGTAAGCCTGCTGCTGCTGCTTCCTCCTACACACTCATCCAAGTGTCAATCTTGAATGATGAGAGCAGTCAAAACAAATGCAGAAAATAGAAAGATTCAGAAGCAAACTAAAGCTCTTGAATCTGAATAGAATCTTCATACCAGTTACGCATTACAGATCTATTTGTTGTAGATTTTTTACGTTTCAAAAGACATCAGGAAATGCAAAGCATTAACCATAGTCTATTGCATGGTTTACTACATGTTGCTTATTTCATACAATGCAAATACTGGTCTGTAGCTCAATTTACATTCTTCAGAACATAATCATCCATTTTCTTTAATGAACCAACAACAAATAAATACATTTTCAAATGTCTTTCTTGTAACCCTCCACAAGGCATAAACTGCACAACAAGCTTTTAGTCAAAATAATTGGTTTACTATCTCCAGGATTTTTCAACCGTAAAATATTAGTATACACAGGAAAGCCTTCATTCTAGCCTGCTTGCGATTCAACTTGAAAAGGTTACCATTTCAAGTCAACAGTTAAAGGGATATTTTTAACATAGTCAAATTGAAAGGACAGATTCTTTTTCAAAAAAAGAAGGATGTGAGTCTCAATGAAAGGCAAAGAGGCTTTCTCCCTTGATTTACAAGGGAAAAGTCAAAGATACAGACGAAAGATGGGATAATAAAGGACTACAGTATCCATGTGTTTAGAGTTTGGCTTTCCTCCTGTCATGCAACTTTGAACTAACCAGAAGCATTATTTAAACTCAACAATAACTTGCTATGACTTTAGATGTTCATGTTACATTTTGTTAGAAATTATTTTTACTAAACCTAATATTAAACAGAAATGTTTTCATGGCACACACAAAGAAAACCAATGTGAACAGTTTGAATTTAAACATTTCCCTGCAGCATTTACAATCTAAATATTGTAGCACTTTGCTCATGTAGGAGAACCGGAAAGTACAACAAACTAAAGCCCCAAATCAGCATCTAAGGAAGTCAGTGGGAAGATTCCTATTGATTACAAAGGGCACCCTCAAACTTCCAGTCTGGAGACAGATATACTGGTACTAACACTTAGGCTGATACACAGAGTTGCAGTGAAGACAGAGGTTCACTTTACTTCCTCTGAACAAGTCTGACTTCAAAGGTGTTACAGCTAATTCACAACAGGGATCAGAACAGAGTCAGGAACAGTGGGAATATGCACAGGCATAAGCATTTGCACCAGTGCATCAATTTACCAGATCATGACCCCATCTAATTTCAACATCCAAGCTTAATTAAATGCTAAAGTAAACTACAGCATATGTGTTTAAAAAGTTAATTAGATATAAACATCTCTCAATATTAATGGTTGAATATGTTATTAGTTATGCAAACCAATGAAAAGTGTCTTTAAACCAATGACTTTTTATTTTACAAGTTTCACTCCTGTACCCATTCAAATTTCAAAATCCAATATCTATGACACTCCAGGGCTAGAAATATAGCAGAGGATTCCCTATCCCGCCATAATATTCAGCATTTGTATCTAACAGTAATGATGGCACACTAATTTATTCTGAACTAGATGACTCATAGGAATTTCTTCTAATTTCTTTCTCTAAGAATTCTTTAACTGGACTCCTGGCATTAACACTACAGGGAGAAACACAAAAACAGTACAATTTATAACTCTTAACTCAAAATACATGACTGTAACAGTGCTACTAGGCAGGACTAAACATTATTTTAACTTTTGCTGTATTTGTATAAAAATTACTAGACAAGCTCTTTTCCATCTGTCTTCCACAAAAAAGTAAGAAGCGAAAAATTTAGTTTTTATACTTTGCACACATGTACTCCTAGGTATGACCTAGGAAACAACTTGAACTCCAGAGACCTTATATTTATTTATTTAGATACACTGTTGTCATTATTCACATGGCCATTATGCAATATTAATATCAATTCTGCAAAGGAAGGTGTACAATAGTGCTCAGGGCACTGCACAAAGGAACCATAAAGAGGCTCACACGGGTAGTCCAGGTCCATTTTGTGCACTGCCTGGAATGTTAGAGGGTTCGGCAGCGGTGCTGACACATTTTACAGCTTGTCTGTGGGGTTGCTGTTTTATGTTACACCCTTCAGTTACTGACTACTGGGCATTTGCAAGTCCACAATTTAGGTTTAGTGCAGGGGTCTGCAACCTGCGGCTCCAGAGCCACATGTGGCTTTTTGGCTGCCCCTTGTGGTTCTGGGCTCCGTCCCTTCCCCCGCCACCAGGTGACCCTTCAGGTGGTCATCTCCTGGCTCCAGCCCCTCCCCCCCACCATTGGGGTACCTGTGAGCAGCCTGCTCCTGATTCCAGGCTTCCCCTGCCCCCTCACCCCAGGGGACCCTGCAGCAGGTATCCTGGCCCAGCTCCCCCTACCAGGAGGCTACACCCATTGAGGCTCTCAAAACACTTGGTTATTGAATTAATTTTTTAAAATGGCTCTTCTTATCTTTTGGGTTGCTGACCCCTGGTTTAGTGGGACTCTCTTTCTTGGCACTCCCTCTTTTTTCACTACTCATGTTTATTCTCCCTTCTACATAAGAGAAGTTATGCCTTGACTAGACTAGAAAAGCACATCGATTTAACAAAGTGATTCAAAAACTGACCTAAATTACACTGGTACAAACTCCTAATCTAGACACACCTAACCCTTGCTCATATCAATTTAGCCTAAACTGGCCATTTACTGACATAAACTAAATTGATATAAGTGAGGGTTTAACAGGTTTCAGTGTGTCTTTGTTAGGGGTTTGCACAAGTTTAACTGAATCAGTTTTTAAATCAATGTTCTTGAACCAGGGGTGTCTTCTAGTGCAGATAACTATGACTCATTTTGCAGTACTACAGAATGTCAAATCAGTGCATCTTTGCCACATACATCTATTTTCTGACTATTTTGCACCTCATGATTAAGTTACATTGTTAGATATGGCCGTCATTCTGCAACTGGCTCTGTACAGGTACAGGGTCCACCAACTGACTCAACTGCTGGATTGAGTTCACCGCACTAGGTCTTCCTCCTAAGAACATGTGGAAGTATTTCTGGCACAGATCCACAAAAGGAGTTAAGCATTCAGATGCCTACTAAATCACTGGAACAACACTGCAATCCACAAAGCCCGAGTTAGTTACCAGGTTCCCTGTACAATGAATGCGGAGAGATGGGATCCACAAAAGCTGGTATGGTAGGCAAGGAACCACCTAAACTAGCAAATGGAAGATGGCAATGAGAGGTGTGTGCGCTAAGTCCCACCTCATCACAGATATAGGCACCTAAAGCTGCAGGCAGACACCTATCTCTACTAGTGATCCACAACCGGGAACCCCTCTCCTGGAGTCAGGTGGCTTAGGCATCTAAGTCATTTCTTGTGAAGAGTTAGGTGCCTACCTCATTCTACATAAAACAGACAGAGGAGGTGGTGATGGTCATGCCCATTTTATAATTTTTAGCCTACTAGTTAGAGTTATGGAAGATGAGAGTTCAATTCTCTCCTCTGCTGATGGGCAAAAAGGATTTGAACAGGTACCTCTTACTGCTCAGGAGAGCGCCTTAATCACTGAAATATGGAATATTCTGCAGCAGGGGTCACACAATCTGCCATATTCCACTTTGGATAAAAGAGTCACTGGAGTAGGGAGACTGGACTGGACCCTGGACTCTACCTCTTAGGTGGGCACCTGAACCACTGGACCACTTCTCTCATACTCACTGACTCTTCAGCTATTTAAGTCAAAATGGAAGAGCTTCAAGAGCAGAGCCTATGGGAGAGCGCCACATTAGATTATCCCAAAGCTCAGTGGTTAGATCTCTTGAGATGTAGAAGACCCCTATTCATTTTTTTTCTCCCCATCAGGCAAAGAGAGTAATTGAACCTGTGTCTCCCACATCCCAGGTGAATGTTCTAATTGCTGAGCTAAAAGGTATAAGGTTGGCAATGGCAGTTGCTGTAACTGCAGTTGCCAGATTTTGAACAGGTCCAAGCTGTTAGGGGTGCTCCTCTACCTATCTTCCCCTAGTTCATGGATTGCCTGTGAGGCTTCATTGGGAGATAGATGGCCAGATCCCTGGAGAGAGGTTGCGGCACACATGCTCAGAGGCAGAAACTTTGGTGCCTACATAACTTTTACAATTTAGATGCTGAGTGAATTTAGATGCCTACATGCATAGGCAGCAGGTGAGTGGGAGTTCTGTGGATTGGAGTGGTGTCTAAAACTGGATTTGAAGTGTCTGAGTCTAGGTTTTAGGTATCTAAGCACCTTTGTGGATCTGGGCCTCCGTCTGTAGTTTGCTGGAATGGGGCTCTGATAAAGGGTTGTGCCTGAAGGCATTAAGAGATGCAGATAGCCATTCTACATAAAATGCTTCCCTTACAACCATGCAGTTATCCAGACAAGAATTAATGCAGATCTTGGCAGCACTGATGAATATTCTACGCCTGTTCCCCACTCAAGGAGGGGAGTATAGCACACATATGAGCAGAAAATCCAATCACAAGACAAGTCCTAAGAGGGGAGAGTAGAAGACCACATGAAGGTAACATATGGCTCAATGTACAGTAATTAAAAAGATTTCATTACATTTTGCTTACAAGTAGCTTTCTGTGTACAACAAAAATACACTGACATTTGTTCAAACCAACACATTTTACTTCCCCACCTTTATGAATGTTTCTACCACACATACATTCATAAAAATATTAGTCCTGAATTTCCAGTATTTTTGTTGGTGGTATATATTTATTTAAATGTATATTAATTTTTCCATATTAATTACCACTTCTCTAAATTTAAAAAGCATTAGCTGATTAAAAATTTTACAGTATAAAGAACCCAAAATAGAAAGATCAATTCAGTCATCAAGAAACGATGGTTACTTATCTGTATTGTAACTGTTAACCTGAGAGATGTAGGTGAAAAATGTATTCCATTCAAATGTGTGCACACTGAGCACACCAAATCTGTAGAACTTTGCCTATTCATAATCCACAAGAGTGGCACTTATACCCTTTGGCCCTGAGCCCTTCTCCCAGGTGCTTAAGGGCAGTGCCATTCTGACCTGTCTTAGTTCCTTCAAGAACTGAGACTCTGATGTAGTGGGAATTGAAGGTGGATTGTGGAATACATATCTGCAGCCACACTCAAAGAACAACAGTTAAAGTACAGGTGCATAACAGTCTCTTCTTTGAGTGATTGCAGACATATGTTCCACTGAGGTAACTCAAAGGCAGTATCAGAAGGAGATGTGATTTGGAGTCTACTCAAAGACTGATTACAAGGCTCAAGCTTGTAAAATCTAGCAGAACCCCAATGAACTCGATTTATTTTTTAGTTGGTACTAACATCAACTATCCCTTGTTCAAGATTAGGCCCAGATGATTGAAAAGGCATAGTGTGAACTGAACACGCAAAGGGACATATTCTCTTGACTTGCCCTTCACCCCTCCAGGTTATATGAATTCCTCTCTTACTGACATATGTGGCCACTTCCATTATTGGTAAAAACTCAAGGAGCCCAAGAAGGCTAAAGGGAGAAATACAGTATACTGATAATGTTGACTTGTCAGGAAAAATCTTAGGGTACATCCACACTGAAGCCTTAGGTCGATTTAAGGATGGTTAAGTAGACCTACAGACCGCTGCGTCCACGCTGGGTGCTTATTAAGTTGACTTAAGCACTTCCTTAAGTTGACTTAATAACACCACCTCTTAAGGTTGACCCAAGGCTTAAGCAGACCTTATTAAGTCGACTTAAACCAATGTAGATGGGGGATAACCCTTAAGTCGACCCAACTGGCCTCCAGGCCCCCTCACAGAGTTCCTGGCCACTCCTCCATTGACCTAGCACCTGCCAGTATGGACGCAGGGCTGTGGAGTCTCTAAGTTGACATGACCTTGATTAAGTCAACTTAACAGAGCCTCCAGTGTAAACATTAGAAACTTCTTGTGACTTGGGAAAATCACTATGTTGAAGCAGGCATCCTGAAAATCTAGGGCAGCAAGCTAGTTATTGTTATTTAATGTAGGAAGAATATTTTCTAAAGTCACTATATGAAATCTCACATATTCGATGTATTTGTTGAGACTGTGGAAAGATTTAGAATAGGTCCCATCCATCTCTGAGATTTGAGGACCAGGAAATACCTAGAATAAATTCTCTTTCCTCAATGCTGCAGAGAGGTATCCTCTATAGCTACCGAAGCACAGAAGACCTGGACCTTCTGAAGGATACTCCTTGAAGGGGTGCTCCAAAGAGGAGGGAGCTAGGCTGTTCTTGGTGGTAACAGAGGACAGAACAAGGAGCAATGGTTTCAAATTACAGCTGGGGAGGTCGAGGTTGGATATTAGGAAAAACTTTCTCACTAGGTGCGTGGTGAAGCATTGGAATGGGTTACCTAGGGAGGTGGTGGAATCTCCGTCTTTGGAGATATTTAAGGTCTGGTTAGACAAAACCCTGGCTGGGATGATTTAGGGGGAGTGGTCCTGCTTTTAGCAGGGGGTTGGACTAGATGAGCTCATGAGGTCCCTTCCAGCCCTATGATTCTATAAGTAGCTTGTGAGAAGGGTCCCTGAAGAGGGATGTGGAGGAGAGATACACAGAAACTGGACGTCATAACCTCATCTCACAGTGCTGAGGACCCATCTGTCCATGGGTACTGAGTTCCAAGCAATGGAAAAACAAGACAGCCCATCTGCAAACTGAGGAGACAGGGATGGAGAGAGCAAAACTGGAAAAATGTCCTGGACATGCAAGTAAAAATGTTTGTTTCCTCAACAATGGAGGAGGGCAAGCTGAATGGTTTAAATTGGCCCAGAAAAATCTTTACTTTATAAGAAAGGATGACTGCTTGAAAAACTGCTGAGAGTGTTATTGCTGCCATAGGTGTTAACTCACATAATGATGCCTCTTTGTGGCTGGGGCATAGACACCCAATAAATACAAAGTAGCTCAAGAGTTCTTAATCCAATGTGAAGGTCTCATCAGTTTTCTCCAAAAAAAAAAAAGTCCACCAAAAGATAAGTCCTCAAATACCCTGCTGAACATCAAGATCTATACTGGAATTCTGCAACCCAGCACATGCTGTAATTCTGGAAACAGCACTTGCCACATCCAGAGCCTATTGCAAGCAAGTTTTGGCCACCAGATGGCCCTCCACAGTGAACATCTTAAATTCTTTCCTAGAGCAACTTATCTGTGAATTTGGACATAGTATCCCAACTGACAAAGTCATATTTAGATGCTGATGAGCATTTGCCATGGAGAAGTAGAGTAAATTTTTCCCCCCATCAAGCCCAACATCTTAGATTCTTTGTCCTGGGAGGTGGATTTGTTGTAATCTATCATTTACTATTATCTTGAGAGAGTTAGGGGCTGGATGGGAATAAAAGCACACAGGCTATGTCTACACTACAAAAAGTTAGGTCGACTTTATTAAGTCGACTTAATAAGGTCGACGTTAAGTCGACTTAAAGTCGACCTTATTAAGTTGACTTAAAGTGGCTTCCCTTAACTGGGATTTAGTAAGTCGACCTAACTTCCCTTAGGTTGACCGAAGAAAGTGGACTTATGTGTCCACACTGGCCTTAGGTCAACCTAAGGAAGGGTTAAGTCGACCTAAAGAGGGTTAGTTCGAATACCCCGTGGTTCTTATTAAGTCAACTTAAAGAAGCCCCTTAAATCGACTTGATGAAAGCCTAGTGTGGACGGGGATTAAGTTAGGTTGACTTAAGCTTGAAACAGATGAATAACAAATCACAGCTTCAAAGAGAAACTGCAGAACTTGAATTTATATACAAATTTGACTCAGTTGCCTGGGGGTTAAACAGGGACCATGGATTTTTCTCTCATTACAACAAGTGATTTGACCTCACCTTCCTCTATGTGCTGTTCCCCAGTATTTGAATCCTAACACCTATTTTGATTTGCTGTTACAGCCTGACCTGATCCTATCTCATACACTCCCCCTGCATTTAATTTCCTCCCATTCTGTAAGTTTCCCATCTTCAAAGCATCTGACGAAGTGGGATTTTCTCCCACGAAAGCTCATGCGATAAATAAATCTGTTAGTCTTTAAAAGTGCCACAGGACTTTGTTGTTTTTCTACAATAGACTAACACGGTTACCCCTTTGGAATTTGGTAGAAAGATAGGAAACAAAGACTAAGTGTTCAGTTTTCACTGTGAAGAGGAGTAATAGTGGGATTTCTCCAAAGAGCTGTACTGGAATCAGTGCTGTTTGGCATATTCATAAATGATCTAGTAAAAGGAGTAAATACTGAGCTGGTGTAGCCCACAGGACTAATTTACCTTTATTTTATTCATTGTTTTGCATTATATTCAGCAGTGCAAGGAACCTAGGCCTGTATCCTATAAGACATTAGCTTCAGAAAATTATCATAAGGCTTAAGGCCTATGAATTTAGAACAGATAAGCGACCCAGTGGAAAATCCCAAGTATGATGGAGCCGAAAACAGAATATTTAAGGGGAATTTCTGACCACAGGAACATTACCTTAGAAAAAGGCAATGAACTGATGTATAGAACAGGGATATGAACTACACCTGCAGATACTGAATCACAATCGGGCCATGGTAACAAATCAACATATATGATAATAAGTTGAGATCATTGCTATACTAACCTAGAAAAGGATACTCTAACTTTACTCAGGTAAGAAAATATAAATAATAAAAGGGGAAAAATCCCTACTGAATATGCGTCAAACTTAATGATGTCAGAGTATCCTATTATAAAAGTTAAATCTCAGCCTAGGCAGTAGAAGAAAGATATAGCCCATGGGCGGTACCAGAGTGATGGTCACTGGTGATGGAGAAGGTGATGGTGATGAGGAAGATGATGGCTAACATTTCAGGTCATCCTGCATGTGATGGTGTAAGTATATGGCTGTACTGTTGTCCATTCTGTAATACCTCTATTTATCTGATTGAGCTGGGGTGGCTGTGACTGTGCTAAATGTATTAATAAACTATTCATAAATACAGAAGAGTTCCTAGAGTGTTAGTGTTGAAATTGTACATCGGGGTTCCAAATTATATAATCATTTGAATAATATTGGGCCAGATCTTGGGACAATAACCTGCCAACTCTCTAAGTGATAACTGGAAATTCTTAAGTAAACAATACAATCAATCCATAATCTATAGATCAGACTATGGTGGCAAAGTTTGCTGACACAAAATTACTCAGGATGGTTAGGTCCAAAGCAGACTGTGAAGAGTTACAAAGGGATCTCACAAAACTAGATGACTGGACAACAAAATGACAGGTGATTGTCAAGGATGATAAATGCAAAGTAATGCACATTGGCAAACATAATACCAACTATACATACAAAATGATGGCATCTAAATTAGCTGTTTTCCACTCAAGAAAGAGATCTTGGAGTCATTGTGGAGAGCTTCTGAAATCTTCTGCTCAATGTGCAATGCCAATCAAAAAAACTAACAGAATATTAGGAACCAGTAGGAAAGGGACTGATAATAAGACAGAAAATATCACAATGCCACTATGTAAATCCATGGTACAGCCACACCTTGAACACTGCATGCAGTTCTGGTCACCCCATCCCCAAAAAGATAAATTAGAATTGGAGAAAATACAGAAAAGGGCAACAAAAATGATTATTGATATGGAATAGCTGCCAAATGAGGAGAGATTTAAAAGACTGGGACTCTTTAGCTTCTAAAAGAGACAGCTAAGAGGGATAGGAGAGCAGTCTATAAAATCATGAATGGTGTGGAGAAAGTGAATAAGTATTATTTATCAGCTTCACAAAACACAGGTACCCATGGTGACCCAATGAATAGGCAACAGGTTCTAAACAAACAGAAGGAAGAACTTCTTCACACAATGGACAGTCAACCTGTGGAACTCATTGCCAGAAAATGCTGTGAAGGCCAAAACTATAACTGAGCTTAAAAAAAAAATAGATAAATTCATAGTGGATATGTCCTTCAATGGCTATTAGCCAAGATGGACAGGGATTCAACTTTATTTCTGGGTGTCCATAAACCACTGACTGCCAGAAACTGTGACTAGATGACGGTATGAATCACTGGATAAGTTGCCTGTTTTATTCTTTTCCTCTTAAGCAATTGGTACAGGCCTTTGTAAGAAGACAGAATGCTGGGGAAGGTGGACCACTGGTCTGACCTAGTATGACCATTCTTATTCTTTTATTAAACAAACTTCAAGACTAGAGCTGGTTGAGTACTCAAAATCAGCATTCTAATTCTGAGCCATTGTTTGACTCAGACACATTCATAGTCTCTTGTTATTCAACTGTTTGCAAACAGCCTTGGTGAATGTATTTGTGTTTGCATAAATTTTGCAGGAAATGGCTGCTTTTTATACAAATACCATAATCACATGCAAATAGGGTTATTTATGCCTGAACAAGAGAATTAATTCTTTGTGATTATGCTCTTTAAAAAGTTTCAGACATCCAATGAGAAAACAGAAACAATGCTAAGTAACTCAGGTAACCAATGGGTTGCAATAAATAGCAAATACTCAAATCGGATGGTTTCTAAACAATAAAATAAAGTTTATCCATCCAAATTATCCAGGGACTAGTAATGAATAATAAATATATTTAAAATTTAAACTAAATTCAATTTAAGAGTAATTCACAGTTATTTCATGAACATTATAGTAAAGAAAAATTTAATAAGAACTGCAGAGAACTTATAAAACACAACCAGTTTTAACTTGGATTAAGATGTAAAAGCATCAAGTTACATTTCCCAGAAAAATAAAGTTCTGGTTGGTTTTTGTGGCACCACAGGTTATGAACTAGAGAAATTAAATGGCACAACAAACAAGAAATCTTGTGGCACTTTTAAAGACTAATGAATGTATTTATCACCTTTAAAAGTACCACAAGACTTCTTGTTTGTTTGGTGAACTTGACTAAATGGCACAGCAATTTATAACTCTCATGGGACCTTAGGGGATTCAGTTGCAAGGATTTATTAAGTATAGTAGGCCAATAAACTGCTAATTGTAATGAGATGAACATGTTCTTATGTTAATGATCTGGGTCATAGAATTTTAAGCTAGAAGGGACCACCAAATCATTTAGTGTGGGCACCTGTATATCACAGGCGATCAACACAACCCAAGACCTCACATTACACCCAGCAACTGAAATTAAACCAAAAATATAATAGCCCTAAACTGTTATGTGGCCACAGAGAGAGGACAGGACTGACTGAGGTACACCAACACCTGGAAACCAGTTCCATGATATCTATATAACTAAACCACAGTTGTATATATGCACGGAGGGACGTGGACGCAGCTCCTGCGCGTGCATATAACTGACACAGCTGTGCGCGCGCAGCAGCTGAATCCACGTCCATGCCGTGCATAAGCCTGTGGATTACTGCCGCCACCTGAACCCCTGGACTGAGCTGGGGGGGCCAGCTCCGCTTCGAGCCGGCCCTCCAGCTCAGTTCCCGGGCTCCGGTTGTCAGCAGGAGCGGGGGCTCTCCTGCTGACAGCAGGAGCAGCTGGGGGATCGGGGGGCTGCAGAAGCTCCGGTGGAGCTTCTGCCGCCACCCGAACCCCTGGACTGAGCTGTGGTTTTTAATTTGCATAATTTTACCCTTTGAACTCCAATGTTTTTCTTACTTATGAGTGCAGAAACTCAGGACACTCCACCCTCCATCATTTCTCATCCCTGAAAAGTTTGGAGTAAACACTAAGTGATTACCATTCTTCAATTTGCGATTCTTTAGAGAATCGGGGGTTTACTGGTATATATATATACACCAAGATTACCCTAGCATGCAAACCACACCTGGCACAACAGAAGAAGGCAAGCCACCACCTGCAAGATCACCGCCAATTTGACCTGGGGGAAAATTTCTTTCCAACCCCACACATGGTGAGTCATATATGAGCTTTTTCCTAAGGACTCAATCTTGCAATCTCATTCATACAGGTAGATCCTTATGTCTATCCACAGTACCAGCATATGCTCTCCAGCAAAGAATCCATGTGATTTACTTATCTTGTAATACCTTTAATACACTGTTGGTTGGTAAAAAATTATACAATTGACTAGGCACCAGAGCTAATATCCTTTTTTGGAGGAAAAAGTTTGATGACCAGAAGTGGATCAAGGCCTCGATTTTAATTCTCCTCCACAAACGACTCCTCTAGGGGAACAATAACTTTTTGAAATCATGCTGTTTTAGGCCTAAATCCATCAATTAGATCAGAATGGCAGAAGTTCCTTTTGCTCATACACAGTCCTATTGAGGTCAGTCTGAATTTAGTATGACACAAGTGAGAATCACAAGTAGCCAAGAGGTAGAGGAAGAAGAGAGGAAGGGCAAGACTGACAATAACAAGATATCTGAGTTACCCCAGGGAGGTATATCGTGATGGTCGGTTCTATTTTGAAAAAAAAAAAAAATTCTTAACTGCCTAATGTCTACTCCAGTCCACTGGCTTCAAGTAGGTGAAATGGCAGAAGTGATGGTTTGGGGGGTTTTTTAAAATATGAATTTGAATGTAGTGAAGGAATTGGCTTGGTGGACAGGCTCAGAGAAGGAATTCCAAGCATAAAGGGCAGGATAGGAAAATAAAAGACACAGGAGAAAAATATGTGAATGGGACACTGAGTCAGGACTTACTGTTGGCAAGTCAGAGAATGAAAAAGGAGACTATGTCAGAGATCTAGAAAACTTGAGCTAATGTATTTTGAATAGTAAAATTCCCCTGTCGTTCAGATGGATATGGTATTGTTCTTGGCTTTTTTCTTCCTCATCTGTGGGATATTTTTACTTAGGTGGCTGCATTTCAGTGTTGTCTGAAGATTATACATGTGTGTTATGTTTAGGAGCCTTCACAGTGAAATTTGTCAGTGAAACTGGAATACATATGTGACAGATACTGAAGGAGATGTTTAGGGTATTTGGTTCCCAGATCTCATTGACTTTTATTATTTATAATTTGTTCAATAAAATGTATATGAATGTAACAATGTATCCAGGGGCATATATATTATGCATGTCATGTTCTCTGCAAATAATGTAAAAGATAACAACTTATCTCATCTAATTTACAAACATATACACCTATTTCTCCATTGCCTCACACCTTGTATAGACATTTATACCTAAAACCAGGTTTCATATGTAACCATTCTGATATGATAGTCTTTTATACCATATACTTTACATGGGTGTAAATGAATATACTAGATGTAAAGCAGTGGAGAATCAGGCCCATACATGTGGCCCAATTCCCAAATATTAGTGGTGATAAAGAGAAAAGTTTACTGCCCCACATTTTAAATCATTGGAAAATTCATGGCTATTTTATCTATAAATAACAAGTGACATAAACCACATGTGTATGGCTGCATCTACTTATTAGGCTGTAGAGATACATGTTGAATTCTTTGTGACATTCTTCTTATGCCTTATTTGTACAACTCATTAATCTCTAGAAGAGGAAAACTATAAAATCTGGATATATAATAATACTTCTGAGATCTCTTATGCAATTTATTAGCCTCCTAGGCTTCCTGAGAGTTCCAACAGCTTCTCCTTTTTACACTGATAGTTGACTATGTAATCTTATTTTCCCCCCATAAGTATTCCCTCCCACCCTCCCACATTTAACCATCCTTCCAGTCACTCAGACTCACAACCTTGTTTCCATTTTCTGCTTCTCATTCTTCTTTTCATCCATCAAGGGTTTTGCTAAATTTTTGCAGTTTCTTTCTCTAAGTTATCCCCAAAATATGTTGCTTCCTACACTGCCACAATTATGGCTTGGTCATCTTTTGTAATCACTTCTGCAACTTTGATCTCTGGCTTCCTGAAAGGTCCCAAACTGCATTCTTCAGGTTTGTCCAAGTTATTATTGCTTAAATCATATTTCTTACCTCTTACCCTAATTTTGTAATCTCTTTTCAGTCTTTGTATTGGTGTAATGATCTTTTTTCTGGCCTATTGCTTCAATAATGTTACCTATCTCTTTGCATAAAACATAAGCCATTTGCCTTCACTTTCAGTCTAGCTCCACCCTACCTATCACCTCTCATTCACTATCAAGATGTCAACTCCGGCCTCCAAATGGCCAATGTGGCAAGACTTCATTTTCAAACTAGCACATCTGTGGTTTCACCCAGGCTGTCCATTCTGTTTGGATGGAGCTCCCCATAATCATCCACAATGCTACCTCATTATCCTCATTCATATCCTTCCTTGCCTGATGCATACAAAAAGTTGACAACAGTTAGGCTGCTGATATACTGAGATCACTGCCTATCATGCTGATTAATATTATCTCATCGTTTCCTTGTACCCCCCCATCTATCAGCATGTACTCATCTGTTGTCTCTTGTCTTATAGTGTAAATTCTTTGGCACAGGGATGGTCTTTCTGTTCTGTGTTTATATGGTGCCCTAGCCCAGTGCAGTTCTTGTCCATGACTAGGAAGCCAAGGTGCTACAATAATAAATTAATAATTTCCCTGGGACAAGTTTGCCAAGTAACTGAACTTCAGGCCCCATTTACTTATCTATCTAATTTGCACTTTTACGATTTACAAAAATTGGTACTGTGACTTAATCCTACATTCATCTCTAAAATGGTGGTGTAAATCCAAATGAAAGAACATAGGCTGCGTCTACACTGGTTAATTAAGTCAACTTAAGCCTGCTTAAGTTGACTTAATTTACCCTGCATCTACACTGCAGTTTCTTTAAGTTGACTTAAGCAGCTTGCTTAGCTCAACTTAAGGAAACTAAAGTCGACTTAATTAAAATTAAGTCGACTTTCTAACACCACCTTCCTAATCGATCTAAGGCTTAAGTCGACTCTCTAGAGTCGACTTAAGTCAGTGTAGACGTGGGGTAGCCCTAAGTCGACTTTGTCGACTTAGGGCTTGGGTCCCTTCTCGCCGGGACCACTCAGGTCCCGGCAAGAAAGGACCGCGGGGTTTGCTTCCTTCTCCCCATGACCCGCGCTCCAGCTGATCAGCAGCTGGAGCGAGAACCCTGGGGAGAAGGAAGCCCCACGCTCCCCACACTCCCTCCTAGCCGGGACCATGCGGTCCCGACGAGGAAGGAGAGCTGGAGACCCGCTCCAGCTGCTGAGCAGCGGGCAGCTAGAGCGGGGATCCCAGCAAGAAGGGACCTCAGGGCTTCCTTCTCGCTAGGACCACTCATGTCCCGGTGAGAAGGAAGCCCCGCAGTCCCTTGTCCCCGGGACCCGCACTCCAGCTGCCGCAGCTGGAGCGCGGGAGTCGGGGACAAGCGAGCCCCACGGCTCGACTTTTTAAAGTCGAATAAAGCCAGTGTAGCCCTGGGGTAGCCCTAAGTCCCTGCTGGGGGGCACAGGGGGAACCTGGCATGCCCCCCAAAGGGCAGGGCATGTGGGCAGGATGTGACACTGTCTGGATTTAGGGAAGCATTTATGATATTATTTTCTATTCATATCTCATAAATGCTATAATCCATAGGAACTATGTCATGTTTGGTATCAATAGAAAGGTAGTAATTTGCTGGGAATTATTATATAGTTTATGTCTAGGAATTCTATTTCGATTAGAAGTTAGGAATTTGGTATTATATCTATACTTTAATTTGTGTGATTTTATGGGAATGCCCCAGACAGGATGTCACCAACCATTGTCTCCTTAATGTTAAGGAATCTGCCAGGTAGAATGGTCCCGGGGAGTAAACTGATGAGCAATTAAGGACACAATGGTTGTATTCCTTATGTCCTTAATGGTTCATCAATTTACTCCCTGGGACCATTGTACCTGGAAAATTCCTAAACATTAAGGACACAATGGTTTGACACACCCGCCTCTCTCAGATATTTACACAGATTCATACAAGTTAAAGTATAGATATAACACCAAATTCCTAACTAAACTAACTTCTAATTGAAATAGAATTCCTAGACATAAACGATATAATCATTTCCAGCAAATTACTACCTTTCTATTGGTACCAAACATGACATAGCTCCTATGGATTATAGCATTTAGGATATATGGATAGAAAATAATATCATAAATGCTTCCCTAAATTCAGACAGCATCACACCCTGCCCACATGCCCTGCCAGGGTCCCTGTCCCCCTTTGCCCCATTGCACACAAGGGGTGCCCCCCTGCCACCGTGGACCAGTCCAAGGTCCCCCTAGCATCTACAAGTCAACCTAGGTGTCCAGTGTGGACGCTCTAGGTCGACTTTGTAGGGTCCCCCCAAATTCGACTTAAAATTTAAGTGTAGACATGCTAAGTCGATTTAACAATACTTGAAGATTTTTGTCAGGTTTCCCCTGCCCCACCATAGTCTATTTTTCCTCAAGACTAAACATGGTTTGTTTTTTTTAAAAACCTTTCCTCATAGGTCAGATTTTCTAAACCTTTTATCATTTTTGTTGCTTTTCTCTGGACTCCCTGTTGTTTGTCAATGTTTTTCTTAAGGTAAGACACTCAGAACTGTACACAATACTCCACCTGATGCTTCACCAAGGCTGAATAATGCAGGACAATTACCTTCCATGTTCTATATACAACACTCCTATTAATATTCCACAATATTAACCTTTTTAGCAACTAAATCATATTATTGACTCATATACAATAAGTGATCCACTATAATCCTTAGATCTTTTGCAACATTACTATTGCTTAATCATTTTTTTCCCATTTTGTAGTTGTGCATTTGATTTTTTTGCTTCCTAAATATAGTAGTTTGCACTTAGAGAGAAAGGAAGGGTGAGGTAATATCTGTTATTCAACCAACTTCAGTTGGTGAGAGAGATCTGTGTGTCTCGAAAGCTTATTTCTCTCACAAAGAGAAGTTAGTTCAATAAAAGATATTACCTCACACAACTTCCCTCTGTAGTATGCAGAGACCAACAAGGCTACAACCACACTGCATATTTTGCACTTGTCTTCATTGAATTTTATCTCACTGATTTCACACCAATTTTCCAATATGTCAAGGTAGTTTTGAATTCTAATCCTTTCCTCCATAGTGCTAGCAGCTGCTCCAATTTGCAAATATTATAAGAACACTCTCCACTGCATTCTCCAAGTCATTCATTAAAATTCTGAATAGTATTGGACCCACATAGACCCCTGCAGAACCCCACTTGTTATGTTCCACCAGTTTGACAATGGACCTCTGTTAACAACCCTTTGCAGATCGTCTTTCAACTGGTTTTCTACCCACCATATTTCCCTTATTTGTTTATAAGAATGTCATGTGGGATTGTATCAAAAGCCTTACTAAAAATCCAGATGTGTCATGTCTACAGTTTCTTTCCTATCCACTGGGACATTAACCCCATCAAGCAAGGAGATTAGGTTAGTTTGGCATGAATGGTTCTTGACAAATCTATTTTACCTATAACCCAATTATCCTCTATGTTCTTACAAACTGATTGTTTAATAATTTCTTCAGTATCTTTCCAGGTATTAAAGTAGGGCTAACTGACCTATAGTTCCTTGGGTCCTCTTTGCTCTCTTTTGTAAATATAGGTACTATGTTTGCCCTCCTCTAGACCTGTGGACCTCATTTGTCCTCCATGAGTTCTCAAAGATAATCACTAATGGTTCTGAGAATGGTTCAGTTAGTTTCCTAAGTACCCTAGGACGAATTTCATCAGAACCAGATGCCTTCACTACATGGAATTTATCTAAATATTCCTTAATCTGTTCTTTTCCTATTTTGGTTTGCATTCCTTTCCCCTTGTTGTTAATATTAATTATATTAAGTATCTGGTTACAATTTACCTTTTTAGTGAAGACTGAGGCAAAAATAGGCATTAAACATGTCAACCTTCTTGATGTCATTTATCATTAGCTCTCCTTCCACATTAAGTAGAGGACCTACACTTTCCTTCATATTTCTCTTGCTCCTAATTTATTGATAGGACATTTTGTTTTTGCCTTTTATGTCCCTTGTTTAGTTAAATTTGTTTTGTGCCTTAGCCTTTCTCATTTTGTCCCTATATACTTGTGCTATTCTTTTGTATTCATCCTTAGCAATTTGTCTTTGTTTTGATGTTCTACAGGTCATTAAAGATCTCTTGATGGAGTCATATTGGGCCCTTGTTATTCTTCCTGTCTTTCCTTTGCCTTGGGGTAATTTGCTGTTGCACTTTTAATATTGAGTCTCTGAGAAACTGACAGCTCCCCTCCATTTCTTTTTCTCAGATTTTCTGCCCATGAGACCATTCCTACCTATTGTCTGAGTTTTTTAAAGTCTGCTTTTTTGAAGTCCATTTTCTTATTCTGCTGCTTTCATTTTTCTCTTTCCTTATGATCATGAAATCGATCATTTCATGTTTAAGTTCACCCAAATTACACTTAGTTTTCAGGTTCTTAACAAATTCTTCCCTGTTAGTTAGAATCAAGTCTAAAATGGCTGGTTATTTCCTCCACCTTCTGAAAGAAAAAATACATGATAAGAACTACCTGGACATTTTGTGTTTTACTATATTACTTTTCCAGCAGATATCTGGGTCATGTCCCCCATGACTACCAAAACTTAAGGTTTGTATATTTCTGTTATTTATTCTAGAAATGCTTCATCACCTCCTCATTTAATGGTCTATAGTAAACCCCTATCATGACAATGCCTCAGTTTTTTCCCTTTTTATCTTCGATCCAGAGACTTTCAATGGTTCCCCCTCTCACCTCCTTCTGGATCTTAGGATAATGATATAAATTGTTGATATATAATGCAACATCTCCATTTTTCTCCAGCCTATCCTTCCTGAATAAGCTATAACCCTCTATATCAGGAGGGCCAAATTGTGGCTCATGAGGTGCATGCAACTCTTGCATAATTAAAGTGTGGCTTGCAGAGCCTTCAAGGCATGCCCCCCCATATTCTCCACCTACCAGACTGTGGTGCAGTGCTTGATGCTTTTGCCCTGTGTGCAGAGTGGTGGGCCTAGAAGATTCTGCCCAGTGGGGAGGGAAGTCTTGGGGTGGGGGGTTAGTAAGTTTGGCCACCTCTGCTGTATACTAATATTCTATTCATGAGATTTATCCCATCAGGTTTCTGTGATGCCAGTAAAGACATATGTTAGTTTATTGACTAATAATTCCAGTTCTTCCAGTTTATCCCCCATATTCCTTGTATTTGTTTATAGATATCTGAGATGTTGAACAGATTTCCTAATTTTTTCCTTCTTGCTGTTCATATGACCTTATTGTATTTCAACTTTCCACCTTCCCATTTATACCTCTGTTAAGTTCATCTTCTGTTATACCTAACTGTGGGTTTTTATCGCCTGCCCCCTTTGAAGTTAGTTTAAAATCCTTCTCATTAAGTTGATCAGTCAGTGTGTAAAGATATTATTTCCCTTCTTGGTTAGATGGACCTTATCTTTTCCTACCAGTCCCAGAATAGCATTTTATGGTTGAGGAAACTCATTTGACAGCTCCCAGTGTAGTCTAGTGTCTAAATATGGATTTAAGAGCCTACCTTTGTGTACTAATTTGAAACTGCTGAAGGGAAATTCATTTTTTACACCAAAAATTATTGTAAACTCAGTGTATAGTGATCTCAAAATTCGATGATAGATTCATAGATTGCAAGGTCAAGAAGGGACCCCCATGATTACCTAATCTGACCTCCTGCATAATACAGGCCATAGAATTTTCCCAAAATAATTCCTACAATATAACTTTTATAAAACATCCCATCTTGATTTTAAAATTGCCAGTGATGGGAAATCCACCATGGTTCTTGGTAAATTGTTCACTGTTAAAAATATACATCATTTAGTGGGAGTGGTCCTGCTTTTTAGCAGGGGGTTGGACTAGATGACCTCGTGAGGCCCTTCCATCCCTATGATTCTATGATCCGATTTCCGATCTTAATTTGTCTAGCTTCAGTTTCTGGTAATTGGATTATATCTTACCCTGATAGACTGAAGAGCCCATTAAGAAATATTTGTTCCCCATGTAGTTACTTACAGACTGTAATCAAATCACTTCTTAACCTTCTCTATGTTAAACTAAATAGATTGAGCTCCTTGAGTCTATCATTATCAGACTTTTCTAAGCCTTTAATCAGTCTTACGGCTCTTCTCTGAATCCTCTCCAATTGATCAACATCCTTGTTGGACTGCACACACCAGAACTGGACACAGTATTTCAGCAGCAGTCACATTAGTGTCAAATACAATGGTTAAATAATCTCTCTACTCTTATGTGAAACTCCCTTGTTTATCAAATTCCAAAGGGGTAGCCGTGTTAGTCTATTGTAGAAAGACAACAGAGTCCTGTGGCACTTTTAAAGACTAACAGATTTATTATTCGCATGAGCTTTCGTGGGAGAAAATCCCACTTCGTCAGACGCTTTGAAGATAGGAAAGTTACAGAGTGGGAGGAAATTAAATGCAGGGGAGTGTACGACATAGCATCTGGTCAGGCTGTAATAGCAAATCAAAATAGGTGTTAGGATTCAAAACACTGGGGAACAGCACATAGAGGAGGGGGAGGTCAAATCACTAGTTGTAATGCGAGAAAAATCCATAGTCCCTGTTTAACCCCAAGACAACTGAGTCAAATTTGCATATAAGTTCGAGTTCTGCAGTCTCTCTTTGAAGCTGTGATTTGTTATTCATCTGTTTCAACACAGCTATTAACAAGTCGTCAAGGGAGTGAGCAGGGAGATTGAAGTGTTCCCCTACAGGTTTTGCTGTGTTGCAATTTCTGATGTCAGATTTGTGTCCATTGATTCTTTGGCGCAGAGACTGTCCTGTCTGTCCAATATATAAGGCAGAGGGGCATTTCCGGCACATGATGGCATAAATCACATTGGTGGATGAGCAGGTGAACGAACCCTTGATGGAGTAGGTGGCATGATTAGGCCCTGTGATGGTGTCATCAGTGTAGATTTGAGGGCAAAGTTGGCAGCGTGGTCTGCTGCAGGGCTGTGTTCCTGCTTTAGTGTTTCTGTTCTGTGATCTGTAGTTGCTGGTAAGCATCCTTTTAAGGTTAGGGGGCTGTCTGAAAGCAAGGAGAGGTCTGTCTCCTAAGGCTTGAGAGAGTGAGGGGTCACCTAGCTATCTGAGAGACACTACAGATTTCCTGAGAAAAATCCAATCCATTGATGGTCTTCCAGAAAATACCATCCTGGCCACTATGGATGTAGAGGCTCTTTACACTAACATCCCACACAAGGATGGATTACAAGCTATTAGAAGAACCATCCAGGATGTTGACACAGCCAAACTTGTGGCTGACCTCTGTGACTTTGTACTCACCCACAACCATTTCAGATTTGAGGATAATTTATACCTTCAGGTCAGTGGCACTGCTATGGGTACCCGCATGGCCCCGCAATATGCCAACATCTTTATGGCCGATTTAGAACAACGTTTCCTCACGTCTCATCCCAAAGCACATCTACTTTACCTACGCTATATTGATGACATCTTCATCATCTGGACCCATGGTAAAGATGCCCTTGAAGATTTCAACAATTTCCACAACACAATCAGACTTAGCCTGGAACACTCCACACAAGAGATCCACTTTCTGGACACTACAGTGCAAATTAGCGATGGGCACATAAAGACCTCCCTATACCGCAAACCTACTGATCGGTATAGTTACCTACATCCCTCGAGCTTTCATCCTCGACACACCACAGGATCCATTGTGTACAGTCAAGCCCTAAGATATAACCGCATTTGCTCTGACCCTTTAGACAGAGACAGACACCTTCAGGATCTCTAACAGGCATTCTTAAAACTACAGTACCCACCTGCAGAAGTGAAGAAACAAATTGACAGAGCCAGACAGGTACCCAGAAGTCAACTACTACAGGAGAAGCCCATGAAAAACAACAACAGAACGCCACTGGTCACCACCTACAACCCCCAAGCCAGACCTCTTCAACACATCATCAAAGATCTACAGCCTATTTTACAGAATGACCCCTCACACTCTCAAGCCTTAGGAGACAGACCTCTCCTTGCTTTCAGACAGCCCCCTAACCTTAAAAGGATGCTTACCAGCAACTACAGATCACAGAACAGAAACACTAAAGCAGGAACACAGCCCTGCAGCAGACCACGCTGCCAACTTTGCCCTCATATCCACACTGATGACACCATCACAGGGCCTAATCAAGCCACCTACTCCATCAAGGGCTCGTTCACCTGCTCATCCACCAATGTGATTTATGCCATCATGTGCCGGAAATGCCCCTCTGCCTTATATATTGGACAGACAGGACAGTCTCTGCGTCAAAGAATCAATGGACACAAATCTGACATCAGAAATTGCAACACTGCAAAACCTGTAGGGGAACACTTCAATCTCCCTGCTCACTCCCTTGACGACTTGTTAATAGCTGTGTTGAAACAGATGAATAACAAATCACAGCTTCAAAGAGAGACTGCAGAACTCGAACTTATATGCAAATTTGACTCAGTTGTCTTGGGGTTAAACAGGGACTATGGATTTTTCTCGCATTACAACAAGTGATTTGACCTCCCCCTCCTCTATGTGCTGTTCCCCAGTGTTTTGAATCCTAACACCTATTTTGATTTGCTGTTACAGCCTGACTTGATGCTATGTCGTACACTCCCCTGCATTTAATTTCCTCCCACTCTGTAACTTTCCTATCTTCAAAGCGTCTGACGAAGTGGGATTTTCTCCCACGAAAGCTCATGCGAATAATAAATCTGTTAGTCTTTAAAAGTGCCACAGGACTCTGTTGTCTCCCTTGTTTATGTACACAAAGATTGCATTAGCCCTTTTGGCCATAACATCACACTAGGAGCTCATGTTAAACTCATTATTCACCACAACCCCCTTATACAGGTCCATCTGAAGAAGAGTATAGTGTTAGCTCAAAAGTCTGTGTGTTTAGCTCAAAAGCTTATCTTGTTCACTAACAGAAGCTGATTCAATGGAAGTTATTACCCCACCACCTTGTCTCTTTTATGGGAGTAGAAGACGTTTATGGTAAATCTAAACAAAGATATACAGATAAGCAGTGTACCTCTCATTAAAAAGAACTAGACACATTGTACTGGGATGCTAGGTTTAACCATGCTGTCCATTAAGGATAGAAAGCAGTTGCTACAAACTGAACATATTAAACTACAATTAAAGTATATCATTTTAGATATATAACTAACTGCTGTGAAAACAGCCTGATGCCAAGATGCCTACACATATCTAATTAAAATACTGTCTTAATTAAGTACTTATAATTTATCTGTTTTCTGCCCTTGAGAAGGGAGGATATTAACAGCTTTGGAGGAAGAGTGCTTTGCCAAAGCTGCAACCATATGGCAGCAAACAGAGAAAAAGGCCAGCCCAACAAGTCTTCCTTTGTACAAGGAGAGTTTGACTTCTTTTGAGTCAAATTCTAGCTTTTACAAGCAGAAACACATGGGAGGAAGTGAAGATTTCATGTTTGAATAGTAGTTTCCTAAGTCATTTAGTATGTGCAGAACAGATGAGAGAAGGTGAGGATGCTGCGCATCAGGCTTCTGGGAAGCATTGGTCCAAAACCTCACTTACAGGCTACCATGTCAGAATGTAGCATGAGTTCTTCTTGCTTTTAATCAGCTTCTTTGGCCATGATCTCATTCCCCCTCTCTTCCCCTCAACTCCATCCCTTCTTCCCTATGGGAAAGCCTAATGCCACTGTCTCCACTTTACCCTCCCACTCCTTGTGCTCAAGAATGTGACTGATCCCTGCAGAGTGAAAAGGTGGCTTGTTCCAAACTTTCCCCATCTTCATACAACTAGGAGAAATCCAAACCCTTTTAAATGAATAGTGTGTGCTGTTATAAACACCTGCAGCCTAACTCTGGCAAGTGCAATGGGGCCATGGTCATGAATTTTTGCAGTAAAGAGTACCACTTGCATATTAGCCACCCAAATAGTCTAATGCTCAAGGGGATAATCTGTTTATTCTAGCTCTCTCTGGGTACACAGAAGCTACTTGCACCATTTTACACCCTCTTCCAATACATCTAGGCAAGAATAATCACAATAACACTTACGAATATTAATCTGCATATGAACCGCCACCTCTGTAACCTATTCTACACAAGTAGCTCCCTCCAATGTTCAAATGGAGCACTAGATGATTATGATTTTGGAAGTTAAATCCTACTGAAGAGGACAGAAAGGAACAAACTTTGGTAAGTCAAGTAAAAATGTAATTAGGTTGGCTAAAAAAGAATTTGAAAAGCAATTAGCAAAAGAAATAAAAACTGTAGCAAAAAGAAATCTTCTGATGCAAGAAACCTCCCAAACAATCGGTGGGGCCACGGGACAATCAGAGTGCTAATGGAACACTGAAGAAGACAAGGCTGTTGCAGAGAAGCAAAACAAATTCTTTGCATGGCCTTCGTTGTAGAGAATGTAAGGGAGGATCACACACCTGAGCCATTCTTTTAAATTAACAAATCTGAGGAATTCACTCTGACTGAGGAATAGAAGGGATTTTTGAACAAACTGACAAGTAAAACAATAATAAGGCAGCAGGACCAGATGTTATTCACCCAAGAGTTCTGAAAGAACTCAAATATGAAATTGTGACACTACTAACTGTGGTACTTTAGTGCATATCACTTAAATTAGCCTCTATACCAGATAACTAGTACCTAACTATTGAGACACTCACTTTTAGAAAAAGGCTCCAGAGGCAGTCCTTGCAATTACAGGCTGTTAACTTAAGAACCAGGCAAACTGGTTGAAATGATAGCAAAGAACAGAATTATCAGATACATAGAGGAACATGATATGTTGGGGAACAGTCAACACAGCTTTTCTGAAGGGAAATCATGCCTCACCAATTGATCAGCATTCTCTGAAGGGGTCAACAAACATGAGGACAAGAATGATCCAGATGATCAGTGTATTTGGATTTTCAGAAAGATTTTGACAAGGCTCTCTCTAAAAGACTCTTAAGCAAAGTCAGCAGTCATGGGATAAAAGGAAAGGCCATTGCATGGATAAATAACTGGGTAGAGCCAAGTTCCAAAGGGGTAGCTGTGTTAGGTCAGCAAAATAAACAAGGAGTCCTGTGGCACTTTTAGGCTACATCTACACTTCTTAAATTAAGTCGACCTTGTTCAGTCAACTCAGCATGTCTACATGAGATATTTAGGTCGACTTTTAGTTGACCTTCTAAAGTCAACTCAGAGCATCTATATTAGATGCTTAAGGGGACTAGGGGAGCCGCCGCTCCCGGGGACAAGGGGCGCCGGGGCTCCCCGGGACAAAGGGAGCCCCAGCTCATTGGTAAGCAGGGATCCATGGTTTCCCCTGGGGACAAGGCAGCCATGGGCGGCTGCCT
Organism: Pelusios castaneus; assembly: GCA_007922175.1. Taxonomy (NCBI): domain Eukaryota; kingdom Metazoa; phylum Chordata; order Testudines; family Pelomedusidae; genus Pelusios; species Pelusios castaneus. Next base: position 5,973,161 of record ML685814.1, read on the forward strand.
CTCCCTGAGGACAAGGCAGACATGGGTGGCTTCCCTTGGGGACAAGGCAGCTGCGGGCAGCTTCCTCTGGGGACAAGGCAGCCACAGGCAGCTGCCTCTCCTCAAGAACAAAGCAGCTATGGGCAGCTTCCCCCGGGAAGCAGGGAGCTGCTGTGGGGCTCCCCAGCCCAACTGCTCCAGTGAGTGAAAGGGTGGTGGGGGTTTCCCTCACTACTGCAGCCCAGGCAAGGTGTTAAGGACTTAAGCTTTTATTAATTCGACTTAAGTTTTTATTAATTCGACTTAAGGAAGCCTTTAAGTCAACTTAGTACAAGCCCAGTGTGGACATGGCTTTGTTCAGGTCGACTTAAGCTTCCTTAAGTTGACCTAAACTGCCAGGGTAGATGTACTCTTAAAGACTAACCAATTTATTTATCTATCGCATGCGCTTTTGTGGGAGAAAAAGCCCACTTTAAAGTGTCTGACGAAGTGTGATTTTCTCCCATGAAAGCTCATGTGATAAATAAATTGGTTAATCTTTAAAAGTGCCACTGGATTCCTTGTTTGGTTAAAAGACAGGAAACAGGATAAAAATAAAGGGTAAGTTTTCAGAGTAAAGAGAAGTAAATAGCGGGGTCCACCAAGAAGCTGTACTGGGAGCAGTGCTGCTCAATATATTCATAAAAGACCTGAAAAAGAGATAAATAGTGAGTGGAAAAGTTGACAGTTTATATAAAATGATTCAAGATAGATCAGTTCAAAAGAGAATGAGAAGAGTTATAAAGGTATCTCACTAAACTGGGTGACTGGACAACACAAATACAGATGAAATTCAGTATTGATAAATGAAAAGTAATGCACATTGGATACCATAATTCCAACTATAATTAGAAAACGATGGGGTTTAAATTAGCTTGTACTACTCAAGAAAGAGATCTTAGAGTCACTGTAGAGAGATCTCTGAAAATATCTGCTGAATGTGCATCAGTAGTTTAAAAAAGCTAACAGAACACTAGGAATCATTAGGAAAGGGATCGATAATAAGACAGAAAATACTATATTGCCTTTTTACAAATTCATTGTATGTCCCACATCTTGAGTACTTCATGCAGTCCTGGTTGCTCTGTCTCAAAAAAGATATATTAGAATTGGAAAAAATACACGAGAACGGCAACAAAATGATTAGTGATATGGAACAGCTTCCATATGAGGAAACAGCAAAAAGACTGGGACTGTCCAGTTTAGAACTATGGGTGATATGATAGAGGTCCATAAAATCATCAGTGGTGTGGTGAAAGTGAATATGAAAATGTTATTTACCCCTTTACCTAACACAAGAACAAGGAGTCACCCAATGAAATTAATACGCAATAGGTTTAAAACAAACAGTAGGAAATACTTCTTTACACACCACATAGTCAACCTGTGGAATTCATAGCCAGGGGATGTTGTGAATGCCAAAATTATAACTGGGTTCAAAAAAGAATAAGGCAAGCTCATGGAGGATAGGTTCATTAATGGTTACAAGCCATGATGGTCAGGGATGCAACTTTATACTCTGGGTGTCCCCAAATCTCAGATTGCCAGAAGCTGGGACTAGATGACAGGGATGGATCTCTTGATAAATTTCCCTGCTCTGTTCCTTCTCTCTGAAGCCTTTGGCATCATCCACTGTTGGAAAACAGGATATTTGGCTGTACTGACCACTGGTCTGACCCACTACAGCCATTCTTATGCTCAGCTAATTTATTTTGATGTGAAACTCATCCAGGATTAGCCTAACTCATCACTCATTTAAATATTAGTCCCCTACGGAATTCTTATTTCCAGTGTGAGGTACTTCCTATTCTATGTGTTCAAGAGTTATTTCTTCCCAAAGTGGCTAATTCATTTAGCTACTCCCTTTCAAATAACTTTCAGAAAGAAACAAATTCTGAGCTCCAGATCTCCACAACTAGGAATCTTTCACTAATATGGAAATACTACTCGGCATTTAAAAAAATATTATGTAGAAATATCTGTTTATAATTAGGCAGAAGAAAATGTGAATTTGAACTTTATTATTATTATTATAATTTTTTACATGGAGGTGCAGATGGTTGATATTTCAGTTTATATTCTTTTCTAAAGACTTTGCAGAATGTATATTACAAATCAAATTTAAGTATCTTGTCTGCCAAAAAAAAAAAAAAAAGACAGCTGTTTTAATTGATTAAACTCCACCTCTAGATTGGCTACAGTTAACTCATGTTAGGATAATAGTCGTCTCAGCCCACATGTATATTTAGCCATTCTATTATTAATGCAAAACAGATATTTCATACACAAAAAATATCATTCAATGAAAGTGAGATACTATGTAATATCAAAAGCCCTTTCATATTTCTTAAACCAAGTATATATGTGTGTAAATTTCATTCAACTGCTGTCTCCACTAACATATATTGAAAATACCAATGCATAGTAATAAATGAACACAAATAAAAACGAAGCATGTCAGGGGGAACATGCAACAACCAGGAGGAGCTTGCGAACAGGGACTGCAAACAGGGGAGTTTGAGAGGGAAGGAGAAGCCCTGAAAAGGAAGCAAAGGAGATTCCCTTGCTGAAAAAGCAAGGGAGAGAGCGAACCTTGGGGTGAGTGAATTGCTGACTGTGTGTGCTTGTGTCTTTTTTCCCACAGATGATTTCTGTGAATTGTCAGTTACTGTGTGACTTGGGATTGTGATTGTGTGATTGTCTGGGGGCTGTTTGTACCATTGTTCTCTGCTCAGCCCTGATCAGCTTCAATCAGCCTTGTGATCACCCTTCCCCAGTGTGATTAACAAGGGGCAAGGGCTGACCTAGGCAGAGAAGGCCTTAAAAGCCAGTGGCTGAGTGACCAGGGACTGCAAACAGGGGAGTTTGAGAGGGAATTGGTGGGAAGTTTGTGGTTTGTGAAGCCACTATGGTGAAGAAGAGCTGCGCCGCTTGTGCCAGCACTGCTTCTGTCTCCTTCACCTGTGCCTGTATCCAGACAGACATACTGACCATGGATATCTCTACCCAGATCCTGGCGTGGACTTGCAAGGACTGTGGCCTTCATTTCCTACTCTCGGACAGTCAGGCTGGGGAGATCATTCAGTGTGACAGGTGTCTTCTGGTGGAATCTCTCAGGAAGCAGGTGGGGGAGTTGCAGGAGGAGGTGGCCAGGCTCAGGAGTATCCATGCCTTGGAGAAGTTCCTGGATAGTATCCATGAGGAAACATGCAGGGATGAGGTGCAAAAGACTGCTGCCACACCCTCGGAGAAGGATGAGATGGCTCAGGCAGAGGGTGGACATTGGCAGCTGGTTACTTCTGGCAGCAGACAGTGCTCCACCCCATCTCCCATCTCACCCTCCATTGTGGTAAAGAACCGCTACGTGGCGCTACAGACGAGCGATGAAGTGGAAGAGGAGAGGCCATGCACCCCTGAGGTTGGGAGGATCACAACTGTCACACCCAGGAGGAAACGTCGGGTTGTGGTGGTTGGGGACTCTCTTCTGAGGTGGACTGAGGCACCCATCTGTCGCCCTGACAAGGCCTCTCGGGAGGTATGCTGCCTGCCAGGGGCCTGTATCTGAGACGTTACGGAGGGATTGTCGAGAATCATCCATCCTTCTGACTGCTACCCCATGCTACTCATCCATGTGGGAACCAATAATACTGCAAGAGGTGACCCTGAGCAGATCAAAGGTGACTACAGGGCTCTGGGAGCACGGGTGAAGGAGTTCGGTGCACAGGTGGTGTTCTCCTCAATCCTTCTGGTCAAGGGTAGGGGCCCGAGCAGAGACAGATGCATCCTGGAGGTGAATGCCTGGCTGCGAAGATGGTGTTACCAGGAGGGCTTTGGCTTCCTCGACCATGGGGTGCTGTTTCAGGAAGAAGGACTGCTAAGCAAAGATGGACTCCACCTATCAAGGAAGGGGAAGAGCGTATTTGGAAGCAGACTGGCTAACCTAGTGAGGAGGGCTTTAAACTAGGTTTGAAGGAGGAAGGTGACCAAAGTCCACAGGTAAGTGAAACTGAGGGAGACCTGGGGGAAGGGATGGAACTTGGGGGTGCTGGGGCTGTAAGAGCAGGAATAAAAGAGAGGGTAGTTGGAACTTGGGGGGGATCCAGTAATTGTTTTTTATGTCCTAATGAAGTTATAATGCCTCAGGCGAGTGGGGAAGGAGGACACCAGGAGAAATTGCAAGGAGGAAGATGTGTCAGGAGGGAGAATTGACAGGGCAAAGTAGGGCAATCGGTCCGGTATTTTAAATGCAAGGAGCCTGGGAAACAAACAGAAAGAATTGGTAGTACTGGCACAGACAAGGAACTATGATATAATTGGAATAACAGAAACGTGGTGGGATAACTTGCATGACTGGAGCACTGCCATGGATGGATATAAATTGTTCAGGAAGGACAGGCAGGGAAGAAGGGGGGGGGGGGAGTAGCGCTATATGTAAAAGAGCTGTATGACTGCTCAGAGCTCCACTATGAAAGTGGAAACAAGCTGGTTGAAAGTCTGTGGGTTAAGTTTAGGGGAGAATGCAACAAGGGGGATGTCATGGTGGGTGTCTGCTACAGACCGCCAGACCAGAAGGAGGAGGTGGATGAGGCATTCTATGGACAACTAACAGAAGTTTCCAGATCATCACAGATCCTGGTTCTTATGACTTAAATTATCCTAGACAACAGAGTCTTTTGGCACTTTTAAAGACTAACAGATTTATTAATCGCTTTTCTCCCATGAAAGCTCATGCGATTAATAAATCTGTTAGTCTTTAAAAGTGCCACAAGACTCTGTTGTCTTTCTACAATAGACTAACACGGCTACCCCTTTGGAATTAAATTATCCTGACGTCTGCTGGGAAGATAATACAGCAGTGCACAGACAATCCAGGAAGTTTTTGGAGAATACTGAGGACAGCTTCCTAGTACAAATGCTGGAGGAACCAACTAGGGGCCTTGCACCTCTAGACCTATTGCTCACAAACAGAGAAGAATTGATCGGGGAAGTAGAAGTAAATGGCAACCTGGGCAGCAGCGACCATGAGATGGTAGAGTTCAGGATCCTGATCAATGGAAGGAAGGAAAGAAGCAGAACACATGCCCTGGACTTCAGAAAAGCAGATTTTGGCTCCCTCAGGGAACTGATGGGCAGGATCCCTTGAGAGGCTGATCTGAAGGGGAAAGGTGTCCAAGACAGCTGGCTGTATTTTAAAGAAACCCTGTTAAAGGCACAGAAAGATAACATTCCGATGTGCAGAAAGAACAGCAAATGTGGACGGCGACCAGCGTGGCTTAGCAGGGAACTCTGCGGGGAGCTGAAACATAAAAGGGAAACTTACAAGAAGTGGAAGCTTGGACAGATGACAAGGGAGGCGTATAAAGATATTGCTCGGGCCTGCAGGGATAAAATTTGAAAGGCCAAAGGACAATTGGAGTTGCAGCTAGCAAGAGATGTGAAGGATAACAGAAAGGGGCTCTATAAGTATGTCAGCAACAAGAAAAGGATCGGGGTGGTATAGGTCCCTTACTGAATGGGGCAGGCATCCTCATGGTGGATGATGCGGAAAAGGCTGAAGTACTCAATGCTTTTTTTACTTCAATCTTCACAGGGAGTGCCAGCTCCCAGGCTACTACACGGGGTAATGCGGAATGGAGAGAAGAGCGGCCCTTGGTGATGGAAAGTCAGGTTAGGGACTACTTAAAGAAGTTGGATGTGCACAAGTCCATGAGGTCGGATGAATTGCATCCAAGGGTGCTGAGAGAGTTGGCTGAAGTGATTGCAGAGCCACTGGCCGTTATCTTTGAGAACTCGTGGCAAACGGGGGAGGTCCCAGAGGATTGGGAAAAGGCAAATATAGTACCTATCTTTAAGAAAGGGGTGATTTAGTGGGAGTGGTCCTGCTTTTTAGCAGGGGGTTGGACTAGATGACCTCATGAGGTCCCTTCCATCCCTATGATTCTATGACTTCATATTATGTTTCAGAGTGTATATTATTTGAATTTTTATTGATTGCTAAATTGAATTACTAGAAAACTGATATTTCTTGAAAAAATATACTAAAAAATCTATCCAGTTTCAAATAAATGGGTTCAACATTTGGAGAAATCTTTCTGACTTGCAATGAACTCTAAATAGTAATTCACCATTTTCAGTCTGTATCTCTAACTCTTACACAGACATTTAAATAAAACTAACAGAAGATTTGCTATATCTATGAAATTTAGCCAATTGTGTAAGTATCTAAAATACGTGTATATAAATAATTCTCACTTAATATTACATTAATTTTTCTATATAAATATATGCTTGAGTCTCATGATTGGTTGAGCTGAGTGCAGTTCAGGATATGACAGGAGGAGAGAAAAGACAAAAGATTACTTTCTTCTGCCTTTGTACATGATTTTCACTTGGATCTCCTACATTCTAGGTGAGTGCCCTAACTACCAAGCTGAGGAGTCATTCCCACAGTACTGGGTTGAAAGCGTTGAAGGCAGCAGCATCACCACCTCCTTTTTCAGTTATTTTTTAAATCCTTTTACTTTGCTCTTGTCAAAACACCTGAAAATCTAAATTTTTTTTTTTTTTGAGCTAAAACATTTCATTTTGACATTATCAAAAAGTGTTGACATTTTCATTTTGACTGAAATATCTGGCAAACTTAACATGAATTTGCAAAAAGTTTCAGTCAACCTGAACATGGCATTGTTTGGTGAATAAACTGTCCAAATTTTTTTGCCCAGTTATTGTTATTTATTATTTGTATTACTGAATTGCCTACATACCCTAGTCATGGACCAGGACTTTGTTGTGATTGGTGCTATACAACAAAAAGCAAACAGACAGTCCAAAGTTGAAGATACTGCTAGCATTGAAATAACTTACCCCAATCTCATTCAGATATAATAGTTTAAAATTTTTTAATTAGATTGAACATTTACATGTATTGGAAACGTTAGAGTATGTAGTAAAAATTATTTAATACCACAGTGAGATCTTGCACTTCTTAATTTGCTTTTTGGATATACAAGACGACTCTGTGATGAGTTCTCCCTACTAAACTAGTTTTTTCCCCTTTATTCATTTTTTTAGATGGTATCCTCTTCCATGCATTCTTTGAAGCATGACAATAATAGCCAGCTGTTTGATTTCGGAGGAATTTCTGTCTCATACATTGGTATTTCTTGAAAAAGGTACCATTATTATAGACCTTTAGGATGCGGGTAAATCAAGCAATTTTCTTTCACTGCATGTGCTTTAAAAAGTATAACTTATCTAGCTGAAGCCTTTTTTTAAATTGAGTGTGAAATGAAAGATGAATTCAAACTGGAATGGATGAAGAGAAGGGCTTGGTCCAAGGAATGGAAAACCAATCTTATGACAGGAAACTCAAAGGGCTGGACTTGCTTAGCCTAACAAAAGAAGACTGGGGAAAAAGATGATTGCTCTCTACAAATACATCAGAGTGATAAATACCAGGGAGTGAGGGGAGTTATTTAAGTGGACACAAGAACAAATGGATTAAACTGGCTGTGAGCATATTTTGGCTTGAAATTGGACTATCATTTCTAAGTATCAGAGGAGTGAAGTTCTGGAACAGGTTTCCAACAGGAGCAGTTGGGGGAAAAAACTTAACTGACTTCAAGACTGAGCTTGATAAGTTTATGGAGGTGATAGTATGATGAGACTGCCTACGATGGCATGCAGTCAATCTGCGACTGCTAGTAGCAAATATCCCTACTGCCTGGTGATGGAACACTAGATGGTGAAAAGTCTGAGTTACTACAGCAAATTTTTTCTCAAGTAGGTGGCTGTTGGATCTTGCTGAAATGCTCATGTCCAACTGACCAGACTTATTTAGGGTTGGGATGGAATTCCCTGCCCCTAATCACATTGGCAGAAATCCTGGGATTTTTTTGTTTTGTTTTGTTTGGGTTTTGTTTGTTTGTTTGTTTTTGTTCTGCAATCCTCTGTAGCATCGGGCATAGGTCACTTGAAGGTTTAAACTAGTAGTACATGGTGGATTGTCTGTAATTGAAGTCTTTAAATCATGAGTTGAGGACGTCAGTAATTCAGCCAGAGGTATGAGTCTATTACAGGGTGAAGTTCTGTAGCCTATAATATGCAATATAATAATTTCCTACCAGTGGAAAGGGCTGGAGAACCAAATGTCAAATATCAGAGTCAGGAAAAAAAGGAATGGAACCTATTGACTAAAGATAAGGCAGAAAGCACATGTGCTGACATCTAGAACTGTTGGGAGGCTTGTCTGATTGACTGCATCCATAGTCCAAACTAATAACAATCATTGTCATCCTGGTTTAGGATGATCAGATGCCTGAATTTTATAGGCACAATCCCAATATTCAGGGCTTCATCTTCTATAGGAGCCTATTACCCCCACCCCCATCTTGATTTTTCATAATTGCTCTCGGGTCACCCTATCCTGGCTGGATAAGTCTTACCATAGCTTAAGAAATAATTAACTGGCTAGAGGTCCTCTACCCATAATTCTAGGAAAGAGCATTGCAAATTCCAGGAAGTCAGCAAAACATGCCTGGCATCTTTCAGTCTTTCTTAATTTCACTTTTCTAGTTTTTCCAGCGTTCTGCTCATTCTCTTCCAAAAACAAATCTGCACATGCCTTGTACTTTCTTTATAACTACATTTGCATTCAGCTCTGTTATTTCCCATGATTTTTCCCAGATTTCCTTTTTACTGACTAGAAATTACTTCTGCTTAATCCAGAAGATGCATAGTCTCATCTAGTATAGGCACCAGTATTGCTGTATGAAATAGCTAGCTAGTAGAATTGTCTGTTTTACTTTACCTAAATTATAAAATGCATAATCCCTGCCAAATACAGGCATGCATTACTCCATGGAAGAACTAGCAAGGATCTGTGTGACACAATATCTTTTCTCAAAGAGAAAGTAACTCATCATCCAACTCTTTTTCCATCAGTATTGGGAGTTAAAATGGTAAAACAATTTCTAAACCTGATCTCTAAGCAAAATAGATTTATGCTGACTTGCCAATATGCTAGCTATGACTTAGGCATCTCAGGTTTGTCCGCACTACACCTAATAGGCTGCCTACAGTAGGAATTCCAGTGTTGCTAACAAAGACTCATCTGAATGGATTTTAAAATTTTTCCCTATTTAAGACAATATTCTGTTACAAGAATATTTGCAGAACTTTTTCTCCACTAAGGTTACAAAAGAACGTTAATGATTCTAATACGCCATTTATAGTAATGCTTGTGAAATAGCTGGCATACAACATCTGTAAAAGTGAATGAAACTAATTCTGTCCACTGATATTAAAATAAATATGAGATGATTTCAGCATATTGAGTTTCTTAGCGGAATTCTATCACCAATTTTCCTAAGTATCCTAAAACCAGCTAATTAATATTCAGAAAAGAAAATAAAGGTTTTCCTTCTTACTTTCTGTAACATCATTCATCTCTTCTAGCCCAGTGCTAATTCCAGCATCTATGGAACTCATTATTTTATCAATCTGCAAGAGAGAAAGCAGGAAAAATATCTCATTAAACTCATCTAATGTATTTATAACAATTTTTCAAGCACAGAAACTAGAGCATTATTATTGTTATAAAGACAATAATATGATCAAGAAGAGCACAAAGAAAAATGTAAAGGCCATCTTCTTCACATTTTAATTTTTATTTTCCCTAGTTATTTTCCTATTCACAAACTTCAATTCATATATAACTGTATCAGTATACTTCCAACTACTTCATCTTCCTTTAAATGTATGTAATAATAATGAGGAAAAAGTTAAGATATATAAATGGTGACAAATCTATTTAGCTAACAGAAGGTGAAGAGGTGAATAGATCACAATTTGTAAATACCTATGTGGAAAACAGACAAAGATATAATAAGATCCAATGTCTGGAGGTTGAAGCTAGACAAATTCAGACTGAAAATAAGGTCCACATTTTGAGCAATGAGAGTAACCATTTGGATCAACCTTTCTAAGATGGATTCTCTATTACTAGCAATTTTGAATTCAAGATTTGTTGTTTTGCTGAAAATACATTCTATTTTACTAAAGATTTAATTCAGGGACATTCTATGGCCTATGTTATACAGGAGGTCAAGCTAGATGAACACAGTAGGCCCTTTTATGTTTATAACTCTAACATGTGACATTTATAAGCTGCAGTGAAGCACTGATTTGTTTGATGATATTTATGAGCCATTAGTGGGCTGTATAAATCGCAATGTTAATTGTTCCCCAAGGGTGCCAAATCTAGGCTCCTGGTTCCTCAGCTGTCACCTCTCTTGGGTGGAGACCTACCCCTCTTTCTCACATGACTGGGATTTTTCCAGACTGTACAGCTCCCTATACTGTGATATTCTCAGCAACCCAGAATTCCTTTGATTTCTCTCCATAGGCTTACGAACTCTAACTGCCAGCAGTTATAAGTCAACACTTAGCCCTGTATAAAGAAGCACATTTATTCTCGAGGTAAAAAGCATTACAGAGAAATCATATAAAATCAAGACTGCAATGATACATAACTAAGATATCCCAAAGATTGCCATAACTGTCACTCTATTGGATAGAAAAATTGGTTTGGGTTACAAAGTACCACCTGATTTGTTCATTAAAACTGTAAGGTAATTTTCTAAGCCCCTTATTTGTTTGTCCCCTCCCCCTGCCCCAAATCTACTGAATATATGGAAAATATAATTGCACCTATTGTGGGGAGATAAGGGTTGTGAGGAGGCAAAGCAACTAGCTTTGGTCTTGCCAAATAACAACTGTCTCCTCTGGTAGTAAGATTCTGAGGTAAATCTGTCCCAACTTGGATAAGTCTTTTTGGCTTTTCCCCTTGGCACCTCTCTCTCAAAGTGTACTGGTCAGGCCTTGCTTTGGGCCTGTGGAGTGTCCTGGAACCTAAAGGAGGGGGAGGGTTGTTTCAGTCACTTTATATAACCCAGAGCCCAGGGAAGTACCTTTCAATGGTTCCTTCACAGGGCTGTAGAGGTGGTGGTGGTGCCCTGGGAAATCAGAGCCATAACAGTCCTTCCTGCAGGCTGGGGCCTGGGTTCTTCTTCACTGCTCCCTGGCTGGGGAGTATCATGATCTCCTAATCTGAGGAAGTCTCTCCTCCTATTGCCACAAATGGACTACTGTGATCATCTGCCCTGACCTCCCATATAACACAAACCAGCCATAGAACGTCTCCAAAATAATTGGTAGAATATATCATTTAGGAAAACATAATCCAATCTTGATTTTAAAACTGCCAGTGATGGAGAATCTGCCATAATCTTTGGTAAACTGTTCCATTCATTAATTACTCCCACTATTAAAAAAATTATGCCTTATTTTCAGTCTCAGTTGGTCTAGCTTCAGTTTCTAGCCATTAGATCCTTTCATACCTTTCTCTGCTAGACTGAACAGCCTATGTTTGTTCGCAGTGATGTCTGTAATAATTTTTTCTTTGTTAAACTAAATAGATTGAGCTCCTTGGCTATGTCTACACTTGGAAGGAACTAATTTGAACTAACTTAAGCCTTGGCCACACTAAGCTTTCATTAGTTCGAATTAAGGGCTTCCTTAATTCGAACTAATAAATTTGATTGCTTAGTTCGAACTAACCCTTAATTCAAAATAGTTAGTTTGAATTAAGTCAATGTGGCCATATTAGTTCAAACTAACTGCTTAGTTCGAACTAATCGGCAGATTGACCTTCATGCAACTGACTAATTCGAACTAAGCAAGTGCCCTGCATGGCCATGGCTAGTTCAAACTAGCATTCTAGTGGGGCCATTAGTGAATTAGTTAGTTCAAATTAACTAATTACTAATGGTTCAATGGTTCCTTCACAGGGCTGTAGAGGTGGTGGTGATGCCCTGGGAATCTTTACTGAATTGTGGACAGCAGAACTGGACACAGTATTCCAGCAGCAGTGTCACCAGTGCTGAACACAGCAGTAAAATACGCTACTCCTATGTGAATGTTATGTATCCAATGATCCTATTATCCTTCCAATGATCATATTAGCTCTTTTGGCCACAGCATTGCACTTGGAAGTCTTTTTCAGCTGATTATCCACCACAACCTCAAAATCTTCTTTTCAGAGATGCTGCTTCCCAAGTTAGAGTCCTCCACCCTGTAAGTATGGCCTATATTCTTTGTTCCTACATGTATATATTTAGCGATATTAAAACACTCCTTGTTTATTTGCATCTAATTTACTAAGTAATCCAGATCAGTATGCATTAGTGACCTGTCTTTATTTTTTACTATGCCCAGTTTTCGTGTCATCTGCAAACTTTGTCTTTGATGATTTCATATTTTCTCTCAGGTCATTGATAAACATGTTAAATAGCATAGGGCCAAGAGGACCCGCTAGAAATACACCCGCTCAATGACATTTTGAGACCTATTCATTAGCCAGCTTTTAATCCACTTAATGTGTTCCATTTTAATTTTATATTGTTGTGGTTTTTAAATCAAAATATCATGCAATCCCAAGTCAAAACCCTTATAGAAGACTAAGTATATTACATCAACATAAGCAATCACACTTGAAATCTCCTTAAAGAGATATCAAGTTAGTCTGACAGCATCTATTTTTCATAAACACATGTTGGTTGACATTACCTATATTACACTCCCTGAATTCTTTATTAATTGAATCCTGTTTCAGCTATTCCATTATCTTGCCCAGTGTTGATGTCAGACTGATAGGCCTACAATTATCCAGGTCATTCCTTTCACCCTTTTTAATATTAGAGCTACTGCATTTAATGCAATTTCTTTCCTCTCCCTCTACCTTTTCCTCCACCAAGGAAGATCATAAAACAAAAAATGGGTCCAAGGCATGGTACAATAAGTGAGAAAGCATGATGACAATAATATTTGGAAGCAGAACACGAATTTGTTTGTTTGTTCATTTTTTTGATGTTAGGAAAGAGGAGTTCTACTTTTTTGTATGTGATAATGATCAGTGACAGGTAGAAAATCAGAAAGATGATATAAAAATTCCAGAATCTGCAATTTTAGGACCACTACACAATTTTTGGTAAAATAAATTTTCATTTTTTAAAAAAAGGGTCAAATTTTGATCTCAGTAACTTCATGATTTCCCTAATATGTATACCAGGGACTGAGATTGTAAGTGACTTTAAGCATCTTTTCATTGAGAAGATATAGCCTTCATAGTTCAAACCACTTTGTGAGTGCCCAATGAAATCAGTAAAAGTGACCTGCAACTACATTTAAAAAAAAATAAGTTTCTTTTTGAGACAAGAGGAGGGTCTGCAAATTTGGGGGTTCTTGTCAATCTTTTTTGCCTTTTTAATTCTGTTTAGTACCCTGGGGTACGTCTACACTGGAGGCTCTGTTAAGTTGACTTAACTAAGTCGACTTAGAGATTCCACAGTCCTGTGTCCACATTGGCAGGTGCTAAGTCGATGGAGGAGTGGCCAGGAACTCTGTGAGGGGGCCTGGAGGCCAATTAGGTTGACTTAAGGGCTATCCCCCATCTACATTGGTTTAAGTCAACTTAATAAGGTCAACTTAAGCCTTAGGTTGACATTAAGAGGTGGTGTTAAGTCGACTTAATAAGCGCCCAGTGTGGACGCAGCGGTCTGTAGGTTGACTTAACCGTCCTTAAGTCTACCTAAGGCTCCAGTGTGGACATACCCCTGGAGCTTGTCTTGATTGGAGGGTTATGCACTACCTTGAAGAAGCTCATGTATTAGCATTACTGAATAAACTGTGAGCGTAGATGATAGCACTGATGTAAAAAATGATCTGGAACAGAAAATGGCTTACCCAGTTCAAACCCTTGTGCATAAACAACAAACCCTGAATGTAGACAAGCCTTTAGATTCTAAAGTTTAGAATATCAATCTTTATCATCCCTGGTTATGCTAGAGATGATAATGGCTGTTTCTGAGGGTATGCACTGTTGGCTTTCACATCTTAATTGAAAAGTGGTGGTGATATGGCTTTAAGTGAAATGTTCTCTCTATATAATGTTAGTCAGTCATTGATGTCAAATAGGTGGTAACATTTTTAAAAAAGGATTTTGAAACAGAGTCTAAAAAGCCTTTCCCTCTCAACTACTCAGTTATCTCCCTCTCATCTCTCGTGATATCACTTTACCAGTCTTTAGAGAATGTTCCAGGAAAAACAGGACATGCATTTCTAATTTTGAAGAGCAAGCTTTAAAAAAATAAACAAAACCAAGCTGAAAGCTAAAGCCAAAAACCCTCTACACCTTTCATGCCTTCTTTATATGTTATTAAATGGGGGTTTATGTGTGTGGAGAGAGAAACACTTTTGTAGCTCATCTTTAAAGAAAGATGACTGCAGCTATACAACAGTTGCAACATTTCACACTTTTTCTCCTCTCCCAACTAATTTACCTCAATATGATGGGAGCTTCAGTGTCTACTGGGGACAATTTACATGCTTAACAGTTTAGCACAGCAATAAGGAAAGTATTCAATTAGAATAAAGATACTATAATAATACTGAAATCTTTAAACCAAATTCTGAAACAACGGGAAAATATCCTTCAATGCACCACAAAAGTAAAATTAACATATGCCCATATCCCAGATCAAAATAGCCTCAGACACTCTCTAAACACCCACACTTTCCTGCATGGATCAGGAACATACAGAGTGTTGTATACCAGGGCTATTGCCAGTCAGAGGATGCCATACATCAAGGGCTTATAGAAACTCAACAGTTTTTCTTTCACCTAAAAAAAGTGGGATCTACAGATTTTTCATCTGTCATTTTCTTCTGTCTCTTGTGGGCATTAAATGGTGCCCTAGAGAGGCTAATGGAAATAACAGCAGAGAAATAATGAGGAGTATCAGCAATATGAAGATATTTTATCAGGTTTATAATCTGTGGTAAAGTAGTTTAGTAGGATATAATATGAGCATTTTTCTAATCACAGAAAGTTACAAGATTACTTCTGGTTGACTTCATTCCCTATGGAAACAAGAGACTCTGCTAAGTGTTTGGCATTGTGAGCAAAAGTGCATTCCATTTTGTCTTAGCTGTCAAACCACTATGCATTACCCCATGATACACATTCCCTGAGGATTTGCAATTGGGCATATTTACTCTGTAATTTCTTTCCCCAGTAACTTTGTAAAAAAGAATAGTTTTTTTCCCAATTCTATAGCATTTGTTTGCATGTAAAGTGACCAAAGACTTACTTCTTCCCATTCTGAAGTGAAGGATGGTGTTCTTTCAGAATTTCCTTTAGAATTTTGTTGGCTTGGTGGGGATTCATTCCAGTTGCTTCTTGCTTTTTTCCCATTAGGTGGTAAGGAGATGAGATTAGAGTCAGATTTTGAGACATTTTTGGATAAATGCATTTCAAGCAGTGTCTTTGGCAAAGATCGTATTCTCCCAAGTGTGCATGCTCGCTCCACAAATCCCCCCGTAGTAATAATCCATTGCTCACCTATTCTTGTTCTTGTGCCAACCAATGTATGGTTTTCTAATGGATTAATTTTAGTATAAAATATGGTTCTGTTTACAACGGGTGGTTTCTTTTTCTTAACTGGAGAATCAAGGTTGTTTTCCTGCTGTAGCTGTCTCTGTTGTACCGTGTTCTTGTTTAAACTGCTTTCCTGTGGATCGCTGCAATGGTTTGCTTTACTATATAGTTGAAGTGGATTTTCAGGTGGGTCACATGCAGGTGAAGACCCATGAAGTAGACCAGCAAATTGCTCAGCAGGATGTCCTTTGGGAAGTTTGTTTTCAGTGGATGTTTCTTCCTGACAAAGATTCTCTGCAAAATAGCAAGGGTTTTTTCTGTTTACATTTTCATCAAATACCTTTAAAAATCATACTGATTTTAACACAGGAGTATCTTTGGTATGCTCTTTGGTTCTTAAATATGTAAGGAAACAGAAGCTTGATATTTCCTATCATAACTGTCAGGTTTATTGTTAATCTGTTAGAAAGGTTGCTCTTTGTTTTTTTTTTTTTCCTTGATAAAGTTAACAAATTGGCTGAGCTTGGCTGGAAAATAAACACAGGCACCTTGGGAGTGCTGGAAATAAGAGCTAGTTGAAAGGAGGATTGTTAAGGTACTACCAGACATTTTACCTGTTAACATAATGGTGACGCTCAGTTTGCTGTTGAGAAGAAAAGGTACAAACTATATAATGTGGTATAAGCTAACTCAGCTGTGTAAACTTTTAGATGATAAAATATGTGTACAACTACCATTTACCATTTGGTAAAACTTGTCATAAACTACGGTTCTCAAACTATGGTCCATAACACCTTTCTCGATGGTTCATAAAATGAAACAAAATTTGAGAAACAAACAGTGAGAGATCTAAAGTGTTGGGAAAAGAGACTGAACACAAGAGGCCCTTTTCTATCACTGGTCAATTGTCTGAAAAAGTTGGAGAACTACTCCTCTAAGCACATTGCCCACCATTATTGCAAAATACTAAGCAGAGGTAAAGGAATGTAATAGTCTATTAAAGAAAAACTACTTATCCTTTGAAAATAGAGGCCTAAAATATATCAGTTAGGCAGACATGAGCATTTTGGAACAGAGAAGGTATAGGATGTTATGGCAAAGGAGACGATGTGGGATGTGATAGAGTTTGAGGAATCAATGGTATCAGGAAGGCTGTTTTGGAGGGAAAAAAGGCACCCCCCTCCCATTTGCTATTGACTTTTGAAATTTGTTGGGTGAGTTTTGTAAGGGTGGCACTTGGAGGGTGAATTTGGAAGGTGGCAGCTGTATTCATGCTGACTAACCTGATTCTACGTAGAGAGCAGGAACATTATTACTGTGCATCTAATAACCATGCCTGTGAGATCCCTATCTCTAGTTGTGGGTCTAATTTACTTAGAAATGTTAGTTGATAGTTTACCTGTGTGTGTGTGTGTGTGTGTGTGTGTGTGTGTGTGTGTGTATACACACACACACTTGGTTTTATTGCTTTATAACTCTTTGAGGATTTGGGGGTTCTTAGTGTAAGAGACCTGGGTGTAAGTGATCTGGACTACCAGTCAAAGTTGGGCTGGGATTTGTACATTAAGGACAGTAATCAGTGAGACGGGGATGGAGGAATTGCTAGAACTGAGATCAATAAGCAAAAGTCAGGGTCAAAGTCGGGCTGGGATAGGAGAGCAGAGATCAAAGGTAGTATCAGACTGGAAGAAGGAAGCAGGAATCAGAGTCAGGCCAGGATCAAAAGCCAGAAATCAGTAGACAATGTGAGGTCTGGAATTGCAGAAGGACCAAAATCTGTGTGGTAGGGTTGCTTAGACAACTCCTTAAGGCTCCCTCCAAAGACAGATAGGGCACTTGGCCAATGAGAGGGTCACAGGGTTTTGTCACTCTGGATCTCTTGGGCAGTATTTCCTGTGGAGCCTACTCTCCATAATGCTCCCTGTCCATGGCTCTGCATGGCCACATGGTAGTCCTTTGGGGACCATCAGTGGTCCTAGGTTCTGCAGACTAAGGTTCTAGTCTCCAGGGGCATGATCTTCAGGGGCAGCCTTCCCCCAGGTGAGTACTGGACCTGGTTTATGTGTGTGGACTAAATGAAACCTTTTCACCAAGTCAGGGGCACAGACTTGGGCAGGGGGCTTCCAGGAGAGTTCTTTAGGACCACTGCCCTCCCAATTAATTAGGTAGTACAGTCTGCCACTCTGCAGTTTAGAGTCAAGGATAATATGACCTATTAATTCCTCATGCACATGAACATGGACTGGCAGTGTAGCTGTTGAGACTGATTGGGAAAGAAGTCCTCTGTACGAGGCTTCAGCAGCAACACAGAAAATGGGATGTATCTTAAGAGATCATAGGAGCTGTTATTTGAAGGTGATGGGTTTCATTTGCTAACAAATCCACAAGGTTCCAAAGAATTGGTGATCTAACTTGCAAGATGTCCAATTTGTATGGAGGTATTTTGCTGCAAGTCAAACCTTTTGATCAACCATGAGAGCTGGGCCTTCTTGGCATTGATGTCTAGGCTCTGCTTGTAGATCCTTTTTTCATCTTTGAGGTGGTCCTTAAACTCCTTCTGGATATGGTGAATTGGCTAGACCCAGTCAGCAGCTCCTTTGTTCAGGGAGGCTGCTGGCAAGGCTTGGTAGATACAACGGTGTGATGTTCTATGCAATCTGCACTGGTGAATTGCTATGTCACCCCAAACTCTTACTCTTGGAGCCCATCTTACCCTGCTTTATTGAGAAAATCTCCACTCCTAGGCAACTCATAGGCTATGTCTACACTTACAAAAGCTATTTCAAATTAATTAATTCAAACTAACTAATTTTAGTTAGTTCAAATTAAGGTAATTTGAACTAGCATGGCCCCACTAGAATGCTAGTTCAAACTAGCCATGGCCATGCAGGGCACTTGCTTAGTTCAAATTAGTCAGTTGCATGAAAGTCAATCTGCCAATTAGTTCGAACTAATATGGCCACATTGACTTAATTCAAAGTAATTATTTCGAATTAAGGGTTAGTTTGAACTAAGCAATGAAATTTATTAGTTCGAATTAAGGAAGTCCTTAATTCGAACTAATGAAAGGCCAGTGTGGCCAAGGCTTAAGTTAGTTCGAATTAAGCTTCCTTAATTCGAACTAACTTGCAAGTGTAGACATAGCCAAATAGACTATAGCATGTAAATTGCTTCCAACTCAGTAACTGAGTGCTTCTAGCCAGGAACTCATGGGATTATGCAATGGGTTGACCTCGGCCAATATCCCATTCCCAGATGCAACCCTAGGAACTGCTGTCTTATAATGTTTAGTATTGCCCAATGAACATTACAAGGTCATATGTTCAATTTATGAAAGAAATGGACATGCACCAGCCTTGTCATTTCAAATGGAGTCTCTAACACACCTTAAACCAAATGTACTGCCTTAGATAAAACAAACAAACAAATTAAGTTCAGAAAAAATGTAAGTGATTATAAGTCAGAGGAAAATAAGTCAGATTTAATCAAGTGAAAATAAATGGAAAATTGCATTCTAAACTAAGTGTAACACTTTCAGCAACCTTACCAAGTCAGATGGTTCTCACCACGGGCTGGCTGCTCTACCTCCAGTCAACCCCCAGCCCACTGATCAGCATTTCAGTTGCTTGGTGTTGTTTGAGGATGGAAGTGGAAGAGAGACAGAACAGCAAAATATCTCTCCTTTTAAAAATGTTTCTTCTCACCCCTGGGGCTTTTCCCCTCACCTCCTTTAAGGGTCATGTGACAAACATTGTTCCCTACATTCCTTGAGTCACTGTAGTCCTTTGTCGATTCGTTTGTTGACATCTGGGCCAGTCCTTTATTTCTCTAATGCTGAACTGGGTTGTTCTATACAAGCCCTAATGAGGTGTGAATAGAATTCTGTCTAGATCTGTCTCAAGCCATGAGACGCATATTTGCGAATATTATGTTATAAAGCTTTATAACCATACACAAGACATTGCAATAGATATTACTATAGCAATAATGTTCAATATGCCATGAGCATTCCAAAACCTTCTGACATGGCATACTTTGCTTTACACAATACACAAATGTATTATAACAGTGAACATGAATGTTACACAATTACACCCAGAAGAGTGTACGTGGGGGTGTCGTGTGTCACAAAGGGTGACGCCCATAATTGGCAAAGAAGGGATTCTGCCTTGTGGAGGTGTGTCTGGCATTGCATGAGAAGGAGGGAGAACCAGTTATCTTGATGATAGCTGACAAAGCACCTTAGGTATTGTTCTAATAGTTGGGTCACCTTCTCTCTCTGTTTGCCTATCTATCTGGGGAGGTACGCAGAGGTACATGAACCACTAGAAGTTAAATTCCAAAGGGGTAGCCGTGTTAGTCTATTGTAGAAAGACAACAGAGACCTGTGGCACTTTCAAAGACTAACAGATTTATTTATCGCATGAGCTTTCGTGGGAGAAGATCCCACTTCGTCAGACGCTTTGAAGATAGGAAAGTTACAGAGTGGGAGGAAATTAAATGCAGGGGAGTGTATGACATAGCATCAGGTCAGGAGGTAACAGCAAATCAAAATAGATGTTAGGATTCAAAACACTGGGGAACAGCACATAGAGGAGGGGGAGGTCAAATCACTAGTTGTAATGCGAGAAAAATCCATAGTCCCTGTTTAACCCCAAGGCAACTGAGTCAAATTTGCATATAAGTTCGAGTTCTGCAGTCTCTCTTTGAAGCTGTGATTTGTTATTCATCTGTTTCAACACAGCTATTAACAAGTCGTCAAGGAAGTGAGCAGGGAGATTGAAGTGTTCCCCTACAGGTTTTGCAGTGTTGCAATTTCTGATGTCAGATTTGTGTCCATTGATTCTTTGGCGCAGAGACTGTCCTGTCTGTCCAATATATAAGGCAGAGGGGCATTTCCGGCACATGATGGCATAAATCACATTGGTGGATGAGCAGGTGAACGAGCCCTTGATGGAGTAGGTGGCTTGATTAGGCCCTGTGATGGTGTCATCAGTGTGGATATGAGGGCAAAGTTGGCAGCGTGGTCTGCTGCAGGGCTGTGTTCCTGCTTTAGTGTTTCTGTTCTGTGATCTGTAGTTGCTGGTAAGCATCCTTTTAAGGTTAGGGGGCTGTCTGAAAGCAAGGAGAGGTCTGTCTCCTAAGGCTTGAGAGAGTGAGGGGTCACCTAGCTATCTGAGAGACACTACAGATTTCCTGAGAAAAATCCAATCCATTGATGGTCTTCCAGAAAATACCATCCTGGCCACTATGGATGTAGAGGCTCTTTACACTAACATCCCACACAAGGATGGATTACAAGCTATTAGAAGAACCATCCAGGATGTTGACACAGCCAAACTTGTGGCTGACCTCTGTGACTTTGTACTCACCCACAACCATTTCAGATTTGAGGATAATTTATACCTTCAGGTCAGTGGCACTGCTATGGGTACCCGCATGGCCCCGCAATATGCCAACATCTTTATGGCCGATTTAGAACAACGTTTCCTCACGTCTCATCCCAAAGCACATCTACTTTACCTACGCTATATTGATGACATCTTCATCATCTGGACCCATGGTAAAGATGCCCTTGAAGATTTCAACAATTTCCACAACACAATCAGACTTAGCCTGGAACACTCCACACAAGAGATCCACTTTCTGGACACTACAGTGCAAATTAGCGATGGGCACATAAAGACCTCCCTATACCGCAAACCTACTGATCGGTATAGTTACCTACATCCCTCGAGCTTTCATCCTCGACACACCACAGGATC
The DNA here is from genome assembly GCA_007922175.1 of Pelusios castaneus. Taxonomy (NCBI): domain Eukaryota; kingdom Metazoa; phylum Chordata; order Testudines; family Pelomedusidae; genus Pelusios; species Pelusios castaneus. The sequence continues at coordinate 5,994,440 of ML685814.1, forward strand.
CATTGTGTACAGTCAAGCCCTAAGATATAACCGCATTTGCTCTGACCCTTTAGACAGAGACAGACACCTTCAGGATCTCTAACAGGCATTCTTAAAACTACAGTACCCACCTGCAGAAGTGAAGAAACAAATTGACAGAGCCAGACAGGTACCCAGAAGTCAACTACTACAGGAGAAGCCCATGAAAAACAACAACAGAACGCCACTGGTCACCACCTACAACCCCCAAGCCAGACCTCTTCAACACATCATCAAAGATCTACAGCCTATTTTACAGAATGACCCCTCACACTCTCAAGCCTTAGGAGACAGACCTCTCCTTGCTTTCAGACAGCCCCCTAACCTTAAAAGGATGCTTACCAGCAACTACAGATCACAGAACAGAAACACTAAAGCAGGAACACAGCCCTGCAGCAGACCACGCTGCCAACTTTGCCCTCATATCCACACTGATGACACCATCACAGGGCCTAATCAAGCCACCTACTCCATCAAGGGCTCGTTCACCTGCTCATCCACCAATGTGATTTATGCCATCATGTGCCGGAAATGCCCCTCTGCCTTATATATTGGACAGACAGGACAGTCTCTGCGCCAAAGAATCAATGGACACAAATCTGACATCAGAAATTGCAACACTGCAAAACCTGTAGGGGAACACTTCAATCTCCCTGCTCACTTCCTTGACGACTTGTTAATAGCTGTGTTGAAACAGATGAATAACAAATCACAGCTTCAAAGAGAGACTGCAGAACTCGAACTTATATGCAAATTTGACTCAGTTGCCTTGGGGTTAAACAGGGACTATGGATTTTTCTCGCATTACAACTAGTGATTTGACCTCCCCCTCCTCTATGTGCTGTTCCCCAGTGTTTTGAATCCTAACATCTATTTTGATTTGCTGTTACCTCCTGACCTGATGCTATGTCATACACTCCCCTGCATTTAATTTTCTCCCACTCTGTAACTTTCCTATCTTCAAAGCGTCTGACGAAGTGGGATCTTCTCCCACGAAAGCTCATGCGATAAATAAATCTGTTAGTCTTTAAAAGTGCCACAGGACTCTGTTGTCTCACTAGAAGTTAAGCAACTCTTTCAGCAGAGGGCAGGCTGTGACAGGAGATGAAGTGCATCATTTTGGTTAATTGGTCTATAGCAGTCAAGACCACTATGCAGCTATCAAAGTCAAAGACTGCGATTATGAAGTCCATGGTGAGCGAGGTTGAGCATCTAGGCGGGTTCTCCAGAGCTACTAGGGCTACCAAGGGCTTAAAACAAGATATATTAGTGGGCGTACACAAAGTTCAGGAATGTAACGTAGTCCTGAACTCCAGTTCACATATGGGGCCACCAGAAAAAAATGGGAAACCATGTGGAAAGTCTTAAAGTGGTGAAAGTAGCCTGCCAATGAAATGTCCTGGCAGAGCTGGAGCATTGGGTGAAGATGGGGGGAATGAACATGCACTCATTGAAGTGATCCCATCCTGTTTGGACCATTGCATTTTGGTTCTGGTTCTCATTTACTTAGATTGTTTGATCATCTCTTGGGCTAACAGATTGCCCCGTAAAGTGAATCAGACTCGATCAAGCTGGTCTCAATATACTGTGGCACTAATAAAGTTGCAAGGTTTTAGAAGACAGTGTTCCTTGGTTGCTCCTTACCCTCTTGGTAGTGGTCACCCTTTCAGGATAAGGCACTGGGACCTTTACTGATTCCCAGACAAAAATCGAACCAAGAGAAGAATAACACCCACCTGAGCTGTCTTTGGTTCCCAGTTTGAGCCTTCCATAGATAGTCAAGGTTCTCATGCTCAGAAAAGGCATACACTGGGTTATAGGCTCACTTGAGGTGATGGTAACACTGGGCTACCTAATAAATTCAGGATGATGCAGCGAGGATATCTGTTTTGGACAGTCACCTGGTTTAGGGCCCAATAGTCTACACCAAGATACAGCATGTCATACTTTTTCTTAACTAAAAGGACTGGATCCTCTTCTAGGAAGATGGAGTGTCAGTTGAAGTCCTAAGTCAGGTTTTCCTGGATATACACATGAAGGTCTGACAGTTTGGGCTTGGATATTGCATAGATCTGTCCATAAGGGACCTTTGACCTGGGTTACAGCTCTGTGGGGCATTCATAATCCTGGTGCAGAGGCAGAATGTATGCTTTCTCTTGTCTAAAATATCCACATAGTCCTCGTACTTTTCAGGGAGACAGGGACTCAGGTTTGAGAATGACTTCTTTTGTTTAGCTGCCTCCATCTGGCATTCTCCACAGGTGCTGTTGCTTCTGATTGACTGCAAGTGTTGAGGACTAGGGCTCTAGGACCAGCTACATAAAAGCAGATGCTTGGGCAGCATTCAGAAGGGAAGCTGATCCTCTTTTCTTGCCAGGAGATCTAAAGATCTTGTTGCTCCAGTCAGGTGATGCCAAGAATTAGGGGGAAACATGGAGAATGCATCACATTGAACTGTAGCACTTTTCAATAGACCAGGATTATGACCTTTAAGCATTGTTTCCTGCATTACTGGGCTCTTCAAAGGCTGATTTACTTATGAATAGTTCCTTATTGAATAATTGATAATTCTGTTTGGCAAAGATGTGGTTTCAGGAATAGTAGTGCTGCAATATTTGTGGACCATGTTTCTGAGACAGTATGGCCCAATTGGCTACATTGGAGGCATCAGCATCCTCAGGGCTGAATTAATACCCTTGTGGACTTATGGGGCCATGGCCGGCCTCTACCCAGCCCGGGGGCAGGAGTGTGGGGTCTCTGGCACCCAGTGGGTTATACTTGCATTGGTACCCTCTCCCTCCTTGACAGCAGCACACTGTGAGAGAGGTCGGTGGGCCCATGGCCCACTCTCCTCCCCAGCTCACCCTCTGGCAGCAACAGCATCCTGCAGGGTTGGGAAGAGTCTGTGGCCCATGTCCCGCTCTCCCACTGCTGTGGGGATGGCCATGACAAACTCTTCTTGACTCCCTCTCTACACCCAGATCAGGGTTGGAGAACACCCTGGCTGTCTGTGAGCTGACACAGACTGGACAGTGGGGCCCCAGCTCTTACATTCTCTCTCTAGCCTCCCTTTCCCTCCCCACATCCTCTCTTCCCTCAGTGTGCCCCCACCCACCCCCTGCCTCCTCTTGGCCTGTCCTGTCCCCTTCATCCACTCTGGCCCCTCACATCCCTGTCTGCCCCCCCACCCCCCGGGCCCAGTCCCTCCCGCACCTCCTCCAGCCCCCTTGTGCTCTATCTCCCAGGAGTCAAGTTGGAGCAGGCTGCATTCCCCCAGCCTGCAAAGAAGGCAGTTGGGAGCTTCCTGGGATGAGGAAATCACAGCCAGCTCAGCTAGGAGCAGCCTGGAGCAAATCCTCTCTCCCTGAAGCTGGGAGGTGTGACCAGGAGGCTATGCTAGTTGGAGTAGAGGGGTTAGGATGGCCTCTCCTACTTCTGACCTTTCCTCCAAGCAGTGCCTGCCTGGGAGCAGGACAGCTGACCTGAGCTGGATTTTTGGGAGACCCTTCCCTTAGCCATGGGCCCTGGGCTCCAGCTCTTATAGCCCCTGCTTTAACCTGGCCCTGGCTGTTCTGTGCCAGCAGGCAGAAGACCAAGCCAGAACTTCTCCAACATACAAACTGATAACTGTCCCATTCTAGATTCAATGTTGGGATGCACTTGAGGGCAGACCAGGAAAAAGAGATATCACTAGTTCAGAAACCCTTTGAATTTCTAGTGATTTCTAATTTCCTGTCAAAATGTTCAGATAGTGGTTATGCCAGGTCCTGTTCAGAGGGCAGTGAGCCAACCAAAGCCTGGAACATGAAGTTCTCTTCTTAGGACCATGCTAGCTGCTTGTGGAGTGTTTGATTTTCTGCTAGAAGCTGAGCTACTTGGGACTGCAGCAGATGGTTCTCAGTTTAGAGTTGCGGGACTCGCTTCTGCAGATCTTGGGGGCGGGGAGAGCATTTTATTTAAAAATAAAATGCTGCTTTTGTGCTTTTTACTTTGCATTTGAATTTCCATCCAAATAGAGCTTACTACAAATCATAAATAAAAAATTAATCATTAATAAATAAATGAATCATTCACCATTTTCTAATTTACATTTATTCAGATTCTTAGTTTTCATTTACATAATTGCTTGAATAAATGTGTATAGAAATAATGTGTCCTCCTGGTAAGCAAAAAGAAGCGCTCACTTCTGTGCAAAGGTTATATTTAGTTGCAAATCAACATGTTTTAATGGTTTCCAACCAATAATAATCAACCTTTCTTTAAAAAAAACCTAAGAAATATAAATGCACTTTAAATCCAGCCTTCCCGCATGCTGATTTAAATGAATCCACCCTGATCTTTGACTGCTATTTTGCATTGAAAAGGTGTTTTCATTGAGTCATCTCTAGTGAAGCCTAAAGTTGTTTCTTGGTGGCTACAGGTAATTTTAAACCCATCAAGGTATACGAGCAGTTAAAATTGTTCTTTCCAATGTCTCAGTGCCCTAGTTTTCTTAGGTCCCTCTGAAGCTCTTCACTCTTTACTAGGTGTTCAATAACTATCTTTAATTGTTGTTTCAACCTATTTAATTAGCACTGAAGTAAAGTTAGTGTTTTGTCAGAGGGCTAACATCACCAGCTCAGCCTTTCCTACTTTTGCACAGATGCTCAGAGGAAGATTCATATGAGCAGCTCCTTGGGATACCCAAGAAAGAGAATCCTTGGAGAAGGTTGAGTTCCTCATCTGAATCCCACCTGGAGGAATTCTCTTTATGTTAAACTTTTTTCTTTTCTTTATAACTCTGAAGAAAAAACCTTGAGGTAGACATCTTGCTTATGAAGAGAATGTAGTTTTGTGGCTGCTGCTGCGTCATTCTGTAAGCTAACAAACATGAACAAAGTCTGAAATGCAAAAATACATATAGGTGTCCATATTTCAGGATCTCTCTGTCAGCACTATTCTTAGGTGTAGCACATCTATTGCCTGGTTATCTCACTCTTTGTTATGAAAGTGTCCATGATATTACAGTGTATGCAGCACAGGTAATACATTTTAGAACATATTTCCCTTTACAGACATTAAACAATTTTGGTTTGCTATCTCTCGCAGCCTCAGATTGCTATTTTGCTGGTATCACTAGGGTATATACAACACATTTTCATTTCAACAACAGATTGCAATTCAAACACCTATTTTCACCTGGATACTCTTCCTGTGGTTACAAATGTGGGTTTCTGCTGACTACCATTTCCTGTTTACACCATGTGAATAGAGTAATTTACAGATACCTCATCAGCCTAACATGAATCTCAGTCAGAGACTGCAGAATTTATTTTGAAAAGTTCAGGAGTATACTAAATTCAAACACATTCTATGAATTTCCTATTCTGATTTATTATAACTGATTTATCATACTTGGATCCCAAGAGATGCCCGTTTCAAAAGAGAAGTAGACTCAGCAAAAGAATAGTGCCTATTAATAGGCAAAAAAAGGAAAAATGTTTTTAAGAAATGTAATGGATAAATTATATCTATTAAATTACATCTTTAACAAGCACTGTTGTTGCCATGGCAAGGGTTTCTAATGTAAAATAAAAATCCATTGTTAGAGATTTGTGTATAGCTATAGTAACATCTAAATTATGACTCCTGTGCTTCTAATTATTCAATCCTGTTTGTGTTTGATCTGGAAAGATGTTTTTAGCAATATACTCTATACACGTGTAATAGCTATCCAAAACTGTATCCTCAGAACTGAATTCCACCCAATCACTCAGTTCACAAAACTGGAAATACAATTTCAGTGATATTAATACAGTGAACTCCTACTGATGCTTTCTTTCATATTTGTGCAAGATTGAGCCACGTGTTTAGGAGGATGGTAGGGAAATGGCAGCTTGTTTGTCTTGTAAAAAAATGGCTTTAACAAACTGGCATACTTGGAGTATCAATAATATCACTTATATTTTCAGGTAGTATCCTAAAGTAGGATGATAAGACAGATAAAATAGCAAATTTCCAGTATTTTAGCTCTGAAATGGAGATGCTCAGCAAAAGCAATAGGACATCAAACCATTGCCTTCAAAGTGCTGTCGTCTGCCATATGAAGTAATGTGGTAGCTACAAATTTCTTTAAAGAAGTACTGCACTATTTTCTCACACTAGTAAATGTTATAGCTAGGTACACCGGACATATGTTGGAGATGTAGTAATGTGATTATTAAGCAATTTATCAGGAACATGGGATATTGCTCAACCTTGTATGTTCTTTACTGTGAAACTCTAGTCACCACTGGCAGCACAAATAAGGAGCATCAATGGCCAACTCTGTTATCTGGACTTCTTTGCACTTTCCCAGTAAAAAAATGGTTACTAACCTTTTGTAACTGTTGTTCTTTGAGATGTGTTGCTCAGACTCATGTCCATTCCAAGTAGGTTTGTACATGCTGCATGCATACTTTGCTGG
>ML685814.1:6000912-6078329 GCA_007922175.1 Pelusios castaneus
AGGTAAGTAATCGTTGTTTTGTTTTTTTCCCATGTGCTTGCTCGTGTTGATTCCAAGTAGGTGATGCCCATACTAAACCATATGAGAAGGCAAATTCCAAAGGGGTAGCCGGCTACCCATATGAGAAGGGTCAGAGTTCAAAGACTGCGGACGGCGAAGCACTACTCTGCCAAAAGCACATCATCTCTAGTATGCTGGATAATAGCATAGTGAGTGGAGAAAATGTGAATAGATGACCAGGTCACTGCTCTACAAATGTCCTGGATCAGAACCTAAGTCAGGAATGCTAGAAAGGACATTATGCCCTAATGGAATGGGCCATTATTGTCAGGGCAGACACATTCACCAAGTCATAACAAATCCTGATACCGAAGTGATACAGGACAAAATCCTTTGAGACGAAACAGAGAGTTCCTTCATTCTATCTGCTACTGCTACAAAGAGCTGGGCTGTTTTATTGGACTGCTTGGATGTATTGATGTAAAAGGATGAGGCATACCTTACTTCCAGCAAATGTAGTCTATTCCTCCAACTGTTAATGTGTGCTTTTGGGTAGAAAATATGTCCTGATTCATATGGAACTGGGAAATTACTTTTGGAAGAAAGCCAAAGTTGAATCTTATCCTTGAAAAAACTTGTATAGGGTGGTTCTGACGTGAGCGCCTTGAGCTCTGATACTCTCCTGGCAGAAGTTATGGGGCTACTAGGAAGGCCATCTTCCAGGATAGACAGAGAGGTGAGCACATTGCTCAGGATTCAAATGGTAGTTCCGTCATCTTTCAGAGAACGAGGCTGAGTTCCCATTGGGGAACTAGCAAGCATGTAGGTGGGTACAGTCTGTCCAAACCCTTTAGGAAACACTCAACCAATGAGTGAAGAGTGAGTGACATGCAACCTCAGGATGGAATGCTGAAATGGCTGGCAGGTGGGCCTTAACTGATGACCCTAATAGCCCTTGTTGCTTAAGATGTAGCAAAATAGTTCAGAATTGTAAGAAATGATACCATTATGGCTTTGGTGTCCTTCTGAGGAGCCCAGACCAAAACTCTCTTCCACTTAGCAGGGTATATAGCCCTAGTGGAGTGTTTCCTACTGCCAAGAAGGACCTCCATAACCAGTTCTGATCATGTTAGCTCCAGGGGGTTCATTCATGGGGCATCCATGTTGTTAGGTGTTGTGTCTCAAGGTTGGGATGTCAGAAGTTGCCATGTCCCAGAGTAATCACATCCAGGAGTAGAGGAAGAGTTATTGAAGTGTCCATGGAGAGATCAAGGTGTGTGGTGTACCAATGCTGGCAAGGCCAAGAGGGAGCTATCATAATCACAGTGGACTTTCCTACCTGATCTTCAGCAGGACCCTATGGACGAGCAGAGCAGGTGGGAAGGAAAAGAACAGTTGTCTCATCCCATGGGATGAGGAAAGCCTCCGTAATGAACCCTGAGCTGTGATTCCGGAAGGAGCAGAACTGTAGGGACTTCCTGTTGAGCTTGTGGCAAATATGCAGGGAACACCTCACCAATGGAAGATGTTGCTCAATAAATCTGGGTGGATCAGTTGTGATGGATCAGTTGTGACTGAGGAATGACTTTCTGAGGCTGTCTGCCAATGCATTCTGAGCTCCAGGCAGGTAGGATACGTCTAAGTGTATTGAATAAGTGATGCTGAAGTCCCATAGTTTGAGGACTTCCTGGCATAGGAGAAAGGAGCAAGTTCCACCCTGTTTGTTTATATAAAACATCACAATCATATTGCTGTAAGGACTGATACTACCTAGCCCTTGTAAGGCTTGGCAAGGCTGATGTACCACTCTCAGCCCCCTCTTATTGATGTGAAATAAGAGCTCTGCCTGGGACCAAAGACCTTGGATCCTGAGTTCCCCTATCTCAGCTCCCCAATCCATTCCTGAGGTGTCCATCATCACATATAGTGAGGTGTAGAGTACTGAAAAGGGGACTCCTACACATATAGTGTGACAGTTGTACCATCAGTCTCTAAAACCAAAGTGGGGAACTAAATTACTTTATCATATTGTTCCAGGGATGATAAACCTAAGCCTAACTACACTTGTAGTGGCCTGAGGCATAGCCTTGCATATTGAACAACATAAATTCATGCTGTTATGTTTCCCAGCAGCTTTAGGCAATTCTGAGTTGTATGGGGATAACATTTTAAGTCCTCTATGATGCCCCAAAGAGCCAGAAAACAAGCCTCTGAGTGGCTCCAGTCTGAATAGGAGTCCAGAACTTCCCCAGTGAATTCTATCCTCTGGGCAGGTGTCAGTGTTGACTTTTGTTCATTGATCATAAGAACCAGCTTGTCACAGGTAGACTTTATCAGACTCATGATTGCTTGCATCTATGCTCTGCTGTGTCCCTTGACAACCAGTCATTGAGGTAAGAACACACTTGTACTCTCCTCTTTCTCAAAAATGCCATGACTATCACCATGCATTTGGTGAATACACCAGGAGATTCAGACAGACTGAAGGGCAGGAATGTAAACTGGTAATGGGTCTAACTGACTACAAATCGAAGAAACCTCCTGTGGTCCAGAAAAATGGCTACATGGAAGCATGCATCTTTTAAATCAAGGGTAGCATACCAATCACCCAGATCCAGAGAGGGAATAATGGAGGCCAAGGAGATCATGCAGAATCTTGGCTTCTTCATGAATCTGTTGAGGTTTCACAGGTCAACAATAGGACAAAGTCCACCTTTGGCTTTTGGGATTAGGAAATAACCGGAGTAAAATCTCTTTCCCATTGACATTCAAGGGACCTCTTCCATTGCTCCTACTCTTAGAAGAATTGCACCTCTTGCTGAAGAAGTTGCTTATGAGATGGCTCCTTTAAGAGGGATTGCAAGGTGGGAGAGATGAACACTGGAGCTATTATCCCAGTTTCACTGCATGTAGGATCCACTGATCAATGTGATCTGGGGCCATGCACTGTAGAAGTAGAATAGTTGGTCTGAAAATAAAATGGAAATGGACCCAGGACATTGATTGGCGTGCCATCCTTAAGTGCATCCAAAGTTTTTCCTTAGACCCTGGGGATTGCCTCACTTGTCCAGAGCCCTAGGCAGAGGGTTATGAGGTCCTCCTGTTATTTCCACCTCTTCTGCAGTTGGGGTCATGCTTTGGCAGAACTGAGGCTTAGGCTGCAGCTTGAAATGTTTCCTTTGGAGTACAGGTGTATGCAAATCCTGAGATTTTAGTGTGGCCCTCGAAATTTTCAAGCTATGCAGACTGGAGTCAGTTTGAGATGAAAACAAGGCTGGGACCTTGTGCAGGAGCCCTGAAGCCTGGAGCCAGCAGTTCCTTCTCATGGCTAGTCCTGAAGCCATAGTCTGAGCTGCCACATCTGGCCTCATTTAGAGCCACCCGAAGCAGAGTCTTTTGCCTCCACTTTACCTTCTTTTACCATGACAATGAGTTCAGGATCCTGATCAATGGAAGGAAGGAAAGAAGCAGAACACAAACCCTGGACTTCAGAAAAGCAAATTTTGGCTCCCTTAGGGAGCTGATGGGCAGGGTCCCATGGGAGGCTGATCTGAAGGGGAAAAGTGTTCAAGACAGCTGGCTGTATTTTAAAGAAACCCTGTTAAAGGCACAGGAAGATAACATTCCAATGTGCAGAAAGAACAGCAAATGTGGACGGCGACCAGCGTGGCTTAGCAGGGAACTCTGCGGGGAGCTGAAACATAAAAGGGAAACTTACAAGAAGTGGAAGCTTGGACAGATGACAAGGGAGGCGTATAAAGATATTGCTCGGGACTGCAGGGATAAAATCAGAAAGGCCAAAGGACAATTGGAGTTGCAGCTAGCAAGATATGTGAAGGATAACAGAAAGGGGTTCTATAAGTATATCAGCAACAAGAAAAGGATCAGAAGTGGTGTAGGTCCCTTACTGAATGGGGCAGGCATCCTCGTGGAGGATGATGCGGAAAAGGCTGAAGTACTCAATGCTTTTTTTACTTCAGTCTTCACAGGGAGGGCCAGCTCCCAGGCTACTACACGAGGTAACGCGGAATGGAGAGAAGAGTGGCCCTCGGTGATGGAAAGTCAGGTTAGGGAACACTTAATGAAATTGGATGTGCACAAGTCCATGGGGCCGGATGAACTGCATCCGAGGGAGTTGGGGGAAGTGATTGCAGAGCCGCTGGCCATTATCTTTGAGAACTCGTGGCGAACGGGGGTGGTCCCGGAGGATTGGGAAAAGGCAAATATAGTACCTATCTTTAAGAAAGGGAAAAAGGAGGATCCGGGGAACTACAGATCGGTCAGCCTCACATCAATCCCTGGGAAAATCATGGAGCAGGTCCTCAAGGAATCCATCCTGAAACATTTGGAGGAAAATAGAGTGATCAGGAACAGTCAACGTGGATTTACCAAGGGCAAATCATGCCTGACCAACCTGATTGCCTTCTATGATGAGATGACTGGATTTGTGGATGCGGGAAGAGCCGTTGACGTGGTATACCTTGACTTTAGCAAGGCTTTTGATATGGTTTCCCACAGCATTCTCGTCAGCAAGTTAAGGAAGTATGGGTTGGACGAGTGGACCGTAAGGTGGATTGAAAACTGGTTAGATCGACGGGCTCAGCGGGTAGGAATCAATGGCTCGATGTCTGGTTGGCAACCGGTAACGAGTGGAGTGCCCCAGGGGTCAGTCCTGGGGCCGGTTCTATTCAACATCTTCATTAATGATCTGGATGATGGAATAGACTGCGTGCTTAGTAAGTTTGCGGATGACACCAAGTTGGGGGGAATGGTAGATACTCTGGAGGGCAGGGACAGGATCCAGGGAGACTTGGACAAATTGGAACACTGGGCCGAAAGAAACCTCATGAGATTCAACAAAGACAAGTGCAAAGTCCTGCACTTAGGACGGAAAAATCCCATGCACTGCTACAGGCTGGGGACCGATCGGCTAAGTAGCAGCGCTGTAGAAAAGGACCTGGGGGTTATGGTGGACGGGAAGAGGAATATGAGCCAACAGTGTGCCCTTGTTGCGAAAAAGGCCAATGGCATATTAGGCTGCATCAGTAGGAGTATTGCCAGCAGATCGAGGGATGTGATAATTCCCCTCTATTCGACACTGGTCAGGCCGCATCTGGAATACTGTGTCCAGTTTTGGGCTCCCCACTACAGAAAGGATGTGGACAAATTAGAAAGAGTCCAGCGGAGGGCAACAAAAATGATTAGGGGACTGGGGCACATGACTTATGAGGAGATACTGAAGGAACTCGGCTTATATAGTCTACAGAAGAGAAGACTGAGGGGAGATTTGATAGCAACCTTCAACTACTTGAAGGGTTGCTCCAAAGAGGAGGGAGCTAGGCTGTTCTCGAGGGTAACAGAGGACAGAACAAGGAGCAATGGTTTCAAATTACAGCTGGGGAGGTCAAGGTTGGACATTAGGAAAAACTTTCTCACTAGGAGGGTGGTGAAGCATTGGAATGGGCTATCTAGGGAGGTGGTAGATTCTCCATCTTTGGAGATCTTTAAGGCTCGGTTAGACAAAACCCTGGCTGGGATGATTTAGTGGTCCTGCTTTTTAGCAGGGGGTTGGACTAGATGATCTCGTGAGGTCCCTTTCAACCCTATGATTCTATGATTCTATGAATTCAGTTCTGGAGTCTGTTCGTACTGACTCTATGAATTTTTCCATGGACTGCCAGGAATTGAAGGTGTACCTGCTGAAGATGACCTGTTGATTTGCAATCCAGAGTTGGAGCCCCACAGTGGAGTACATCTTAAGCTCCAACTGCTTGGCATCCTCAGACTTTTATGTGAGGCCTCATTGACCTTGCCTCTCATGCTTGTTGGCAGCCACCTGGACAAGTGAAGTTGGAGGAAGGTGGGTGTACAAGTGCTTGTAGTCTTTTTGAAGGCACAAAGTACTATCTACCTTCTTCACAGTATGAGATAGAGAGGCAGGTGTTTGCCACAAGGACTTTGTGGGTTCTCGTACAATCTTAATTAGTGGCAGAGCAACTTTGGAAGGGCTCTCCGGGGCCAGAATATCCACCACAGGATCTGCTCCCTCCACCACCTTCTCTGCTTGGAACCCCATATTCTGGATCACCCTGTGAAATAGCTCCTGGTTTGCCCTGCTGTCATCCAGCATCGGTGTGGATACCACACTTGCCAGAGCTTTGTCAGGTGAGGAGGAACATGACACTTTGAGAGGCACTGTTGATTTTTCCTGATGCTCAGCACCAGAAGGGCTGTGTGGTGCCTGATTCTTATCCTCAGTTCTAGGGTCGAGGGCAGCATCCAGCCTGGTGACATGTTCCGAGCTGTCCCCTGTGATGTGTGGTAGGCTTCTGGCAGAGTGGGATGGTCGGGGCCTGAAGTCGGAGGCAAAGAAGTGTGATCTGTCAGACTGGTGGTATGGCCACAGGATCCAAAATGGCCACTGGTCAGTCGTCTGCCAATAAAGGGGCCACGGCATTGAGAATGAGTGCACAGCCTCTTACCATCTGGCACTTGCTAGGGTGCTACCAGCTCCTCCTCAATGAATATGACTTTGTCTTTGAGTTGAGTTGTTCACTCCTTGGGAACCACAGAGGCATGGTGTCAGGTGGTGCCTGAGAGCAGTGAGATGGGGAGCATGACCTCACCATCATGGCAGACTTTACCTTTGATGGCACATGAGTCTCCCTCAGTGCTGGCTTTTAGTCCTAGTCCTGTCTCAGTAGGCATGGTGGGGCTGTGCCCTCAATAAGTAACCTCACAGCCATAAATGTTGCAGGTGGAGGGAAGCAATAACTCCTTTTTATTTGTTTCCCTATGGATAGTTTGTTAGGCCTGGGCTTGATGAAGCCTTCAATGGGGCCAGAGCTGATGGTGCCACTACTGTGGGATCAGGGCTTAGGTAGCCCAATGTGGGTCTCACCTTGCTCAAGAACTTGTGCACCAATGACCTTGGCACCAGTGAGTTACCACACCCATCTTTTTCTGCTTCGTGCGTGGGACCGGGGAGTGGAAATGGTGCCATATCTCTCCATGCATCCAGTCCTTCAGTGTCAAGGATAAATGGCAATGCTGGGAGTCTCTTGGTGCAGAGTCCTGCTTTGGAGCCACTTCCCTCACCAACAATGGTACACTTTGTATGGAGGTCAAAATGCAAGGTGTCTGGTCCGCTGGACTCTGCTCCATGGGGTGGAGGGCTGATTCCATTAAAAGGAATTTTAGTCTTGGCTCCTCTTCTTTTGGTACATGGGGTAGAAGTCTCTACAAATCTTACAATGACCCCATTGGTGAGATTCTCCTAAGTACTTCAGGCAGGATGAGTGAGGATCGTCCATGGGCATAGGCTTCTTATAGGACCCGCAGGCCTTGACGCCAGGCATGCCCCATCCCCAAGGCAGGGAGGGGAAAACAAAACTGATAAATGGTATCTATCCTAGTCAAAGACTATCCTAACTAATCAACAACTATTTACAACTACTTTATAGGCACTCCTCAGAGAATAATGGTGAAGCTTGCAAAGCAAGAACGAGTTTCCAGCAACCATCATGGATGGTAAGAAGGAACTGAAGAGGTAGGAGGTCAGCAGGGCCCATGAGGACATGGGCTCCAGGAGGACATGACTCCAGGGGGAACACTAGACTTGACCTACAGGTACTACTAGCGAAAAAACTTTCCAGCAAACTGTGCATGCAGTGTGCACACAACGATTTGGAATGGACTTGAGCCAGCACTTGAAGAAGAACCAAAAGAACCCAACACCAAAGAAATCTGCTCTTAATGGTACCAAAATGCTATATACACAATCATCAATCCCACGGACAGCACAAGCCTTCTGAAGCCCTTAAGTCCCACGTATATCACTACGAGAAATTTTGAGTCCCCAATCCTTTTGTTTTGTTTTGTTTTTGCTCAATCTCATGTCCGTGGCATACACTTTAGCTGCACAGTACCTTACCAGCACCTAACGGGACATTCAAGAACTCCACTACCTAACTACTGGCTCTTCCTTTGTCTTTATTCTTCTGGTATATACCAGTAATGTTTTTCCTGCTTCCTAACCATCTGCTCTGCCTTACTCACCTCCTGTTTCTCCATTTTCACTGTTGCAAAATGAGTGAAAATTGTTGCAAAATATCATTATGCATTTTGCAGAAAGTTAATATACAGTATGACTGCTTTTAGAAGTTCTGTCAGTTTGTCTTGCTTGTGGGAGAGAAAGGCTGGTTGAGTAGGAAGCAGTTATGCTCAGGGAGTACAGGTTATTTTTTACTATGTAGTGCATCAAAGAATAGCAATGAAGGATGACAGGTCAGTAGCACTTAACAATCGAGCCAGTGATTCACATGAGGGTGGACAACCTGTGCTCCTGGGACCAAATTCTTATATGAACAACTCCAGTGAAATCCAATTAATATGTCCCTTTACTGATAACCATATAAGGGATGAAATGAATGAAGAATAAGTCTTCCTTCAAGTAGGGACATAGATTCTTAAGCACCATGGGCAAAATAGAGGTTAAAAGCTGATTTTTTCCCCCATGTGTTGCCATGTCTTAAGGAAGAGTATGGCTAAGCAGTGTCCAAAAAACTTTTATCTCAAAAAAAAGCCTTGGCTTCTACAAATTTCAGGATAGCTTCAATGAAGGATATGTTCTGATTATCCCAGTTTATCTGCAGACCTATGGACTGAAACAGATTGCATATTTGCTCCACAGATTCTTCCAAGACTTCTGTCTCAGTTTGAATCAGTCAGTTGTCCAGGTAAGGGTGCATGTGCAGTTCATGATCTCTGAGAGATTCGAGCAGTACTGCCAAGCACTTGGGGTATATCTACACTGGCAATTTAGGTCAACTTAAGTAGCCTTAAGTCGACCTAAATTACTCCCTGTCCACGCTGGAGTTTCATTAAGTCGACTTAAGAAATTCCTTAAGTCGACCTAATGAAAGCTTAAGTCAACTTAGTAAGAACCTCCAGTTAGGTCGACCTAACCCTTAAGTCAACCCTTTAGGTCGACTTAAGCACAGTGTGGACATGGATTAACCCTTAAGTTGACTTTATTGAGTCGACTTAAGGGCAGTTAGGTCGACCTATTAAGTCCCAGTTCAGGGAAACCACTTCGTTAAGTCAACTTAATAAGGTCGACTATAAGTCGACTTAAAGGGAACCTTATTAAGTTGACTTAACAAAGTCGACGTAACTTTTTCTAGTGTAGACATACCCTTGGTAAAGACTCCTGGTGCTGTAGCAAGGTGAAGGGGTAAATCTGAATAATGACAACCCCTAGGCAAAAGAGTAAGGTATTTAATCCGGTCTTGTTAGACAAGGGGTCAGCAACCCCTGGGACGCATGCCAAACATGGCATGTGCGCCTATCCTGAGTGGCACGTGGTGCCGCTCAGGCTCCCCCTGCTGGCCTCACCCCTCAGGAGGGCCTGGGGACAAAAGTGCCATGCACACAACACAGCTCCTGTCCCCTGCTGCCCCCAGCTGGGGAGCGCGGCCAGCAGGCAAAAGGAGCCAGGGCGCACGGGGCTCCAGTCCCCTGCTGGCCCTGCCCCCCTGCTGGGGAGCACAGCCAGCAGGGGACAGGAGCCCCACACTCAGGGGCAGGGCCAGCAGGAAGGAATCTGTGTCCCCACCCCAAGCACCTGCTGGCCCCGTGCCCGGCACCTGATAAAGGTGCGGTGGATGAGGCTGGCAATGATTGCCAGACCCTGTGCCAGACTATTACTAGAGTATGAAAAGATACACTTTTTAGTTTGTAAGTCCAGACCAGTTTCAAAGCAAGAATACGTTCAAATTCTACATGCTCTTTGGTGTAACTGTTCAACTTCCTTAAGTGCATCATGAGGCAAAGATTAATTTTTATCATAAAATAATAAAGTAAATCAGATATAAGCAAATCTATCTTCTGTATTGCTCTAGGATTTCTGTTCATCCTATCCCTAATAAGGAATTCACTTCCGATCTGAGCAGTGTTTTCCAAGAGTAATCCTTGGAAAAGGATGAGAGGTAGGTGCAGGGTTGGTTGCAATGTGGCATACAGTGTAATTGGATTAAATGTCTGAATTAAATCATTTTCAGCAACTAAAAATCTATGATAATTCCACGCTATGAGGATAAGAAATGGATGAAACAGTTTCCCAAATGAAGGTTGGGTGTTAGAAATAAACTGAACCTACAGTTTTGGGCAACTTATCAGACTGTGGCTATGTAGAAGCTAAAGAACTTCATCTCTGTTTGAAGTACCTTCTTTTTTTTACCCCATTTCCTTTGTTGCTGGTGATATTAAGAATTCTAGAGAATGTTTATGTGAAGGTGAGTCTCTTTGAAAGTCCATGTATCTTGAATCTGCAGATGGTCCAGTTCAAGTAAAATCCCCATTGTTGCATGGTAGCATTGATCACTATTGTCTTGGTAGACAGAAGTTGAGAAAACAGTACCCTTTTACATATCTGGAGGGGGTCTCTTCCATCAATTTAACAATGAGAGAGGACTTTTCTGGGGACCTGTACTTATTTACCCTACTCTTACTCTCACTACTATCAGTATACTATACATCAACCTTGACCTGGCTGGATTGATTATCTAGTATAGTCTATATTCCTATTTTGGTTTTGCATGGTTAGGAGACAGGAGAGGTTGTTTCTAAAGGCTCTGATGCATTTCTGGTGCACTATAGATACCAAAAGTTTTCACCCTATGCAGGTTACCTTATCTTTTGGACTACTATGCTATGCTGTCTCTCCCCTATACAAACCACTTCATACCTTTGAGATTTAGAAGACTTTACCTAGAACATTGAATATGCCAGTTTCACCCTGAAAATGCCAGTTGTCTAACACAAATAAACTCTTATATAGGTCTTTACAGCTATGTTTACACTGGCAAGTTAGGTTGTCTTAAGGAAGCTTAAGTCGACCTAACTTAGTCCCTGTCCAGGCTTTCATTAAGTCGACTTAAGAAATTCCTCAAGTCGACTTAATGAAAGGTTAGGTCGACTTAATAAGAACCGCCAGTTAGGTCGAACTAACCCTTAAGTCGACTCCGTAGGTCGACCTAAGCACAGTATGGACTTGGATTAACCCTTAAGTCGACTTTATTAAGTCCCTGTTCAGGGTAACCACTTTGTTAAGTCGACTTAATAAGGTCAACTTTAGGTTGACTTAAAGTCAACCTTATTAAGTCGACCTAACAAAGTCAACCTAACTTTTTCTAGTGTAGACATAACCTACATGTATAGACCTCATCGCACTTAACAAGTGGAGATAAGATGCCATCTATATTCCTTACACATATCACGGTATGTTGATTATGAAACAGGCTGTGCTGTTAAAGCTGTATTTCAGATGCAAAAGTGCAATCTGTTACATTTACATTTAAAATGGCATTATACATTTTCTTTTTACTTCATTACTAGAAACACAGAATTACTTCTGAATAAACAAAAAAAATGCAACTATTAAACATTCACTGACTAACACTATAATGCTAATGTTCAGAAATGAGCTAATTTTGGCCTCTTTTCTCTATAACATAAGCATAGAAGGCACAAATGACGTTTTCAGAGGAGATGCCAATAATAAACCCCTCAGGGCTTTTAAAGATAATACTGTCCGGGTTAACAGTGTATTTATTTTATTCCAAATCATAAGTTCAAACTATGACATTTGAAAAAAATATAACAGTTGTCTGATGACGTCGTAAAAGGACCACAACAGCTATGCGAGAGTTTATTTAGAGATCTTTAATGCACCTCTCGCCACTGGTTTTGTATAATTCAGTATAATAAAAGTAATTCATAAATAAGTCTACTGCGCCAATGAGGCATTTCCAATGAAAGTCACATGAATAAGAATACATATTTAGGAGTTGTGTTTTATGGGGTGAATATGCCACATGCTTTCATGAGGAAATGAACTTTATTTTAAAGCGTGATTAAAAGAAATGTTGGCAGCATAAAGAAAAGCCAAGCATATAATAAATGTATAAATGGCATCTAAATATTTCTATCTAATTCTGAGCTTTCATTATTATTTATAATTTTACAGCACCCAGACAAGTTCTAAGCATATCAGAAAACACAACTCAAGGCAGGTGTCTGCATTAAAGCACAAACAACGTAACTGTTTCTTAAAGATATCTTATGCTAAAATTAAATTATGTCTCCTTCCAATACCATTAGATTCAAATGTTGTATGTTCACTTGCAAAGCAAAGTTTCAGTATAACTATGACATTTCCATGGTTCAACATTAATCCAAACTTGGGGTCCAACTGTATCCTTCTGATATACACATGCAGTGTCCACTGGTTTCAATAAGATTGCATATGCACATAGTGGCCACCATTACAATGTTGATCTTGACCAAACAACATCAAAGATATCACAGTTATTTCCTGTTCTTAGTTAACTGTTGGTAAATGCTGATGCTCCTAGCTCTGCATTTATAGGCTGCAGAACCCACATGGAAGAAATACTGTAAGAACTACCATGTTGTGGTATTTTGACACTTTTGCTCCAAGCCAGAACTCAGAGTCACAAAGATGTGATAAAAACCCAAAGCAATAATAATCGGGAGAAGTAGCCAAAGTTTTTAGATCACAAAGTGTGCTGGGTTTAGGTTTGATTAGAGGTTTTAACTTTCAACACTCTCAAGTGCAAAATATATTTTTAAAATGCATTTGTACAGTACCCAGTACAATAAGAATGTAAACCTTCATTGGAGCCTGCATACACTACAGAAAAAAGTAATAACAATAATGGGAGAAGGTTTAGGGGTTTGGTATGTTTTGATTGCATCCAAATCAATTCACACTTCCCTAATTTTAAAACTATGTTGCCATTTGTTGTCCTTTCAGATTATTAACTGGAATGATGGATAACAGTAATATTAAATATTACCTATCAAGCTACTATGAACACAGTTCAAACTATGTAGTATTAGAGAAAGCAAAATAAGATTAAGAAATTAAATACATGACTTTCAAATATGATTTTTAAAAATGCTTCAAAGAAATATTGCAAAAATATTTACATGTTGCTTTTAATAGTAAGCTCCACAGTATATTCTTCAGAATGTTATTTAAAACCTACAAATGTTGTCTTCCCTAGTATTTTTCTTCCTGTTTCCCATAACTGCACTACCTGTGATTTAGATCTATTGATTTTAGCAATGGTGTCAACATTAGTGTAAGTCACCTGCCCATATTTTAGTCAATACATCCCTCAAACCAAAACCCAGGTGTAAATGACAGTGGTTAGAATATGAATGGCCTGTCTATAATGGCGTTCTTGCTGTTGCTACCTTTGATGGCGCTGCATAGGTGGTAGTGCAGTAGTAGGAAATGTAAAGACAAATGTTAGTGTAAACTAATCCTAAAGGATTCAAATTATTATTGTTGCATCTTTTTTCCAATTCTGGAAACT
Source organism: Pelusios castaneus (assembly GCA_007922175.1). NCBI lineage: Eukaryota > Metazoa > Chordata > Testudines > Pelomedusidae > Pelusios > Pelusios castaneus. The sequence goes on from ML685814.1 coordinate 6,014,319, forward strand.
GGTTCAATAACAAGAACTGTCTGTTCCAGGACAAGAAACTATCACATCGGTACTGGTTGATAATTTTGCAAGTCTCATTTAAAGTGTGGCAGGAAAATATGATTTTCTCCTAAAATCCTTGTTGAGGGGTGATGAATTAACCCTTTAGTGGTTTGACTACTCATTAAATTATCTTGACAACCAGAAAGCTTGACTTGAATGAAGTATAGACATTTATCAAATCATCATTGTGGACCTGGTGAAGCCTCTCCACATATTTAGATACAAGCATGATAAAAGCAGTCATTAACAAAAGGTTCCCAGCTGGTGAAAGGAGATTCAGGGGAACAGCCAATATGCTCTTCTGCTGGAACTCTAAGATATCAGATAAATAGCAAGATGTCTGGCAAAAAAAGTTCAACTTCTACTCATTCAGACTAATAGATCTGAAGGATAGAATGGACCATTATGAATTATTTAGTCTGACCAGCTTCCTTAGAAAAGCAAGTTGAGAAGTTCATCTTTGTGAATCAGGTGGGCATCCAATGGCAAATCCAGACGTTGAAGAGACTATATACAAACTGACTCCAGAATTTAGTATTCCACATTAGCCAGTTCCATGCACCCTAAGGATAGGAAAGCAAACAAGGAGTCCTGTGGCACTTTTAAAGACTAACAAATTTATTTATCTCATGAACTTTCATGGGAAAAAATCCCACTTTGTCAGACGCTTTGAAGGTTTGAAGATTCTGTAAATTCCCCATCTTCTCAGTGACTGACAAAGTGGGATTTTCTCCCATGAAAGCTCATGCAATAAATAAATTTGTTAGTCTTTAAAAGTGCCACAAGACTCCTAGGCTATGTCTACACTTGTTAATTTAAGTCGATTTAGCATGTCCCCACTCAAAAATTAAGTCGACTTAAAGGACACCCTGCCAAATCGACTTAGAGCGTCCACACTGGACGCCTAAATCGACTTGTAGGGGCTAGGTGGACCTGGGACTGGTCCACAGTGGCAGGGGGGCACGCCTTGCCAAGTGCCAGGGGGCTCAACATTTGCTCCATTGTACCTGGGTACAATGGGGGCTGAGCTGGACAGGGACACTGGCAGGGCATAGGAGCAGGGTGGGCCCTGTGGGGGGGGCACGTCAGGCTCTGCCTGTGCCAGCCACCCTGGCAGGGAGGGCAGTGGGGGAGCCCTGAAGCCCTTTAAATTGACTTAAAGTCGATTTAGGGCTATTCTGCATCCACACTGGCTAAGTCGACTTAAAAATGAGGTTTAATAAAGTCGAGTTTAATTTTCCTTAAATCGACTTAAGATGCTCCTTAAGTCAACTTAAGCTGCTGCTTAAGTCGACTTAAGGAAAATGTAGTGTGGATGCAGATTAAATTAAGTCAACTTAAGCAAGCTTAAATCGACTTATTTCAAAAATGCAGACGCACCCCTAGAGTGGAACGCCCAGGGATACCACTCAATGAAGAATCTGAAGTTAGGAGTTCTACAAGTCTAGATTACTCTAGCTGCTAAAGTCAACTGTTTAATAGCATTGTTGGGGGGTAGCACATTTTGACCCCCGCCTTAGCAGGTGAATCAGCCCTCAGCCAGGCAGACACCTCTCTCTGCGGTATCTCATGCCTGTCTCCCCTCTCAATCCTCGCCCTCGTGACTCAGCCCTCTACTTGCATTACAGTCCGTGCTCCCTCCCTTCTGAGTGGTGGGGAATTCTGCAGTCCATTCTAGGCCACTTCCCATGGTGGCCACTGCAGTCCTGCTACCCATGCTATGGCAATCAGTAATTGGGGCCATCCATTATTCCAGGTCCCGGCCCAGGGACCCTAAGTGCGTCAGCTTTTCACTGCATCCCCCACAACTCTTCTGTCACTTTCCCTGGGCTGCTTTCCGGCAGCCCCAGTACCTTCTCCATCCCTGCTTCATGGCCTTTGGCTCTGCTGATTCCCAGCAGCCAGACTAGTACCTTGCTTTGTCCAACGTACTGCCAGTCTTTCCTGTTTGAGCTCCTGGGCGGCAGTGCCTTCGTTGTGCTTTGTTACTCCTTATATACTGGCCAGCTCAGCCCTGATTAGCTCCCAGGCAGTTCCTTCCTATTCACTGCCTTTCCAAGAACCCTCTTAAACCTTTCGTCACAGTGAGGAGGTGAGGGACTCTAGCTTCTGAGAGCAGGGAGCCAATGTAGTATACAACTCAGCCAAAAGAAGACTGACATACTTTCTCCTGTTACAGAGTCTTGTTATGAATTATTCATTTGAATGAAAATCCTTTTGCTGATTTGAATGGAAATTACATCCTTAGTTTTAATTTATACTTAATTCATTGAAACATAAGACTAGCTTAGAGAAGTGCATCAAAACTGAACGATGGCACCTCCAAAAGTACTGTGCCTCAACCACTTTGGGATCTTTAGTTTACTGTTGACTCAGAGGAAAGAGAACCACATATTAAATATCAATAAAGAATCAATTGAAGAACATTGAAAAGGTGATTAAGTATTGTCATCCTGCAAACAGAGGCCAAGTCTGAAGATCATACAGCAGGTTAGTGGCAGAGTCAGGAACACAACCTTGGTCTCCTGACTTACAGTTCTATCCTTTATCATTAGGTCATTCTGCCTCAAAGTTTGCATGACTCTTCAGAAGTGTATAAAAGACACTTACATGAAGGGGCTTACAATCTAACTCACATTTCTATGATACAATAGATACCAATTCTACTAAGCACATATTGTTAAAGAAAAATTCTGAAAGAATTTGCAAAGCAAGAGGATTATACAGAAGGATTTGAAATTGAAGTTGTTTAGTGCATGAGAATCAAGAAGACATTCCGAGCCTAGAGAACAATATGTAAGAAACTGAAAGTGGAAGCACTAAAAAATAATAGTTAAGGAAGACTCTATTCCTAACAAACCATACATTGTTCATTTATTTTCTGGCTCTCATCTAAGCAGGAGATAAATCAAGAACTTTATCCATATACCAGCTGCACACAAGCAAAACTGACATACTTTGCACTTTTATACTTCCTGCTAAGTAACTCATTTTGTTAACAGAAGTTGAAATTAGCTGTCACTGGCTCTCATTTCAGCCATTCTCCTTCATGATCTCCTACATCTGTTGCAAATCATTATCTAGGGGCAAACTGAGGCTTCAAATATTTGTTTAGTACTCAGCCTCCACTTGTGTTTTTGTAGCTGATGGGTATTGTACTGAGGTCATTAGTTTCACTGTGTACCTTATGTATGTTAATTACTAGTATGCAACTTTTTCTTTTCAAATAATAATGGCATTATTTTCAGTATTTCATTTGGTATAATTCAGGCTGCAGATTTGTCATGGACAATTTTGTGGGTGAGTCATGATAACATTGTCAATATCACAGCTCTTGGGAATCACAAGAAAAATTATAAAAAGTCATAGAAAGATTTTGTAGGAGCTACACTACTTTTGCAAAACCACCTATTTAGTTTCTTTAAAAAAACGTTTTTAGAGAACCACAACACTTTCTGGATATTTAGTGTTGAATGGCTTTGATTTGTTTCCTTAGGTATAGGGTGGATCATTTCTTAGACTCTGAGGCTTTGTCTTAACTGGAAATTTAATTATGTTCCCAGTAGGAATTTTCTCTTTAACAAATCCCCATTCATACACCACCCCATCATGCCCTGAGGTATGGGGCAGAGCTGAGTTAGCTTATCTGATATTTTGTTAACCCAGAGTAAGTGTCGTGAAAATACATGACTATGACCAATGACGACAATTAGTATATGATGATCCACCAATCCCTTCCCACAAGCTCTTTATGTGCCCAATGTTGGGTACAATATTGTCATCTATTTGTGTTCTGACCAAAAGGGAACTAACTTCACCTGCCTCTGCTTTGTATTTTCAGTCTCATGCTGAATGTTATTTTTGGTCTCTGGAAGAATGCCTGGTAACAAGCCCACATTTCAGCATGCAGCCACCTGGCTGGAGGATGACACCAAATCTTGGGTGATCTTGGAGGTGAAGCATACAATGCCCCTGACTTAAGATCCTTGAAGAGGAAACTTCACTTCAACTGTATAAACAAGGGCACTGACATCTACTAGCTGATCATGGGATCAAACAGACCAAATAACAGTGAAGGGAAAAGATTAAGGGTATCAGGCTCAGCTATCATAAAACCAAGTGCCACCCTGATGAGTTCCCCATTTTATGAGGTGACTGCCTGCTGAGAGGACCCCTGAGCACACCATAGACTCATTTATGGAATGAGTACAGATGTGGGTTTGGAACCTGAATCTTTACAAGGATACAGAATCCATCCCTCCAAACAGCACCCCTTCACCCCCTGCCCGGAGAGGACCTCAGTTCCAAATCACAAAGACTGTTCAGAATTGAGACCAGCTCATGGGAATGCACAGCACCACAGTTGGGTAAGATGGATACAGCCATTGTTTGTATTATTATTCAGAATATTTTAAATATGTGAGCAAGTTTTAGACTTTTACCATGTCCTTTAACCTATGGACAACAATGGCATTGGAACTCTCATAGGCTGTCTACACTTGCACTTTTAAGTCGACTTAAGAACCGCCAGTATTAAAGAATACAACCATTGTGTCCTTAATGGCTCATCAGTTTACTCCCTGGGACCATATCACCTGGCAGATTCCTTAACATTAAGGAGACAACGGTTGTTCACACCCTCCCATCTAAGGCATTTGCCCAGAATGACACAAGTTAAAGTATGGATATAACATCAAATTCTTAACTTCTAATCGAAATAGAATTCCTAGACATAAACTATATAATCATTCCCAGCAAATTACTACCTTTCTATTGATACCAAACATGACATAGTTCCTATGGATTATAGCATTTATGAGCTATCCATAGAAAATAATATCATAAATGCTTCCCTAAATCCAGACAGTGTCACACCGTGCCCACATGCCCTGCCCTTTGGGGGGCATGCCAGGCTCCCCCTGTGCCACCCCCCCCAGCAGGGAGAGCATTGGTGTAGTCCTGGGGTAGCCCTAGCAGAGGGCCATTAAGGACATAAAGAATACAACCATTGTCTCCTTAATGGCTCATCTGCCTGTAGCAGAGAGCACTGCAGAGCACTTTGCCTAGGTCCATAGGTGCTAGGGTCCTTGCTGGAGCCAGAGGGAGAGGATGGGAGCACTGATCTCCCCCCTGACTGCAGAAGGGGAACCACTGTCTAGGGATCCAGGTGGAGCACAGAGGGCTACCGGACGCATGCTGTTTCCCTTCTGCAGCCAGGAAGTTCAGCGAGCAAGGAGGCAAACTTTTTTTTTTCTGTTGACAGTAAAAATGATATCTGTGGCCCTCAAGCCAAAAGGTTGGGAACCACTGGTATAGCTGAACTTCCTCCTGACCTATGGATGCAATTCAGAATAAGCCTTCATCAAGTCAGGGCAACAGAAAATAAAACTGGATCACCTAAAATCACAATTAGCCCAGATACCCAAATAATGACAGTTTCTTTACAGACAGAATAACAAATCAGCTTTTCTATGTCAAAACAGGCTAGATCTCGAGGTCACCCTTGCATGATGTACTTCATCAGTGACTCCTATATGGCAGTCCTTGAATATGCCACAGTGGCATGTTGTTGTTGCACTTCTGCTCGTAATTGCAAGTCACTGCCTCTGCCTTCTCTGAACAAAAATCTGCCTCGGAAACACCCACCACTGTATCTTGTCAGCAGCTTCTGCAGAATTATGCCAAAGAAATGCTGCCTCCATAAAAATCAGCATCTGTTGATCCGAGATCTTAGGCTAGCAGGATCCATAGCTTCAGCACTAGGACACACTGCACACCACTACAGAAGTTTAGGTCTTACACATATTCCCATTGCATTTCCTGGGTCTAGAGTAGGGGTCTCAAACACACAGCCTGCGACAAGAGCCAAAATTCAGTGGTTCCCATCCCCTGGCCAGCTTCTCAAGTGGCCTGCAGACCACCAGCTGCGAGCTGGCAGCCACCTGCCTCCCACACGGGGTGGTCCTGCGGCTGCCGAACTGAGCTCAGAGAAATGGGGAATGTGTGTAGAATCAATTATTTTATAATTCTACTTTTGAAAAAACTTCAAATGGTGAAAAACACACTGAAATTAAATATTGTCACTTAGGCCTTGATCCAAAACTGTTTGAAGAAAATGAACACTTGTGACTGGCTCTGAATCAGGTCCTTAATCTTCTGTTAGAAAATGTAAAGAGAATTTAATAGATTTAAATTTATAGAGTGTTTAATATGACAAACTGCTTTAATATCTATAATTATTAATTTCACTATATATATTAACCATCTTTCACAGTTTAATAGTGGTTACGTTATTTCTCAATAATAAATAAAGTGCTGTAAACTAAAATAATTTTAGATCCAAGTTACTTGTTTCTAGCAATAAACAATTATAATGGTGAGAATTATGTAGAATTATTTTATTTGGATATATGGTGGGTTGATTGTTTAGATTTTGGATATGTGAAGTTACCTTTCTGAAACATCTGCATACTAATAGTATGGAAAAGTTTTCCATGGACTTCTGTCTATTTATTATAATTATTGACATAGTATTGTAAATGTATACAGCGTTTTATAAAAGAGATGATAAAATGAAACTGCTCACAAATAAAACCCTTGACTAATACTAGTTCAGATATAATTTGCTAATTTTCAGAGAGTAGGAATTAAATGCATAACATATATCCAATCTACTTAGATATTTACATTTGACCACTGATAATTATTTTTTCAATGTGATTTATATAGGATTAATCAATATTTCTCCCTGTAGTAATTTATTAATATCTAATTAGCCAGCAGCAGCACAAAACAGATTTATTCAATCTGCATATAGAAGGTGCTAATAATGTGATAAAAACTAAAAGCACTAATTTTGTTGTCAATTCCATATCCTTGAAATTACTTCTTAAATGGGCAGCATTTTTCTTCTGGTAATCACTGCTGTTGAAAAGTTGCAAAATGTAGAAAAAACAGTTTAGTTAGTTCTTCCAAAAGAAGCAATTCATTATGACATATTTCCCACATTGGGCCGAAGCCTGCATACAGTTACACGTGAAGTAATTTTAAATTCATACAAGTTGCCATATTAACTCCAGTGGGACAACTCATGTGAGTCTAGTTACACATGTGCAACTGTTAGCAAGATCAGGCCCTCTGGGAAGACTGCCTCTTCTAAATGTGTAAATTAATTAATATTTATTTTATAGCACATTTACAAAGGAGAAGCCATTGGTTGTCAAATGTTTTGATCATCATGGGTCAATCTGCCATCCTGCTTCCTTCATAAATCCAACTGCAATTGTTGCTTCAGTGTTTTCAGGGTAATCTAAAATAAAATAATCTAAAATAAAACAACTCTACAGAATAACATCAAAGACAAAACTAACTACCACCCAAGTGACTAACTCAAGTATCTTTGTAGCAGTTAACCTGCTCAACTTATGTTTTAATTTTCCCATTTGTAAAATGAAACAATTATAGATAGTTACATAAATACAATCTTATTGCATGCTAGTAAGGACAGTATTTGGCACATTTGACAATTGCAAAAATGTTACAATTTCTGATGTACTCTGTATTTTGTTCTAGGTAGGACATAGAAATAGTAAAATATTATTTTACACAACTTTAATATATTTAAAATATTGTTTGATAGAATATGGAGGATTGAATTCTTTCTACTATGAAGGAATTTGCATTACATTCCTCTCCCCTATTCTAATGCATACTTGGACACATATGTATGTTTCAGAGTTGCCCTATTTATGACAGACACAGATATATGTATTTCCCCCCATGTATTATATAGCTGCTAAGATTATGATTATTTGCTTGGGAAATTGAATTTAAAGAGCATTTCTCAGATGCCATATATGCATATCCACATTATGCTAGATTAGAAGCTCAGCAACTCCCAACAAGCATGTTTTTACTCTGTGGGCAATCAAACCACCTCACTGAAGTTGTTGTGCATGATAGCTGCTCCTAAATGAGGGAAAACCACCACTCAAGGGGTGCATCTACACTTGTAAATTAAGTCGACTTAAGCTTGCTTAAGTCGACTTAATTTACCCTGCGTCTACACTTAAGTTGCTTAAGTCGACTTAAGGAAAATTAAGTCGACTTTATTAAACCTCCTTTTAGTTCGATTTAAGGCTTAAATTGACTTTTTAAAGTCGACTTAACCTAGTGTAGACCTGGAGTAGCCCTAAGTCGACTTAGGGCTACTCCAGGACTCCCTCACTGCCCTCCCTGCCGGGGGGGGGGGGACAGAGGGAGCCTGGCATGCCTCCCCACTCTGCCCCTATGTCCTGCCAGGGTCCCTGTCCCCCTTTGCCCCATTGTACTCATGTACAATGGGGCAAAGGCTGAGCCCCCTGGCACTGGGCAAGGGATGCCCCCCCTGCCACTGTGGACCTGCCCTAGGTCCCCGTAGCCCCTAGAAGTTGACCTAGGCGTCCAGTGTAGACGCTATAGGTCAACTTTGTAAGTTCCCCCCTAAGTCAACTTAAAATTTAGGTGTAGACATGCTAAGTCGACTTAACTAAAGTCGACCTAAATTTACAAGTGTAGACATAGCCAAGGATATTAAATTTCACCCAGATACCCCAATATTAAGTAAAAGAACTTTAGTTAGACCAAAGTATTTCATCCTCACAAGTAGTCCTCAGGAGATTAAACTGCATGCCACTAAGGAGTCACTAGAGCCTTATGCAATGGGAAAGAATTGATTAGGTGAGATATGAAGGTCACTCACCTTGGTGCAGTAACAGGAGTTCTCCGAGATGTGTGTCCCTGTGGGTGCTTCACTCTGGGCTTTAGCACGTCCCCGCGTTACAGAACGGAGAATTTAAAGCAGTGCTCGCAGGGTGGTCTCACGTCGGCTGTTTGGCGTCCTTGCTGCGCGCACGGCTAACCGCCCTCAGTTCCTTCTCTAACCGGAGGCGAGAGAAAGAAACTCCGAAGTAGAGAGGGGAAGAGGGCGGGTAGTGGAGCACCCACAGGGGGACACATCTCCGAGAACTCCAGTTACTGCACCAAGGTGAGTAATCTTCATTTCTCCTTCTAGTAGTGTCCCTGTGGATGCTCCTATCCAGGCGATTTCACAGCAATGACCTACTTGGTAGGTGGGACTTCAGAGTTTGAATTAGCTACTGTGGATAACATGGATCACCCAAGTGCTGCATCAGATCTGGTTGACTGGTCCAATGCATAGTGTTTTATAAAAGTATGGTACAAGGACCATATTGCGGCTTTACAAATGTCTTGAATCGAGACATTATGAAGGAAAGCAGTAGTAGTGGTCACCGCTCTTGTGGAATGAGTTCTTATTGGAGCCAGTGGGGAAATGTGGGCAAGTTTGTAAGATTCTTCAATGCATCCAGAGTTGAATTTGGATAGTCTTTGAGTGGAAATATCCTTCCCTTTGGATTTATCTGCTATAGAAACAAATAGTTTATTCGTTATTCTAAATGGTTTTGTCCTCTCTAGATAAAAAGCCAGTGCATGATGGATGTCCAAGCTGTGGAGTTGAGCATGATGTGGATTATCATGTGGCTTCGGGTAAAAAACAGTTAAGTTTATGGGTTGATTGATATGGAAAGTAGATGATATTTTATGGATGAATTTAGGGTGTAGGATTAATGTAACCTTGTCTTTATGAAAAACTGTGAATGGGGAGTCTGCCATGAGTGCCCTTATTTCGCTTACTCATCTGGCAGAGGTGATCATGACCAGAAAGGCAACTTTCATGGACAGGTAAGTTAGTGTGCATGTTGCCATGGGTTCAAATGGTCGGTTCATTAGGGATCATAGGACTAAGGTGAGATCCCAAGCTGGAGTAGGTGTGCGTACACTCAGAGATTCTGTGTTCCTGTGAGAAATCGTTTCACTATGGGTAGAGTAAACACCATGGAGTTCTCTAGCCTATTGTGGAATGTAGAGATAGCAGCGAGATGTACTCGTAAGGAGTTGGTGGATAATCTAGATGTTTTTAGGTGTAGGAGGTATTCAAGCAGGTCCAGTACCGGTGCTGAGGTTGAATCAATTTGTCTGGTATTGCACCAATTCACAAATCTATTCCATTTCTGTAAGTAGGTCGGTCTTGTAGATGGCTTTCTGCTATTTAATAATATGTGTTTGACTGCCTCGGAGCATGTTAACTCTTGTTCCCGGAACCACGTAGGAACCAAGCTGTGAGGTTTAGAGTTTGAAGGTTTGGGTGAAAGATTCCACCTTTGTTCTAGACAGCAGATTGTGCACTCTTGGGAGAGTTATTGGCTTCTTGGTGGCCATCTGTGAAATCAGTGTGAACCACGGCTGCTGAAAGACAACAGAGTCCTGTGGCACTTTTAAAGACTAACAGATTTATTTATCGCATGAGCTTTCGTGGGAGAAAATCCCACTTTTGGAACACGGCTGCTGAGGCTAAGATGGTGCTATCATGATTATCGTTGATGCCTCCCGTTGTATCTTTATCAAGGTTCTGAAGATTAGAGGAATTGGGGGAAAAGCATAGAGAAGGTTGCATCGCCCAATGATCCTCTTCCTAGTCTGGCTCTCGAGCAAAATAGAGGACATTTGCGATTTGTGCGGGTAGCGAATACATCTATTACTGGGTAGCTCCATATCTGAAAAATATGCATGAGTATGTTGTGATGTATTTCCCATTCATGATCGTCTGCAAATGTTCTGCTGAGTCGATCAGCTATGGTATTTTGAGTCCCTGGGAGGTAAGTTGCAGAGATCATAATGTTGTGTTGAATGCACCAATGCCATAAATTCATTGCCTCGATACAGAGGGATTGGGACCTCGCTCTGCCCTGACGATTGATATAAAACATGCAAGCGGTGTTTTCTGTCATTATTCGTAAGTGGTTGTGCATAATATGTTCGCGGAAGTAGTGACATGCATTGTGAACCGCTCGTAATTCTAGTATGTTTATATGAAGGGATGATTCCTGTCTGGACCATCTCCCTTGAATGGTGTGGTTTTTGATGTAGGTGCCCCATCCTAGAAGAGATGTGTCTGTTGTCATTACAGTCTGGGGAACATCTACATGGAAGGGGATGCCCGACAGTAGTTTCTGTGGCATTGTCCACCAGAGTAGAGAATTCTTTATGCTGATTGGTAAAGACAGAATCTTCTGCAGGGAGTGTCTGTTTGGTCTGTAGACCTTTGTGAGCCATAGTTGTAGTGGTCTCATATGCAGTCTGGCATGTTTTACTACAAAGGTAGTTGATGCCATGTGCCCTAATAGTCTTAAACACATCATGGCAGTAGTTGTTGGAGATGCACACAGTGTGTGAACTAGTTGAGTTATAGCTACAGATCTGGCTTGTGGAAGATAAACTCTCACGTTTAGTGAGTTTATTTGTGCCCCAATAAATTCCAAGGACTGGGTGGGAGTTAATGTTGATTTGTTTATATTTACCAAAAGTCCGAGATTGTGAAATAGTGCCAGGGTTTGTGGTACGTGTTTTTGAGCTTGATTTTCATTTCTTGCTTTTATAAGACAATCGTCCAGGTCTGGGAAGATAGTTATATTGTGTTTCTGTAAGTGTGCAGCTACAACAGCTAACATCTTTGAAAATACTCTTGGGGCTGTTGACAAACTGAAAGGCAGTACAGTGTATTGGTAGTGATCTGCTCCCACCTTGAAACGTAGGAATTTCCTGTGTGCTGGGTGAATGGATATATGGAAATATGCGTCTTGTAGGTCGAGGACTACATACCAGTCACTGCTTTCCAGAGCTGGGATAATTGTGAACAGTGTAACCATTTTTAAGCATTGAGGTCTTATGAATTTGTTTAGTCCTCTGACATCTAGAATAGGTCTCCATCCACCTGATTTCTTTTGAATGAGTAAATAAGGGGAATAAAATCCTCTCCACTTGTATTCGTCGGGAACTCATTCTATCGCACCTATGAGCAGTAGCTGTTGTACTTCTGCGTATAGAAGTTGTTCATGAGTGGTGTCCCTGAGGAGGGACGGGGAAGGGGATTGTGTACTTGGTCTCTGAAAGAAAGGGATGGAGTAACCCTTTATTATGATCTCTAGGACCCATCTGTCCAATGTTATAATAGCCCATTGAGTGTAAAAAGGGCGTAGTCTATGGTGGTAAATTGCAGTTGTTAAATGCTCTGGATTTTGCGGGAGGTGTTGTGAACCCTCGACCAAATCCTCAAAATTGAGGCTTAGGTGGAGGAGGTTGGGTATTTGGTGGCTGATTGTTTATGTTTTGATGGCATTGGGTATGCTGTCTGCCCCGGGATAATCTTGACGTCTATTGTTCTGGTGGTAGGGTTATTGGAACTAATACCTTGAATTGTATGGATGGTATCTGAATTGGCATCGTCTAGTGACTGGTGTGTAAATGCCGAAGGCTCATAGTGTTGCTCTAGAATCCTTCGAGGTGTGCATTAACTCATCTGTTTTCTCAGAAAATAATTTCCTCTTTTCAAATGGCAGGTCTTCTATGGTTGACTGGAGCTGCCTTGGCAAATCTGCTGAATGTAGCCAGGATGCCCGTCTCATGACTACTCTGGTTGCAATCGTCCTTGAAGCAGTGTCGGCCACATCAAGAGCTACTTGGAGTGCTGTCCTTGATATTAGCTGTCCCTCGCGGATTATGACTAAGAACTGTGGTTTCTTTTCCTCCGTTATGTCCTCAATAAAATCTGCAAATTTTAAATAGTTGTCATAGTCATAGTTTGATAATAGAGCTGAGTAGTTTGCTACTTGAAGTTGCAGAGTAGCAGATGTGTATAAGTTTCTTCCTAAAAGGTCCATTTTTTTATTGTCCTTATCAGGTGGAGTTGACCTGTTACACAATTGTCTGCTTCTATTATTTGCTGCTTCCACAACCAACGAGTTTGGTGGAGGATGTGAAAAGAGGTATTCTGAATCCTTTGCAGAAATGTAATATTTTTTGTCTGCTCTTCTGCAACTTGGTGGTATTGTAGCCGGGGTCTGCCAGATGTTATTGGCAGGTTCCAGAAGGGCATCATCCATAGGGAGTGCTATTTTTGAAGACAAAGATGTGTGTAATATACAGAGTAGCTTATGCTGGGATCCCGGTACTTCCTGTAATGGGATCTCTAGTGAGTCTGCCACCCTTTTAAACAGGTCCTGGAACAGCTTAAAATCGTCAGCAGTAGTTGGCGGAGATGCTGCCGTTACCTCATCTAGTGAGGAGGAGGAATTATGTGGTGGAGAAGGAGAGATGTTCATCTCCCTCTCTCTTTCCAAAATTGTGTGTTCTTGATTAGATTGATCTCTAGTCTGAGCTGAATGTGGTCTTGACGTGGATCGCTTTGCGTGTGACCTGTGATAAGATGGGTATGGCTCCCATCCATGCCATTGATAATGGTAACCTGGGGGTGGGCCGTACCATCTTAGTGCATACCATGGAGGCACGTCAGGGAATGTGTGAGGCATGTAATGTAGTCTATGCATAGAGGATGCTTGAGGTGAGAAAGTTGCTGTGTCCTGGTGTTGATCATCCTCATCCTCACTAGAAAAAGGTACAGGTGAGGGAGAACCCTATTGAGATATTGACCCAGTTGGGGAATCAGAGTTATAACATGGAGACCTAGGTGAGGGAGGTCTCTCATATTCTTCCTCGGCACTGTGTTTTCTTTTTTGTGTATGTTTTCTTGGTACCGGCTCATTCTGGGAGTGAACCGGTGCCACTGGTAAATCTTGTTGTGGAGGTATGTCCTCCGATGGTAATGGAGCTGGTGCCGGTGCCTGCACCAATGACAGTGCCATCATAAATGTCGGTTCTGTGGGAGGGGATTCTATGCCAATCGGTACCGGCTTGTCAGAGGCTCAAGCGGTCGGTGCGGTTGTGGTCGTCTCTGTTGTTACCGACGGGGTTGGTGCCAATGCTGGTGGTGGAACCGTGTGTGCCGATTTGTGGTGAGTACCCCATGTCCGTGCCGGGATGGTGCCATCGAGATCCGTTTATGGTCCTTCTTGACCATTGTACCTGAGGAGCCAGTTACCTCTTTGGTATGTGCAGCTTTGGGGGAAGAGGAGGATGTTTTTGCCTTCTTTCCCTCTTCATGAGGAGGTGTTAGGTGCCTCTTTTGTGGTGAAGGTTGCGTGCTAGTTTTCTGGCCTGGGTCAGAGGCCGGGCAAAGGGATTTCTCCATTAAAATTAATTTCAGGCGCAGGTCTCTATCATGTCTTGCCCTCACACTTAAGTTCTTGCAGTGCAGGCACTTTTGAGAAATATGTGCCTCACCTAGGCACTTAATACAAACATCATGTCCATCTGAGGCGGGCATCACGTCCCTGCAAGACCCGTATCTCTTAAAGCCCAGTGACAGTGGCGTATCTGAGGTGAAAGCCGGGAAGGGAGAGTTTGAGGGAAGGGTGGGGTTTTTTTTTGGGGGGGTGTCATAAATTAAAAGAAAGTTATAAAGAATTAAGAATCAAGAATGAAAATTAAAGGTTCTGAGGTAAAGGTATAGCTGAGCACAGAGAAGCTCTGTCTGTAACCACAGACGCTTAGAAGGAACTGAGGGCGGTTAGCCGCTCACGCGGCAAGGGCGCCAAACAGCCGACACGAGACTGCCCTGCCGCCTGCATGGTCCTAGCGAACACTGCTTTAAATTCTCCGAGCTGTAACGTGGGGACGCGCTAAAGCCCAGAGTGGAGCACCCACAGGGACACTACTCAAAGGAGAAATGCCCCAATGATCCCAGCACTCAAAATATATGCCATGCTACAGAAGGCGGAAAATACCCCAATTCTCACCCTCCTTCCCCAAATTCCTTGCCAATCTTTTCTGGTGTAGGCATTCAATAAATACTTTAAAAATGGTTTCTAACTGTGTCTGGTGAATCCAAAAGTGAACCTACTCTTTGGGGTAACATCTGGGGAGAAATTATTTCCCAATGCCAAATCTGGCAATATGACCTAGCACATGAGCAGGAGTACACAGTGGATTCTATGTTCTATCTTAGAGCACTGGTCCACCCTGTCTGGTGTCTCATCTCCAGCTGTGGACCATCTCTGATGCTTCAGAGGAAGGTAAACTCCTGACCCCCCCCCCCTCGCCATCACAGAATACATCTAACCAATTGTTGGGAAGTTTCTGGCTAGTTCTAATTGATACTATTTAACAAAGTGATTCAAATTACTCTGTAATTGTAATCTGTCCTCCTCATTATTTACTACACTATTTATTACATTAGTAACTAATTCAACAAAATCGATAAATGAATGATGTAGATAAAAAGCCTTACATGATACTACAGGACAAGGGAAGTTTAATTTCTGAATTTCTAAAGCTATGCGCTAGTATCCACATATGATTAAAACTACAATTTGTTGAAATGATCTTCCTTTTTCCCCTCAATAGAACTCAGTCCAAAGAGATACATTTTAATCAAGTATATGTCTGAATTCCAAAAACTTCTTCAAAGACCTGTTTTGTTCAGTTATACTTGACTCCTGAATCACTGAAATTGTGAGGTGATGTAATGTAGCCTCAACACAAAGGAGTAAGTACTGGTATAAGTTTAGACAAAATGGCTGTGATTCATGTGAAGAATAAGAGAGAAGGATGAAAATTTTCATTTTAGACAGCATAAGCATAGACCAATAAAAAAGGCAGTGAACTTAGAGTAAGAATAGTGGCTTTATTCCTGTCTCTGTTGTATGACCTCGGGCAGTTCATTTCACCTGTCTGTGCTTCAGTTTTACAATCTGTCTAACAGGGTTAATGATCATAATATCACAGAAATGTAAGGCTAGAAGGAGTCTGTTCTTAAAAACCTACAGTGACGGGGATTCCTCAACCACCCTTGGAAACCTATTTCAGAGTTTAGCAACCCCTGTAGTTAGAAAGATTCTCCTAATATCCTACCTGCATCTTCTTTGCTAAGGACTAAACCCATTACTTCCTTGTACTCCCTTCAGTTTACATGAAAGAGAATTGATTCCCATCTCCTTTATAACAGTCCTTAACATATTTGAAGACTTATCAGATGTCTTCCCCTCCCCAGTCTTCCCTTACTTACCTTCCTTTGTAAATTTCTTTGAGGACTATGGATGAAAAGAGCTAAGTATTATCATGACATTAGAAAGGTGCTTTGTAGAATTCCTAAATTTCTAGACATTTTGAAAAGTTATAGCAATTAGACATTTCTCACCCAAAAGTTTAATACATATTTTTCATATATAACTACTTGAAAAAAAGTATCTCAGTGGAACTACCTTACAGATGAGTTTGTTACAGTGACTCTTCAACAGATTCTGTATTCCTTTCCAAAGCAAATTAGCTATAATAATTAACAGACCAATACCTTACCCACTTTCAGTTTTGTAAAGAGTAACCAGAAATGCCTTCCTTTATGATCCTTTCAGTCTGTGCTTGGTCTACACCACAGACTTACGTTGGTATAACTACACTCCTGAGTGAGCCAGTTATACCAACTGAACTTCTGGTGTAGACAATGCTATGTTGACAGAGCTACTGCCTCTCAGGGAGGTGGATTACCTACGCCAGCAGCAGAAACTCTCCCATCAGTGTAGATACCATCTTCATAAAGCACTAGAACAGTGCAGCTGCGCGACTGCTGTGCTGTATGTGTAGACAAGCCCCGATTAAATTCCATAGCCACATTACACCTAATACAGTAGATCTGCTTAGAATATACAAGTTAACAAAAGGCAATCACTGCATCCCTGTCTTTGAGTATTGCTGGTTGCCCAGGCAACCCAGCTACAATGTTATGAAACTGATTATAAAAAATGAAAAAATAATATCACTGAATGGAAGTCCACGCAAAATCAGAAACATAAATCTTATTGTTGACTACATTTAGGTTAGAGAGATTTAAAGGGGTTCATTCAGTGCAGGTGCTCCCTTGTGGCTGGGCATGGGTGTAGAAGGATCTCCAGGTATGCCTTACAGACAGTCACGCTGCCCATGCAATGTTCTGACACTCTTCTGACTCAGCCCTTTGACCAGATAACATATTTATGTCTACCCATTTCGGGGCATATATGGAGTCCAGCACAGCATAGCCCTACCTAACAAGTGAGGAAATCCAGCCTCCGCTTTGTCAGGAACTCAGGGCCTTGATCCTTCTTACTTCAGGATCTTCTTTTCTCCCATAACAGGCATAGGCTTTTGGCCTTCTGCATTCCCTACGGGTTGGTAGGCCCACCGTCTCCATCAGGTTCCCATCTAGGACCCATGGCAGTCAGCTAAGTCCTGCATCAAAAAGAGCTATACTGCTGCTTCCCTGCATTACTTTTTACCAGTACCTTCTTTCCCAAGAGATAAAATAGACATTAAGAAACTGAAATAAAAAGTAAAGTCTCATATCTTCTGAGTGTTATAAGTACCTTCTGTGTGTGTTCGGCAAATTCCCCACAGCCAAAGACATCAAGTATCTGGACTCCCTGCAGCACTCTTTCCCAGGAGCTCAGAGTGTAATTCAGTACCATCTTTACCATCCGTACTTTAGTTTGTTCTCTTTCTGAGCTCCTCCTCCAAGCCATGTATGCTTTGAAGTTTTGGTGGGGTAGAGCCACCTAGATTCAGACTTTTCTCCCCCAAAAGTTTAGTACTGTATTTCATGTAGTTATATGAAAAATATGTATCTCAGTGGAACTACCTTACAGATGAGTTTGATACTGTGACTCTTAGACACTATATTCCTTTTCAAAACAAATAATAATCATCAGTCCAACATCTTATCCACTTTCAGTTTTGTAGAGTCACTGTAAATGCCTTCCTTTATGGTCCTTTCAGACTGGTGCTTGGTCTACTCTATAGACTTATGTTGGTATAACTGAACTTCTGGTGTAGACAGTGCCATGTTGACAGAGTTACTGCGTCTCTGGGAGGTGGATTACCTACGCCAGCAGGAGAAACTCTCCCATCAGCATTGGTAGCATCTTCACTAAGCACTACAGTGGTGCAGCTGCGCTACTACTATGCTGTCTGTATGGACAAGCCCTGCTTAATTTATATAACCACATTACAGAGCAGCTGCTTAACTTTTTCCTTAACAATGTGGGGTTTGTATAACGGTCACAGAAGACAATACTCCTGTTGATTTCAAGTGAATAGCTGATTCTTTGCTCTTTTTCACATAAGGATCACCAACCCACCACTGCAACAGATAGCCAATAAAAACAAAATAAACAACACAGTATAGACTGCAACCGTCTCAGTTCAGGCACTGCTCAGCTGAAAATATGAATGCACACCCTTATCCATGTAAATAATTGAGAGGCTGTTGAGCTATACCCCTGTCCAGAAATTAGGATCCAAAATTAAAACTATTTACCAATTATGAAAAAAAACCAACCCTTTCTCAGTATTAGTGACTAATACTAACCAGCATAGCTAAATATTAACAAAACTGGTAATAAACTTACTGTGTAGGTTTTCTTTTTAAGAGATGACGACAGGGCAGCTCCTTTTAGAAGCAGATCCAAACTCTCTTAATTATAGGAGGAAGCTTTTAAAAAAGTTAAGATCTTCATTGCTCCATGTTCCAACGTCAGCACACCATGTTAATATTTTAGAAAGAATATAAATGTTAAAATAGAAAATGATTCCTTTCACTGAAGTGCTAGCTTCAAAGCCAGACTTGATTCTGCCACTCTGACTCTCGACGACTGGTGCCTTAATCTGTGAGTAGTTCCATGGATTTAAATTAGACAACTCAAGGAGAAAGGTAATTACACCCTGAGCCAAAAAAAGTGTAATTGATGACTGGAGATACCTGAAACTCAAGCAATGAAGAACCAGTTGGCAGGAAATGCTCTTGCTGACCAGTTAGTTTGTGTGGTTAATCAAGAGGTGCTGCCCATGTCCTTATAGTAGTTTGGGATAAGGGAGATGGTGCAGGGGAGAAAGCATGGAGGAGACTGACTAGAAATAAAGTAAGAATTCTGTTAACAAAACAGATCAACCTCTGCTTCCTATCCATGTATAGCTAAACAACAAGTACAAATCCTTATAAGTGAATTCTGCCTGTCTGATTTCTGAGGTACTTGACTCAAGCTAAAAGCTTCTACAAGATAGTTTCCTGGTTTTTATAGTTAATGTGGTTTAAAAAAACAAACTAAAAAATAGTGACCTATATACAATATCAGTTAGAGTTCAAGGTAGGTCAAGGTCAGTTATGTTCTTTGACTGGGACAAGGTAGCTTGTCCCATTCAAAAAATGTTTAGCAAATATAATTCCTAATTTGAATAATACTGTGTCAGATATGGCTTACTGAAATTAAGTTGAAGAATCTTTGGAGTCCATTATATTAAATGTAAAGGTGATGTAATAGTTTGCCCTGGGAAGTGTTCCGAACTTGAAAGGACTATATTGAATGATAGGACAAAAAAAAAAAAAAAAGATTTTTTCAAGTGGTTTGCCTGGAGAGTTTTGAGGGGCAGGTTTATGCAGATTCCCACTTATGCCCTGAGAAAAGAACCATTCTTTTGTGATAACCTGTTCCCAGAACCTGATGATCAAAGGCCCAAGATGAATATAACAAAGACTAATCTATGCATGCGTGTACTTGTTCTGAGATGAAGCTGTTTTGAATGTGTAACCACAGAAAAACTCCTTTGTGAGGTTTGAATGACTGACTCTGATCAGAACCCTTCTGGAGATCGAGGGTGATCTCTGGTAACCTTATTAGCATGCATGTAGGTTATTTTGTTGTTTTAATATATTTTCCCTGTAATGCTTTCACTTAAAGAATAAAAGTGCTTGCTTAGCAAGAGCAGGGTGGTAATTTATATCTGTGGTCAATTATGCCTTTGAAGAGAAAGCTGCACAGATGCTGGTCTGTTTAGAAAGCTGCACAGATGCTGGTCTGTTTAGGAATCTATTGCTGGAAATAACAATGTGGGCAGGGATTTGTTCAGTCTGGAAAGAACCTAGTCAGAAGAGAGAGAGATGTGGTCTCAGCTCAATACAGGTGACAGCTGAGGACCTGGAGCCCTAAAGCAGTTACCCTGGGTGGACTACAAAGGAGAAAACAAAGTTGCAGCTTCCCTCAGCTGTGACACAAATTATCAGACACTAATACTTTGGTCAAGGGCATAACCAGAAGAAATAAGAGGCTAATTCTTATCTTTTCTTAGATCTTCAACTTTTCAAATTGTCAGTAATAATCAGAAGGTGACACAGATGTAGGTATGATTCTATCTGAAGAGAAGTGGAAGATCACACTTTCTTGATTAATAGGCAAAGACAGCTGAAGGCTGGTTGACATAATGTACTGCCTCATCCCCATTTAATTTCAACAAGTTTTCAAGGACATTTGTAAGAGGTGGAGAAGAGAAACCATATTACAGGACCTAAGGTGGGTAACTGACGCCTAAGAGACCTAAGGAAGAAACACCGAGTAGAGCTTGAGAAGAGACATGAATCCCCTGCCCTGCTTCACCCATAACCAACTCCCAAAACCTGATGCTCTCTTATCCTGGAAGATATCAAGCAAATCTCAAAACATATCCTGGATTGTACCAAGGCCAACCTGGGTAGCATCAGGAAACAAGATCTAAAAATCAAGAAACTCAGGTACATCCTTTAGATCCAAAGGAAGACCTTCACCAAATCTTTCCACTGAAGAGTGGGTATCATGAGGAACAGGAAATGTGTAAGCATTGAGGAAACCTGTCCAATGTCTAATAGAGGCAAATCCATTATTATAGGATTATTGGAGCAGAGATTGGTATTATGTCCTCCCCTCCCTCAAGCATCTTAACCACCAGGCCAGAGAATCATACTCATTCCCTCTCTCTGGCACAGTGACTAGTCAAGTATTTTATAAAAAATTGAACAACTTCTACAGGAGAGAATGAGAGAGACCAACCCAAGAATACTCTATAGTTTGGGATTGACATCTGGGTGGCCTGGGCTTAAGCTGCTGCTCTGGAGTGGGGATCTGAACCTGGGTCTCCCGTGTTCCAAGTGAGAGCACTAATCATTAGACTAAAGGTTATTAGGTAAAGAGGACACCATCACCTCCTCCTCATTCTATGACTCTAGCTCTTCATTCCATTAGCTAGTGTTAAAAATGCCCCCAAACAAAATGTTTCATTGGATCTAAAAAAAAAAAAGTTTTATCAACTTTTTCAATTTGTCAGAAATTCAAAATAATTTTAGTTTTGGTTCAGGTTGAACCGAAATTTTTTAGATTTTTTTTCAGATCTGCCCAGCAAACTGAAAAATCAGTTATTCACACAGCTCTATCTCCACTCCATCAATGTGCATACAGGTTCTTTGTTAGTGTTTCTATTATGACACTAGGCCCTTTGGTGTTGAGGCCTTTCCAAAGTCCATTCCCCTTTATTCTTATATTTCAATGCAGATAGGAGTGAAATCAAAGCTTATACAAACTCCAGACCTAACTGAGATCCTATCAAGCCAAAGGCTTCCCTAATGCTAAAAGACCTAGTTGACAAAAAACCTGTTGCTCCAGCCTGGAACCAAACATGACTTAGCACCAGCAG
The DNA here is from genome assembly GCA_007922175.1 of Pelusios castaneus. Classification (NCBI taxonomy): domain Eukaryota; kingdom Metazoa; phylum Chordata; order Testudines; family Pelomedusidae; genus Pelusios; species Pelusios castaneus. The sequence continues at coordinate 6,035,841 of ML685814.1, forward strand.
ACTCGGAAGATAGAGCCAGGTTTCTCAGGGAAGTCATAGAATAACAGAATGGCCTGCTGTCTTGGAGTAGTTAGCTTCAAAACTGATTAAAGCCTACTCCACTCTGTGCTGCAAATGGGGCCCTGACCAAAAGGTATGGCTAACAGAATTTCTGTCATTGGGAGCATTGTGTATGTCATTTTGGGCCAGAGATAAAGGCCCAGTACACCAAACATTGATCTGAGGTATGGAGTTCCCTGAAATACATCCCCAAGGCTTTTACTTCTGGAAGATGAAGGTGCATGAAATATTATGTTTAAATTGAGTCTTTTTCTCTGTATCTTTATAGTCTGAATTAGACATAATGTGCCAGAACTAAGCTGGAAGTAACTCAGGAATCTAAATTGCATGTGGCACAGAAACTACTTAAAATTAGCTATCTAAAATGTCTAATCAACACCTCCTCTCAGTTAGAAAGAATTTAGACAAAACACAATAAAACAGCTCTTTGTACATGAAGCAGAGGTCCCTACGCTCACTACTAGGCATGAAAGAGAAAGAAATGAGGCTACTGTGGATCTGTTGGACTTTTTCAACCTTACATCTGAATGTTTGGTACCCTGAAAATGTGCAGCACCCTAAACAATTGTTTTCCAGAAGGTTCAATAAGTACTACAGCACATGAGACCCAGAGACCACCTCAAAGAACAACGTCTTTCTCACCCGTTTAAAATATCAGCAGTTCAGATATAGGAATTCTTGAACTAGGCTTTCCTATTTCATAATCTAAGTACTCAGAACACAGGTTCTCATAAAAGCATTAGAATTTTAATACGAATAGTTGTGGGAAACCAAACAGCAGAACACACAAAGGAAGCACTTTCTTCTTTTGTTAATACTTTCAAGCATGTTCACATATAACATTCCACAAAGTTGTCTGAGGAGCATACAGAATAAAACTAATGGAATTCAGAATATTAATAGTATTTTATATTTCCTACCTTACAATAGAGTTCAGAATACATAATATTTAGAATAAATTTGTCATAGAACTATAGGAGATTCTTTAGCAAATCCAATGCTGTGAATGGTCTTCAAGGATGGAAATGTTCATTGGTGCACTAGGTAACAGTTGATGAAGAGAGCAAATTGCAGTGAGGACATTTACTGCTGGAGGGGAGATACAAATGAATAAGATGGTATCTGAGAGATGTTTAGAAGCCAGAGCTGACACTACTTTAGTGAAGCTAGTGGTAGGCGGTTGCATGCTAGAATATCATAGTATGGATAGGGGTGTTTATTTTCTTTTAGAGAGGAGATGTGACATGTAATTGAAGATATGACATATAAGTGAGCTACTGAGTGGAGAAACCAGTCATTATAGCTCAGCACCCCCACATCAGAATAAGCCACTACATTGTTACGTTTAATGTTCTGAAAGTCTAAAATTATTAGATCCTGGAGAGTAAGCCCAAGGAAGGATGGCTAGTCTGGATGCCTGTAATCCCTGTTTACATAGATAATTTAGGTGAAAGTAAAGTCCTAATCACAAATCATTTGTTTTATGCTAAAATAAATAAGAAAGTCCATACCAAGTTAGAACAATGGTCAAACTAATTTCATATTCTGTCTTCCAACAATGCCCAGTGCCAGATTCTTCAGAGAGAGTGAACAGAACAAGGCAATTTACTGAGTGGTCCATTCCCTGTCACCTGGAATAGAGTCTCAGCTTCTGGCAGTCAGAGATTTAAGGACATCAAGAGCAAGGGGTTGAGTTTCTGACCATCTTTGCTAACAGCCATTGATGGATCTATCCTCCATGGATTTATCTAATTCTTTTTTTAAACCACTTATACTTCTGGCCTTCACAACATTCCCTGGCAATAAATTCCACAGACTGACTAGGCGTTGTGTCAAGTAGCTCCTCCTTATGTTAGTTTTAAACCTGCTGCCTATGAATTTCATTGGATGACCTTTGGTTCTTGTGTTATTGTGAGAGAGTAAATAACGGTTCCTTATTTACTTTATCCACACCATTCAGAATTTTATAGACCTCTATCATATCCCCCTTAATTTTCTATTTTCTAAGATGTACAGTTCTAGTCTTCTCTTCACATCATTTTTGTTGTCTTTCTCTGTACTTTTTCAAGTTCTGATATATATAACTGTGACATGCAGCCAAAGTAAGAAGCACTTTTTTTTTTTTTACAGAGATGCTAATGTTATGGCATCATATTTGTAGACATTACACACAAAGATTAGAATCACAATAGAGCATGCATGCATTAGAATATATATTTTAGAATTGGAAAAAAATCTAAGATACACACACACGTGTGCATGCTCTTACACACACACTCTCTCTCTCTCTCTCTCCAATATATGCATGCTCCATTGTGATTCTAATCTTTGTGTATAATTTCTACCAATAAGATGCCATAACATTAGCATCTCTGTAAAAAAAAGTGCTTCTTTTTCTGGCTGCATGTCATAGCTATATTTGTTACTTGATGTGGACTCTGAACCTATGCATTTACAGAGAGTCGAGAAATTTCTTGACCTTCTGATATGCCATATTAGAGGAGAATAATACTGTTGCTGATATTTGGATATATATTATTTGGATATTCTTGTTGTCAATCAAGCTTTTCATGTATATGGTCAAGGAGAATGAACTTGTTTCAGATTTTAAAGGAAAGACAAAAATAAACATTTCCTTTCCTTTTCCCAATTTTAAGTACATTGTCACTAAGGATCTCAGGTTTTGCTTCTTTGTAAATATTAGCTGTAATTCAGTTCATTTTCTTCCTCTATTTATCCTTTAACTTCTCAGTTTTCTTCATTATTTTGTTCCCCAAAACAATCTTTCTCCTAACGGCATTCTCACTTTCCCAATGCCAATAAAAAAAGAAGGAAATAAATATAGTACATTTGCACAATGCTTTACTTTCTGCAAACAAATACATACAGAGCGGTATTGTCTCCCAGGAGATCTGGGACTATACTAAATGATCATAATTGCCATTCATATAGCAATTTTCCTTCAAAGATCATAAAGCACTCAAATTTTCCAAAATTGTCACAAGTGCTCAGGGATCACTTCATCTACCAGCAGCATGCAGCCACCTCTTCAGATGATGGCAGCTTTCTGCACAGTGCATAACAACATCACACAATAGCCCAGGGCAGATATAATCTAAATCTATACTTTCACTTACCCATCATTAAACTCACAGACTACTCTAATACTTCACCACCTACTGATAGTTCACATGGCGAAAGCCTCCCCAGTGCCTAGCTAATGAGACAATCTACACAATTTTGCAATAAAAGATGCAGACTAGTTCCTCAATGTACACATACTTCCCTTTCCTTTACTCACATATGAGATGGGCACAAACCCTGGTCTCCTCACATCAAAACCACAGCTCTGTAATAAGCCTTCTCTGAGGCTGATGAGTGCTCTCTAAGTCTGATGAGTCACCCCTCAGTCTGATTACCTGAGGGCACCACATCAATCAATCAGGGCTCAGACAATCCAGAGGCACAGGTCTAACCAGGTGACACCAAGGCAAGGGACATAGGTTCTCAAAGAGAGCAGCCACTCCAGTCGGCTGCACATTGCTACCTTGCCACTTGTTGGTTCTGACAGACTGCTTCTTCTCCTGTTCAAGTGCCAACCTATGCCCTTTCCTGACCCAGACCTGTCCTTTTTCTGCTCTGATTCCTGGCTTCAGTTCCCAGCCCAACTACTAGACTTGACCACTACTGCTCCAACCACTAGGCATGATCATACACTTCTAAGTTTCTGACAGATGCTCCTCAATTTAATCTTCATCTTCTCCCATTCAAGCCGTTTAATATGATTACAACTTATCAGTGGTGCACTGTGAGTCTCTTGCACCTGGTGGCCAATGCTTGCATTAGCCCTCCCTCACCTGCCTGTCAGCTGCAGTGGCGGTGCCAGACAGGGGTTCTATGGACCCATTTCCTACTCCCCCCTTCCTTGTGGGGGTGGCAGTGTGGTTAGGAATGGAAGTGACAGGTGCAGATGCCCAGGGGCTGCCAGGAGACTGTGTGGGAGAGCGAGATGGGTTCTACCCCAGAGCTCTGCCATTGGGTTGGCTGCCTGGCCCCTGCTCAGCTGGGATTCCCATGGCTCCTGCTGGTGCCATTAAATGTCCAAAGCTGGGCTGTCTGGGAGGATAATCATTCCCTGAATATGCTTGGGACAGCAGTCCCCTCCTCCACCTGAGCAGCCCTGGTGTCCACTGGTGAGACAAGGAAGGAGCATGCTCCTGCCTTTTTAACATGTCAGCATGTTAAAGTGAGGGGCAAATCATGATGAAAGCTATAGCATCTTCAGATTAAGCACAGAGCCTGCTGAAAGCTTGCCTTACTTCCCCAGCTGAGCGTCTTTGTTTCAACTCAATCTTGAAAAAGTCTTGCAGAAGCTCCCAGCCCTGCTCTTGGCTCTGCCACACCTCTGCCTTTCTATTGGCTGAGCAAAGACTAGGCCAGTGAGGGGCACTGCTGCATGTCCTGGCCTGTAAGGGAAGGGGAGGAGGAAGAAGAGCTAAGAGGAAAATCAGAGTGAGGCAGTCCCTACATACATGTGCCCCTGTGCCCAGAGCAATGGGGTAGGGGGCTGGAGGATGCTTGCTCCCTGCACAGCAGGAGCCCTCAGCAGCCAGGCAGGGATGTGATAGGGATGTGGCCCCTGGCAGGCTGCAACAGCGGGGGAAGTGACTTCTCCAAGGAGGGCCTGGCAAGCACTCCCCCCATGGCAGTGCCCAGGGCCTTGGCCCCACTTGGTACATCACTGCTACTTACACAAAGAGAATGCAGCTCAAGTTCATGCAGATAATCCCTGATGACTATTGCCTGATCTAGGGAGTCAGATTTAAGGCTATATGGATGTTTACCTTAACTCCATATTTCCTGGTTTTCTGAAGTTTTAATTTTGCTGAGCATTCTGGAAGGCACAAACTATCCTGAGCAACCTTAACTCTATGATAAGAAAGTTTTTTGCCATTTAATTACAGAGTAGTCCTGAAGAGAAAGTGAAGAACATATCATCTTCAGTTACAATAACAGGGAAATTTTAGATAGGCAAATTATTTATGTAGGCTAGACTGTGTACCAGTCAGCACTCTGAACCCGAGGAATTAAAAAATCCTGAGTTAGACATCCAAAAGAAACTGGTTCTTTACTTTTGCTTTCAGGCCATGTTTTCAAGGGTTTCTTTGCAAGCATGATAGCTAGAAACTTCCTTTTAAAACGAAAGCTGAAATTCTCAAAGAGCTAGGGCCAAATATTGTGAGACTAGCAATAACACTGAGCTCGCTCTGAGAACTAACAGATCATATGGTGCTAGCTCTTCTCATTTCCAACTGCTTCTACAAGACTTCTGGCTTTTCACTGTAAAAAGAGTTTGAACCTCTGTATTAGCAGCCAAGAACAAAAGGAAAAATCTACCCTAGCTAGCTGCCTCCACTAGGTGCTCCTGCAACAGCTATGACGAGAAAGAGGAGGGGACACAGAAATTGCTCTCAGGGGGACTGGAGTTGCCAGTTATCAGGGCCTTTTGTATTTAAGCATGACCTTTCCATAGCTTTTCCTTTACATACCCAAAATATGGGACACAGAAGAATATCTGTATTGCATTATTTTCTACAAAATATTAATTAATTATGCAAAAATGTGAGGAAATGGGGCACATTAATGCAGATGCACATACAAATGTCTGTTTAACTTCAGAACAATCATTTACATTTTTCTTGCAGAAGAATTTGTCAAGATTTCAATTTGGAAAAATAATTTAATATTTTTCTACATAATTAGCTTGATTTTGAGACAGAAGAGACATCTGTTATACAAATTAGTTGTCAATACTGTATACTATACAGCAAAGTAAAGCTCTACATTTCAGTATTTTAATCAAGTAAGCAATTCTTATGCTGCACTGACTTACAGCACAAAGCATGTTTCAAACTTGAGATAAAAATTATACAAAACTTAAAATAAAACTTCACTTATAACACAGTAGAGCTAAACACAGTATTTACTGAATTAGTATTCAAATAGCAAGGCATGTGAAGACAGGGAGAACACTTCAGGGTAACAGAAAATATTAGCTATTAGATCATACTCTTAAATGGTATCTTGATGATTATTGGTTGTCAAATGTTGATTTGATGCTACAAACCATGTAATAAAGCATTTGATTAAAAAAATACCTCTTAGGACCAAAACCTACATCTAGATATCATGACAGAATCTATTTAAGGAGAAAGAAATCTGTCCATAACTGAACAGTGCTGATGTCCATCTCACAGACATTTATTTTATTGCTATTTCCCAGAAAAAAATAATATCTCATGATGTAGATTACAACACAAGAAAAGCAGTAGATGTTAAAGGCTAATTTTTTTTTTAAAGAAGGAGGAAGGTAAATTGTCACCTACAATTTTTATGCACATTTACTCTTCTTTCTAATAAGTGGTAGCGATTAGAATACATTGCAGCTTTTGCTTTAGAAATGCAAAAGCATCTTCGTGAACACAATGACATTTTGAGTACCAATTTAAATTCCTTGGAGTGAAATTTTACCATCTGGGAGATTCTCACATTTAACTTGATTTTCAGAAACTCTGCACACTATCAGGAAAGCATGGGGTTTTTTTTCCAAATCCTTCTCCATCACAAATATTCATTCTCAATACACTGATCTAGTTATGAGAAGTATTTCCAGAACCACAGTTGGACTACTTTTGGGATTATGCTTAAGTGTACCTTATTTATTCAAGGATTCGGCTACAATACACCACCTTAGTAACTATCTTTTCTAAAAGCACATTCACATTCTCATCCCCAATTATAAAGATAATCCAAAGCAATATTAATTGTATACTTCTGCTGATAGACTAACAAACAAAAAGATTATAAAAAAGATAATTCCATAACAGACTATCCTGGACACTTTCATTTAATTGACATGAACACCACATGCCACAAAATGTAAATGCCCCTCACCTTTTGAATCAGCAGCTTCTTGTACTCTCTCACACATGGTGTTCTAAATCATTTAGCAGAATCCTGTGTACATTTTGCTGATCCCAGAAAGCTGAAGTCTCAAAGGCTGCATCTACACTTGTAAATTAAGTCGACTTAAGCTTGTTAAGTCAACTTAATTTACCCTGCGTCTACACTACAGTTTCCTTAACTCGACTTAAGCAGCTTGCTTAAGTAAGTCGACTTAATGAAAATTAAGTCGACTTTATTAAACCACCTTTTCATTAGACTTAAGGCTTAATTTGACTTTTTTAAGTCGAATTAAGCCAGTGTAGCCCTGGGGTAGCCCTAAGTCGACTTAAGGCTACCCCAGGACTACACCAATGCCCTCCCTGCCAGGGGGGGGGCACAGTGGGAGCCTGGCATGCCCCCCAAAGGGCAGGGCAGAGCCCTGTGTGACGCTGTCTGGATTTAGGGAAGCATTTATGATATTATTTTCTATAAATGCTATAATCCATAGGAACTATGTCATGTTTGGTATCAATAGAAAGGTAGTAATTTGCTGGGAATTATTATATAGTTTATGTCTAGGCACTGTATTTGGAGTAGAAGTTAGTTTAGTTAGGAATTTGGTGTTATATCTATACTTTAGCTTATGTGATTTTATTGAAATGCCTGAGACAGGCGGCTGTGTAAAACCATTGTGTCCTTAATGTTCAGGAATGTGCCAGCTACAATGGGCCCAGGGAGTAACCTGATGAGCCATTAAGGACATAAGGAATACAACCATTGTGTCCTTAATGGCTGATCAGGTTACTCCCTGGGCCCATTGTAGCTGGCACATTCCTGAACATTAAGGACACAATGGTTTTACACAGCCACCTGTCTCAGGCTTTTCAATAAAATCACATAAGTTAAAGTATAGATATAACATCAAATTCCTAACTAAATAACTTCTAATCGAAATACAATTCCTAGACATAAACTATATAATCATTCCCAGCAAATTACTACCTTTCTATTGATTCCAAACATGACATAGTTCCTATGGATTATAGCATTTATGATATATGAATAGAAAATAATATCATAAATGCTTCCCTAAATCCAGACAGCATCACACCCTGCCCACATGCCCTGCTAGGGTCCCTGTCCCCCTTTGCCTCATTGCACACAAGGGGTTCTCCTTCCCCCCCACCACCACCGTGGACCTGCCCAAGGTCTCCCTAGCCCCTAGAAGTCGACCTAGCCGTCCAGTCTGGATGCTCTAAGTCGACTTTGTAAGTTCCCCCTTAAGTCGACTTTAATTTTAAGTGTAGACACACTAAGTCGACTTAACTAAGTTGACTTAGTTAAAGTCGACTTAAAATTACAAGTGTAGACATAGCCGAAAAGAGGATGTAAAATTAATTTCCATGTATTTTAGCATGCTTATTCTCAGTTATGCTCTATCTTTTGACATGAAATGATAGAGTTCATGATTCTAAAGAATGGTAGGAGGGAAAACAGAAAAATAAAGATAATGGATTTCAAGAAGGCAGACTTTAGCAAACACAGGGAGTAGGTAGGTAAGATACCATGAGAAGCAAGTCTAAGGACAAAACAGTTTGAAAAAGTTGGCAGTTTTTCAAAGAGACATTATTAAGGGCACAAGAGCAAATTATTCCACTGCATAGGAAAGATAGGAACTATGGTAAGAGACCACCCTGGCTTACCCAGAATGTCAATAATCTGAAACTCAAAAAAGAGTCCTACAAAAAAGTGAAAATTAGATCCAATTACAAAGCATGAATATAAACAAATAACATGGCATGTAGGAACAAAATTAGAAAGACCAAGGTACAAAATGGAATTAAACTAGATAGAGACATAAAGGATAACAAGAAAACATTCTACAAATACATTAGAAGCAAGAGGAAGACCAAGGACAGATTAGTCTCATTATTTAATGAAGGTGGGAAGACAATAACAGAAAATGTTGAAATGGCAAAAGTGGTAAATGACTTTTTTGTTTCAGTATTCGCCGGAAAAGTTAGTAGTGATAGGATGTCTAATATAGTGAATGCCAGTAAAAATGAAGTAGGAGCTGAGGCTTAAAAAGTTAAACAAGTTAAAAATTACTTAGACAAGTTAGATGGTATCAAGTTGGCAGGGCCTGAGGAAATACATTCTAGAATACTCAAGGAGTGAAATGAGGAGACATCTGAGCCATTAATGATTATCTTTGAAAACTCATGGAAGATGGGAGTGATTCCAGAAAACTGGAAGAGGGCAAATATAGTGCCAATCTATTAAAATAAGAGAATAAGGACAACCCAGAAAATTACAGGCCAGTCATCTTAGCTTCAGTACCAGGAAAGGTAATGGAGCAAATAATCATGCAATAAATTTGCAAACACCTAAGAGACAATACAGTGATAAATTTCAGATAACATGAATTTTTCGAGAACAAATAATTAAAGTAACCTAGCAGCTTTCTTTCACAGGGTAGCAAGCCTTGTGGAGGGAGGACGTGATAGGTGTGATATATCCTGACCTTAGTAAGACTTCTGATGTTGTCTCACATGACCTTCTGATAAACAAACTAGGGAAATACAGACTAAATAGAGATACTATACACCCTGTGGGTGTATAACTAGTTGGAAAACTGATACCTAGAAAAGTTATTATCAGTGGTTTACAATCAAACTGGAAGGGTATATTGAGTGGAGACCCACAAGGATCAGTCCTGGGTCTGGTACTGCTCAATATCTTTATTCATTATTTATATAAAGGCATACAAAGTACACTTATAAAGTTTGAGGATGATGAGAAGCTGTGAAGGTTTGCAAGTGCCTTGAAAGATATGATTAAAATTCAAAATATTCTGGACAAAATGGAGAAGTGATCTGAAATAAATAGGATAAAATCCAAAAAGAACAAATGCAAAGTATTCCACTTTGGAAGGAACAATCAACTGCACAGGAAATGACTGCCTAGGAAGGAGTACAGTAATGGAGTACAGAAATAGATCTGGGGATTATAGTGGATCACAAGCTAACGGTATAACACCGTTGCAAAAAAATAAATAAATAAGCAAACACCTTTCTGGGATATATTAACAAGAGTGTTGTATATAAGACATGAGAAGTATTTCCTTCTATGATGAGATGACTGGATTTGTGGATGCGGGAAGAGCCGTTGACGTGATATACCTTGACTTTAGCAAGGCTTTTGATACGGTTTCCCACAGCATTCTCGTTGGCAAGTTAAGGAAGTATGGGTTGGACGAGTGGACCGTAAGGTGGATCGAAAACTGGTTAGATCAACGGGCTCAGCGGGTAGGAATCAATGGCTCGATGTCTGGTTGGCAACCGGTAACGAGCGGAGTGCCCCAGGGGTCGGTCCTTGGGCCGGTTCTATTCAACATCTTCATTAATGATCTTGATGATGGAATAGACTGCGTGCTTAGTAAGTTTGCGGATGACACCAAGTTGGGGGGAATGGTAGATACTCTGGAGGGCAGGGACAGGATCCAGAGAGACTTGGACAAATTGGAACACTGGGCCGAAAGAAACCTCATGAGGTTCAACAAAGACAAGTGCAAAGTCCTGCACTTAGGACAGAAAAATCCCATGCACTGCTACAGGCTGGGTGCCGATCGGCTAAGTAGCAGCACTGTAGAAAAGGACCTGGGGGTTATGGTGGACGGGAAGATGAATATGAGCTAACAGTGTGCCCTTGTTGCCAGAAAGGCCAATGGTATATTAGGCTGCATCAGTAGGAGTATTGCCAGCAGATCGAGGGATGTGATAATTCCCCTCTATTCGACACTGGTCAGGCCGCATCTGGAGTACTGTGTCCAGTTTTGGACTCCCCACTACAGAAAGGATGTGGACAAATTAGAAAGAGTCCAGCGGAGGGCAACAAAAATGATTAGGGGGCTGGGGCACATGACTTATGAGGAGAGACTGAAGGAACTAGGCTTATTTAGTCTACAGAAGAGAAGACTGAGGGGAGATTTGATAGCAACCTTCAACTACTTGAAGGGTTGCTCCAAAGAGGAGGGAGCTAGGCTGTTCTCGAGGGTAACAGAGGACAGAACAAGGAGCAATGGTTTCAAATTACAGCTGGGGAGGTCAAGGTTGGATATTAGGAAAAACTTTCTCACTAGGAGGGTGGTGAAGCATTGGAATGGGCTATCTAGGGAGGTGGTAGAATCTTCATCTTTGGAGATTTTTAAGGCTCGGTTAGACAAAACCCTGGCTGGGATAATTTAGGGGGAGTGGTCCTGCTTTTTAGCAGGGGGTTGGACTAGATGACCTCGTGAGGTCCCTTCCAACCCTATTATTCTATGATTCTATGATTCTAAGTAATTCTTCCACTCTATTCTATACTGATAAGGCCTCAACTGGAGGATTGTATCCAGTTCTGTGTACACATTCTGAGGAAAGCATGGACAAATTGGAGCAAGTCTAGAGCAGAAATGACTACAGCCTAGAAAACATGACCTATGAGGAAAATTGAAAAAAGTAGGTTTCTTTAATTTGAAGAAAGAAACTTAGTTTTTAAGTAAACAAAAGGTAGTTACAATGAGGAGGGTGAAAATGTGTTCTTAACCTCTGAGGATAGAACAATAAGCAATGGGCTTAAAACGCAACAAAGGAAGTTTGGATTGGACATTAGGAAAAGCTTCCTGTCATAAGCACTGAAACAAATTTCGTAGAGAGGTTGTGGAATCTCCATCATTGGAAATTTTCAAGAAAAGGTTAGACAAACACCTATCAGGAATGATCTAGTTATTTCTTGAGGGCAGGAGACTAAACTAGATGACCTCTCAAGGTCCCTTCTAATCCAACACTTCCACACGTATATGATTCTAAACCTGGCTAAATTCATCTAGGGGTTATGGTGGCAAAAACCCCAGTGAAGAGTCAAGACAAAAAGCAACCTCTCTTTAACTGAGACCAGAGGTGGCCAGTGCAAGCTATACATTGCACATCACTGTTTTGTAGTCAGGATGGCTGAGAGATATATTGATTCAGAGTACCAACTTAAGCAGCTGATGGGGCTTTTTCAGAATCCCTGACAAAACTAAAACTGTCTACTAGTCCCCAGGCAGAAAGCACTCCAAGGATTGTGATAAGTCCTGGCCTCTCTTTGGATGAAACCTTCTTGTGGGCCTTGCTCTCACAATGAGATCTAATTTACCTCCCCTGACCCATAACAACAGAGATGCTGGGTTGGTATTTCAGTGTGCAGGTCTGAGGAAAATTAATACATTTCCTTTCAAATAGCTTGTCAGTCTACTCTTGCCAAAAGCTGCCAAAAAAATGTATTGACTCAAAGGCCTTCAGGGATCATTCTAAATCCAGAGGCCAGACTGTGTGCTGCCTTTGCTCCGCTATACATGAATAGAAGCATGAACAGCTGTTCTAGAACACCACACAATGGCAATTCCTGTGCTCCTTGTATTCTTGATAGAGTACAGATTGACTGCTCCTCTTCTTTCCCCCTGCTGCTACCAAGAAGAAAGTAGTCAAAAAGGGCTGGGGGCAGGAGGGCATGGCTGCGTATTTTTCCAGTTCCAGACTACACAGTGGGGCTGGCATGCCAGAGAAAACATTTTGTACCAGCCCTCTGCTCCCATAAACATGAGACAGCACTGGAGCAGACAGCACCTGACTAAGACACAATGTACTTGTTGTTCCTCCTTGGGCAGGACTTGTGACTGCATGCCATAATTTTTTAGCACATTATGTTCTGAATGCTAAAGCTGGCCTTAGAGCTTTTACATTACCATTTTTAAGAATATATATTTTCCTGAGCAATTATTGACTCCACATCTGATGAAGCTGCTGAAAATGAGTTATTTCATTTAAGGGTTGGAAATCATTTTTGCTTTTGGTGTGTACTTCAAAGCAATTTTTAGAATATGAAACAAAAGTGATATCCTCTGCTAAAATTCCCCATTTTGATCTTCCACCTCAGAAACATGGAAGACATACAGTTTTAAACACTTTTTAGAGCATGACAAAATCATGTGGATCATCAATTAATGTTCCAGTGCTACAAAACCCAATTTTCAGTAACTTTTCAAATATATATTCATGTATCTATCTGATTTAGAACTGTGGCTCCAGTATTTTTTTTAATGCATATATTTGCATCTAGTATTTTTTACTGAAAAAACCTTACCTAAGAAGAAATTGTCATCCAAGAAATTTTATTGTGCAAGGTCTGATCCAATCCAAAGCCCACTGCAACTCAATGGAAATCTTTCAATAGACTTCAGTGGAGTTGGATCAGGCACCTAAAGATTAAATATGTTTTGAATAGTCCTCAGAATTTTAAATAATTATTTTATTTAATCAAATACACAAGTTTTATCAGAGATTCTATTATATTTAACATGACTTAAAAATATAATTAATTGCCCAAACATAGGCCCATATTTAAGGTATCTGGATAATTGGGTCCATACTAATGCATATGGAGTCTTAGTGCTGGTTTACTGCATAGACACTGTATCTAATCAAATAGTTTTCTCATGTTTCTTTAATAGTTTTCAATTTACAAACAAGTCCATCCATGGCTCCACACAGTGAAGTTTCCAAAATCCATTAAAGTTCAGTGGGGACCTTTTCTGCTTTCCACTGCCTTATGATACATAAAATTGAACATGAAAAAGAAAAGAAAAATTTTTCAGCAACAGTAGAACCATATTCAGGAGGGATACCTAAGAGAAGTGTTGGATCCAGTTGAGTACTCTCATTGTGCTCCAGCTATAGCTCTCAAAACACCAAAATTAAAATGAAGGCTTCAACAAATGACAAAGAACCAAGGTGAGGGACATGAAAAAATATTAATTGAGGAAACTTTAGAGCATAGGTTTCATTCCTTTAGAGAAATAATTCTTTGTATAATCTCTCATGATTTCTGAGGACTGCCCAATTGTATTGAACATAGGGAGTGTTGGGACTAAAACTCCAACATTTGAGAGGTATGGCTCCAACTGTCCATTCATTAATTTTATATATTTTCCCAGGAGCTCAGTAATTATTTTAATTACAATACTTAGTAATAATTACTTAATTTAGTTATTAATTTTTGAATTTGAATATGTTTGAGTGTTAAAAGCCACACTCAACAAGATCCGTAATCTCAGGTAAAATGGTAAAGTGAGCTACAGACTGATCCTGCAAACAGTGAGAAGTATATCCTCAACTGGTGTAAATTGTCATAGCTACATTGAATTTACCAGCTGACTATCAGCCCCAAATGCAGTGCTTATTACAAAAAGTAGTCCCATTTGTGCAATGGGACGACTTGTAAAAACTGTGCCCAGTGGTAAGTGCATGACTGATTCCTTTCCATTGTTGCACCAGTGCAAGAAAGTGAATAGCTAGCTCTGACAAATGGCTATGGTTCAAATTCCATCCTTGGAAGAAAGCACATGACTCCCATAAAAGTCAAATCTAGTATTACTCATAGACTCATAGGCTGCGTCTACACTGGTAAATTAAGTCGACTTAAGCTTGCTTAAGTCGACTTAATTTACCCTGCGTCTACACTACAGTTTCCTTTGTCCCTGACAGACGTTCCCCTGTGCCAGTTTTTGTCTCCCCTGTTTGTGTGGCCACCCCTCCCAGGCTGCTCATGGGAATGGCCCTTTTTTCAGCTTCTTTGGTCCCATGGCCCTGCCTAGGGAGGAGGCCTTTAGCTCCTTGGCTTAGACCCTGGCTCGGTGTAGGGTGGACAATGCCCAGGAGTGCAAGACTTAAATGGCCTGTTAAGCTTAAGGGCATGAGTCATACCTGTGGCTCAGATCTTTGCCCAGACTTGTTCTGTGCTTACCTTCAGTTTTCCCTGCCCTCTCTCTTCCCCTGTAGCAGAGAGAGCCAATCAGAGTTACTGGCGGGAAGCTGCCTGAGTTTGCCTTTAAAACCAGACATTTTTGAGTCAGACATCAGAATAGGTTCCTGCACTGCCTTCTGGCCTGATCACCCTGGGGTCTTTGGGGGACCTTTCTCCGCTCCCGGCTATTTTAATTGAGCGTATCCCCGTTTTAAACCCTCCTCCCACGAACAACGAATCTTCTCCTGGAGATCTCCTGAACCACGAGCTACGAACTACGAGAACCGAGTCCTCTCTGCACTCATCTATGCTGTTGCTGCTTCTGCTTCTGTGCTTGCTGCTCTCCTGGGGATTGGTAAGATTCCCCCCTCTCAGATTCTCTCTAAATTTACCTTGGGGTCTGTAACAGAGACCCCCTCCTGCTCCGCGGTTTCTTTCCGCCGCAGGAGTATAAGCCGTGCCGCTGCTGAGCCGTCTGCCTCTGGGGACCTTGCCCGGAGCTCCCTGCTCCCAGCCGTTCCAACCTCATGCTGTGCTTAGTTTTAACTATTGTAAGTTTGTTTCCTTAGCTGTGTTAAGTTTTACCACTGTAAATTTATTGCTGCTAATTAGTTGTGTTAGGTTTTACCATTGTAAGTTTTACCATTGATTTGCTGTTGGTTTTTTCTCCTTAGTTTTATCTTTGTTAGATTAAGTTTTTATTATTGTGCCCTGTTATAGCTTTGTTAAGATTCCTTCCATGCCTTTCCCGAACCCGCTCCCCCTCCACCGCTTTCCCCGACTCCCCGAATCCGCTCCCTCCCCGTTGCCCCCTCCACCGCTTTCCCCGACTCCTCGAATCCGCTCTCTTCCCCGTTGCCCCCTCCGCCGCTTTCCCCGACTCCACGAATCCACTCTCTTCCCCGTTGCCCCCTCCGCCGCTTTCCCCGACTCCCCGAATCCGCTCTCTTCCCTGTTACCCCCTCCGCCATTTTCCCCGACTCCCCAAATCCACTCTCTTCTCTGTTGCCCCCTCCGCCGCTTTTCCTGGCTTCCCAAATCCGCTCTCTTCCCTGTTGCCCCCTCCGCCGCTTTTCCCAGCTCCCCGAATCCGCTCTCTTCTCCGTTGCCCCCTCCGCCGCTTTTCCCTGACTCCCCCGAACCCGCTCTCCGTTGCTGCCCCCCGAAACCCCTGTCTGGTCTTCCCCTCAAACCTCCTGACCCCCCCGTGTTTTGCCACCCTAGACTTCCCCTTTACCCCCATTCCCTTGCCCAGTTTCCCCACGCACTCCCTCCATGTGTTACCCTGCCCCCGCCTTCTGAGTGTGCTTCCCTGGTCTGTTCACTCCCTCCACATGTTACCCTGCCCCCACCTTCTGAGTGTGCCTCCCTGGTTTGTTCCGCTGCTCACCTCTGCTCCAAGCACGCTCCAGCCCATCTTCGGTGCCTCCACACCTGGCCTGCAGACTGATTACTCAAAGTCTCCCCCTGCAGGGCTTCAAGGCTTACTGCAGCCTCTGCTGCTGTGTTTTCCCTTATCCCTCTGCCACTGCCTGCCCATACTCCCTGGCCATTTCCCCTAACCTTACTCTTATTGACTGTCTCTCATTGATACAGCCGCTCTGCCTCTCATTGGCACAGTGGCTCCGCCTCTCATTGATACAGTTGCTTTGTATGTT
Source organism: Pelusios castaneus (assembly GCA_007922175.1). Classification (NCBI taxonomy): domain Eukaryota; kingdom Metazoa; phylum Chordata; order Testudines; family Pelomedusidae; genus Pelusios; species Pelusios castaneus. Next base: position 6,052,328 of record ML685814.1, read on the forward strand.
CATACTTGTAAAAAACCCCATTGGTTTACATTGACTTACATTGGTTTACATTGACTTACATTGGTTCATCACAACATTTATAACTGTATTATCCCACTGTGACACTATATTGTTAATAGAGAGACCCACCCCCCAGTATCCTCCATATACCTCACTGCCCCATTCCATTTACCCTTGTTCACCCCCAATAAAAACACTCATTGACTCAAACCTCGCTAGTGTGTGTGTGTGTGTGTGCGGCAGCTGCTCCCCAAGATCCTCTACCTGCTGGCAGGGTCATCCTTAAGTCGACTTAAGCAGCTTGCTTAAGTCGACTTAAGGAAAATAAAGTCGACTTAATATTACACCTGCTTTTTACTCGACCTAAGGCTTAATTCGACTTTTTAAAGTTGAATTAAGCCAGTGTAGACGTGGGGTAGCCCTAAATTGACTTAGGGATACCCCAGGACTACACCAATGCCCTCTCTGCCGGGGAGAGGCACAGGGTGGAGCCTGGCGTGCCCCCCAAAGGGCAGGGCAGAGCCTGTGTGATGCTGTCTGGATTTAGGGAAATTCCAAAGGGGTAGCCATGTTAGTCTATTGTAGAAAGACAACAGAGTCCTGTGGCACTTTTAAAGACTAACAGATTTATTTATCGCATGAGCTTTCTGGGAGAAAATCCCACTTCGTCAGACGCTTTGAAGACGAAGTGGGATTTTCTCCCACGAAAGCTCATGTGATAAATAAATCTGTTAGTCTTTAAAAGTGCCACAGGATTCTGTTGGATTTAGGGAAGCATTTATGATATTATTTTCTATTCATATATCCCAAATACTCTATTATCCCTAGGAGCTATGTCATGTTTGTATCAATAGAAAGGTAGTAATTTGCTGGGAATGATTATATAGTTTATGTCTAGGAATTGTATTTCGATTAGAAGTTAGTTTAGTTAAGAATTTGGTGTTCTATCTCTACTTTAACTTGTGTGATTTTATGGAAATGTCTGAGAGAGGCGTCTGTGTCAAACCATTGTCTCCTTAATGTTAAGGAATGTGCCAGGTGATATGGGCCCATTGTGTCCTTAATGGCTCATCAGTTTACTCCCTGGGCCCGTTATAGCTGGAAAATTCCTAAACATTAAGGACACAATGATTTGACACACTCGCCGGTCTCAGACATTTCCATAAAATCACACAAGTTAAAGTAGAGATAGAACACCAAATTCCTAACTAAATAACTTCTAATCCAAATAGAATTCCTAGACATAAACTATATAATCATTCCCAGGAAATTACTACCTTTCTATTGATACCAAACATGACATAGTTCCTATGGATTATAGAGCATTTAGGATATATGAATAGAAAATAACATCATAAATGCTTCCCTAAATCCAGACAGCATCACACCCTGCCCACATGCCCTGCCAGGGTCCCTGTCCCCCTTTGCCCATTGCACACAAGGGGTGCCCACCCCCTGCCACCATGGACCTGCCCAAAGTCCTCCTAGCCCCTAGAAGCCCCAGTGTGGACGCTCTAGGTCGACTTGTAAGTTCCCCTTTAAGTCGACTTTAATTTTAAGTGTAGACACACTAAGTCAACTAACTACGTCGACTTTAAGTCGACGTAGTTAAGTCAACTTAGTTAAAGTCGACTTAAAAGTGCAAGTGTAGACATAGCCATAGACTTTAAGGTCAGAAGGGACCAGTATGATCATCTAGCCTGACCTCCTGCAAAATGCAGGCCTCAAGACCTTACCCACCCACTCCAGCAATAGGCCACCAACCTATGACTGAGTTATTTACCTCCTTAAATCATGATTTAAGGACTTTAAGATACAGAGAATTCACCGGTAGGTGAACCATGCCCTGTGGTACAGAGGAAGGCGAAAAGCCCCCAGAGCCCAGGCCAATCAGCCCTGGGGGAAAATTCCTTCCCGACCCTAAATATGGTGATCAGTTAAACCCTGAGCACGTGGGCAAGTCTCAACAGCCAGTTACCCAAGAAACAATTCTTTCATGAACCATTAAAATGAAAACAATACAGAGTAAAATCTCAGCATAATTCTTTATTATCCTCAATGGCTACGTCTACACTGGCAAGTTAGTTCGAATTAAGGAGGCTTAATTCGAACTATCTAAAGCCATGACTACACTAGGTTTTAGTTAGTTCAAATTAAGGGCTTTCTTAATTCGAACTAATAAGTTCGAATAGGGTATTTGAATTAAGGGGTTAATTCGAACTAACTAGTTCGAATTAACCAATGTGGCCATGTTAATTCGAGCTAATTTCTTAGTTCGAATTAACCGGCCATTGAAATGAATGGGGATCCAGTGTGGCCATGCTAGTTGGAATTAAGCTAATTTGAACCAACTAAAATTAGTTCGAATTAGTTAGTTCGAACTAACTAATTCGAACTAATTTTAGCAAGTGTAGACATAGCCATAGATTTTAAGGTCAGAAGAGACCATTATGATCATCTAGTTTGACTTCCTTCATAATGCAGGCCACGGAACCTTACCCACTCACTCCTGTAATAGACCCCTATGACTGAGTTAATAAAGTCCTCAAATAATGGTTTAAAGACTTCAAGGTAGAGAATCCACCAGCAAGTGACCCATGCCCCATGCCACAGAGGAAGGTGAAAATCCCCCAGATACTCTGCCAAACTGCCCTGGGGGAAAATTCCTTCCCGGTCCCAAATATGGTGATCTACTAAACCCTGAGCATGTGAACAAGACTCACCAGCCAGGCACCCAGAAAGGATTCTTTGTTGTAACCCAGAATCTACCCCATCTAATATTCCATCACAGACCATTGAGGCATATTTACTGCTAGTAGTCAAAGATCAGTTAACTGCCAAATTAGGCAGTCCCATCATACCATGCCCTCCATGAATTTATCAAGTTCAGTCTTAAAGCCAGCTAGACTTTTTGCCCACCCTGCTCCCCTTGGAAAATACTGGAAACCTAAAAAATGATTCAGGGTCCAACCAGTTCTGACTTATTTAAATCCCATCTGGTGAAGAAAGGAAGTTATTTTACAATACTTTCAGAAGCAACTACATTGAGTATTTTTATAGCTGAAATAGGTATCAAGATGACCCATGGTCATCTCTAGAGTAAGAAGTGATAGTGTAGTCCAGTATACATGAAACTGATAAATTTACAGACATGCCCCTAAAATCTAAAGAGGTAAAATGTGCAGTAATAAAGCATATGTGGTCAAGATTCCAACTGTGCAAAATTCTATTGTTCTAATACTAATGGAGCACAGCTTTTGTGACAATGGTGTGCTTTCACTGCTGAAAAGGAAAATTATTTCCCCTAAGTTACTGTTGCTATTGGTGATAATGAAATCTCTGACATACATTGCAGAACACTGAAAAATTTTGATGTGTGAAAAAAGATAGAATGTAACAATGTAACATTTCCTGAGAGGAAAGACTGTTCTATGATTATGGCACTGGATTGGGATTCAGCAGATCTTTTGCGCATTAAGGCTATGTCTACACTTGCAAGTTAGTTCGAATTAAGGAAGCTTAATTCAAACTAACTTAAGCCTTGGCCACACTAGGCTTCCATTAGTTCGAATTAAGGGCTTCCTTAATTTGAACTAATAAATTCGATTGCTTAGTTCAAACTAACCCTTAATTCGAAATAGTTAGTTCGAATTAAGTCAATGTGGCCATATTAGTTCGAACTAACTGCTTAGTTCGAGCTAATCGGCAGAATGACCTTCATGCACCTGACTAATTTGAACTAACCAAGGGCCCTGCATGGACATGGCTAATTTGAACTAGGATTCTAGTGGGGCCATGCTAGTTCAAATTAATTTGAACTAACTAAAATTAGTTTGAATTAGTTCATTCGAATTAACTAATTTGAACTAGCTTTTGTAAGTGTAGACATAGCCTAAGTGACTTGCCATGCCTGGGGAGAAATAATCTCTGGCCCAGATCCTCTAAAACATTTACAATCCTAGTTTCCATAGAAATCAATGGAAATTAGGGGCCTAAATATTTTGAGAATCTGGGCCTATGTTTCTCATGTATAAAATGAGGTTAATAATGCCTCTGTTCTCCCACTCTGTTTGTCTGGACTGTCCCTCTCTAAGTGTATGTATAGCAGTTATCAGCCTCAGGATGGCTGTAAATTTCACTGATTTCTAATGACACCCTAGAAGCCATTTTAACTTGAGGGTTTGTTGTACAGCTCAGTTTGGCCATGACTGTCTCATCATTGAGAGGGGGAGAGCTCGGTTGGAGTCAATCTAATCCTAATAATTTGATGATTGTTTTACTGTATAAAACAAAGATTGTTTTGAATGCTCAACATTCCTTTATTTCATTCCTTAAGGGTGACTCTATTTGCTAAACTACAACAAAAAAATGGATGGTGTTTTGCCCAGATTGCTCTATGAAAATCCAGTGGATTTTTGCCACATTTAGAAGTCTATCTGAGGCCTTGTACACACGATCAGATTATCGCGCATTAAAGCTCATTACCGCGCGATAGCAACAACGGCGTACACACGTGCAACAGGGCTCTTGCGCGTTAAGTGCCTTGTTGTCGCGCAATCCAACAACCACTCCGACGAGAGTGGTAACAGCTGTTGCGGATCATATATTGCGCGTTTGAGCTCGTGTGTACGCTTACCGCGCATTGACTGGAGTCCGGAACTGTCCCAGCATTCCCAAGTCGTCCTCTCTGGTCTTCCCCCCACCCGCTCTGTGGCCGTGACGAAACTGTCCCCGCCCTGCCCCGAACTTATTCCCGGGATTTTCAAATTTCAAGTCTGTTTCACTTCCTGCTCTCTTCCTCGTGGAGTGTGTTTGTGCTCCGATCATCAGTAGCAATGGCGGCCCGCCGTGGAAGACGCGCACCCCTTTGGAGCACGGCAGAGGTGCTGGACCTGATCAGCATCTGGGGAGAGTCCGCCGTGCAGGCGCAGCTACGCGGCAGCAGGAGGAATTATGACACATTTGGCATAATTTCTCGGGCCATGTCAGAGAGAGGGCATGATAGAGACACAGTGCAGTGCAGATCAAAGGTGAAGGAGCTCAGAATTACCTATCACCGAGCGAAGGAGGGAAACCGCCGTTCTGGATCAGCGCCTGCAACATGCAGGTACTATAAGGAGATAGAAGCCATCCTCAGCGGGGACCCCACAACCACTGCCAAAAGTCCCGTGGACACTTCAGCCCCTCCTCGTCCGGTGATTGCCAGAGCCGAGCAGGATGAGGACGTTGTTGAGGAGGAGGAGGAGGAGGAGATGGAGGATGACACGGAGGAAAGCGCAACCGCGTGTAGCCAGGAGCTCTTCAGCAGCCCCGCTGAGACGTCCACCCAAGGCTTGAACTGCAGCTTGTTCTCTGAGGCGGCAGAGGGGGGTTCAGGTAAGTTTCTCCTTCATTCAGCTCTGCTCCTGCTAAAATATCATTGTCTGGGGTGGGGGTGCTTGCGGGTCCCCGCTGTGCACGCTATTTACTCTGCATTCATTAGCAGGGCATCAATACAAGCAGTGATTGTAAAATAATCATCTGCATTTAGGTCAGAAAAGGTTTCCTCGATGTACCTCCAGAGCCTAATACTCAGGTTAGATGGGAGAGCGTTTGTGTCTGCGCTCCCAAAGACGGACACTCTGCCTCTCCAGCTGCAAAGCACAGCCCTGGGAACCATGGCAGCACACAGTGCAGCAGCATACGGTCCCGGCCTGCTACCGGCGGCATGTAGGAGATGTATTCTAGATGGAAGGGGCACTCTGAGGAGAGGGATATTGGGTTCCATCTGTGTGCCCTCTTCCGATTCTTAGCCCCCGGTAAGCCGTCTATTAGAATGTACCTTGTCTGCTTCAGCGCAGCGTAGTGTGTTGACCGCCCTGTACCTTCCAGTGGAATGTGCTACTGGAAGGTTACATTGGCTATCTATGCTATGTGTTAACAATGTCTATATTGTTATTTTTGTATTAGAATTGAGCTTCACAAGGCCGGTGTCTACCCCAGCTGACCGAATGAGAAACATTAGGCGGCGTTCTCGAAGAAACAGGGAGGATATGTTTAACGACCTGCTGAAAGCAACACAAGAATCCGCAAGGGAGAATAGAGCCTGGAGAGAGGAATCCCAGCAGAGGAGGCAGAAACACAGGGACGAACTGATAAGCGTCATGAAGGAGCAAACAGAACTGCTAAAGAACATGATAGCTTTGCAGTCCCAGGCGATAAATGTCCGGGCTCCACTCCAGACAGTTCAGCCGTGTATGCCTCCCACACACCGCAGTCCCTCAAAGCATTTCTTTGAAGGCCACCCTCCACCCCGGTACAGGACAACATCCAGCCCCCCCCCCCCCAAGCTACTTTTACGAGACCCGGAGCTACACCAACCTGTAACCCCACCCCCATCTTTCAGGTTTCAATAAAAACAGTAACAAATACTTTGAAGAATGCATTTATTTATACACATTATTGAAATGATCCTAAGGTGCACCTCATGCGTCATGGAACTGAACTAGGGAAGGGCATCATTGAAATGCTCCCTGAGTGCCTCCCTTATGCGAGCAGCTTCTCCTTGTGCCACCCTAATACTCCTAGTGGCTGGCTGCTCGAATGCTTCCTCGAGGCGCTGTGCCTCCGTAGCCCACGTAGGGGAAAACTTTTCTCCCCTACTTTCACAAATGTTATGGAGGACACAACATGACGCAATCACGGCAGGGATCTGGTCCTCCGCCAAGTCCAGCCTCCCATACAAACAGCGCCAGCGCCCTTTTAAACGGCCGAAGGCACACTCCACAGTCATTCTGCAGCGGCTCAATCGGTAATTGAACCGCTCCTTGCTGCGATCAAGGTTCCCAGTGTAGGGTTTCATGAGCCATGGCATCAGTGGGTATGCTGGGTCTCCGAGGATGACTATGGGCATCTCCACCTCCCCCACTGTTATTTTTTGATCAGGGAAAAAGGTGCCCCCTTGCAGCTTCCGGTACAGACCAGTGTTCCTGAAAATGCGGGCATCATGCACCTTTCCCGACCACCCAGCATTGATGTCCGTGAAACGACCCTTGTGATCCACGAGTGCTTGCAGCACCATGGAGAAGTAGCCCTTCCTGTTTATGTACTCCGTCGCGAGATGGTCTGGAGCCAAAATAGGGATGTGTGTGCCGTCTATGGCTCCCCCGCAGTTAGGGAATCCCATGGCAGCAAAGCCGTCCACAATCTCTCGAACATTGCCCAATGTCACTGTCCTCCGTAGCAGGATGCGATTGATGGCTTGGCACACTTGTGAGAGGGCTAATCCGACGGTGGTCCTCCCGACTCCAAACTGGTTTGCAACGGACCGATAGCAGTCGGGAGTCGCCATCTTCCATACAGCAATCGCAACACGCTTCTCCACAGTTAGGGCTGACCTCATGTTGGTGTCTTTCCGTCGCAGGGCAGGGGCCAACTCTGAGCACAGTTCCAGAAAGGTTGCTTTCCGCATTCGAAAGTTCTGTACCCACTGCTCGTCATCCCACAGCTGCATAACAATGCGATCCCACCACTCGGTGCTCGTCTCTCGCGACCAGAAACGGCGTTGCACCGTGTGCAGATGATCGGTGAAGGAGCTGAGCAACGCGGTGCTGTTGCTCTGCATGGCATCGATCAGCCCCTGCTCCTCGGTGTCCTCGTCTGACTCGGAGCTCATTGCGTACTGAGCAACAAGCCGAGATGTATTCAGAATGTTGAAGGCGACAATGGAGATCATAGCAGGATCCATGCTGTCGCTGTAGCGATTGATTGCAAGTGGTGCGTTGCGTCACTGCAATGTTGAAAATAGGCGCGAGTTGCTATTGGCAACGAGGAAGACGCTAGGGGAACACAAAGCACCATGGGAAACTGAGAGTTTACCCATGGCGCTTTGCGTTCCTTTCCTTCATCCCATGATTCATAGCGCCGATTCAGGGAAAATGGAACGATGGGATAGGTGCCCAGAAGTCATTGCGCTCAACCGCGATAATGCGTGTAATTTTGTTGCGTTGCAGGGAGCAACGTGTGTACGCGTTGTCCCGCAATAAAGGTCACGTGAGTTTTGTAGCGCGATTGCCTTGTTGCGCTTTAATCTGATCGTGTGTACATAGCCTGATAATTTACAGAGACCTGTAAGGCTTTTCCAAGTGTTCAGAAATCAGATAATTCAGTGCTCCTTTCTTTTGTGACTTGACATGTACTTCCCTTTTGTTGTCCCTTTTCTACCGGCCAACAAAGGCCTGTGAGTAGTGTGTGAACTGGTAACAGCTACCTGGCACCTTCTGAAAGGAGAGAAGTAGAAGGCCAGCAAGCAGTGGAGGGATCTAATGGATCTTCCTCATGCACTTGTCTATGGGTCACAATGGGTCATGTTCAAGCAGAGCTTAAGTTAGCCAATATCCAGTACATTTAAGATCTTTGCTTAGAAGTACTAGATAGCACTGATCACTTTATTTGGGGCCAAAGCAATATTCTGTCATGGAAAATTGGCATGGCTGGGCTGAGTTTGGTAGTCATCTGTGGAAATTTTCAGTGGGAAAGGCTTTAATAGATGTAGCTAGATTTATTAGCTGGTTCATATGTTGAATGGAGTGACTGTTTCTGATATGTTACTGACTGGACATAGGAAACTGGTTTGTTCTTGTTTTGTCACTACTTTAAAAGCAGTGTCCCTCTTGCAGTATGTGAAGGATGTTAACCCAGCACAACAAAATCAGGCTCAAACTGAGAATGACAGGCCTCAGTGGTGGACAGACCTCAGTGTGAAGCACAGGGTTGAGAAGTTGCTTCCTTAACATGCCCATTTGTCACTACAAAAAAGAGGAGAAAGTAAGGCACCCATCTCTCTTGCTGGCTGTGACACAGCAGGATACTATTTACTATTTTAACAATTTGCTTTGAAGGAGTTTCATTTTGAAAAACAATTGCAGCCAGTAACCTTAAATCCAAAGACCTTTGTTCAGTGCATTTATTTGTGTGGGTTGTATAAAGTAGGAGTGGCACTTGACAATCGTGTATCATTTGGAATACAGTGTAGCTGACAGGAAGAATAAAAGGGAAGAATGGCAACTGAATGAAGCTGAGCTTATTACTCACTATATAGTACAAGAGAAATTAACTCACTGCCAATAATGTGATTCTGCTATGAAGAGTACTAGTGATTTGCCTATCATTTTTTTAATAGGCCTCTAGGTGAAGCAAAGTAGGTATCTATTCCCTTGTTCTTTTTAGACAAAATAAAATAAAATAATATCCAGAAAGGCAAGTGACAAGCAGAATGCATTAGAAAGCCAGCCCTGGATGCTAATAGACTTCTGTTGACTTAGTAAAGTAATTACTAAGAATTAAGGTAATATTTACACTCTTCCTCCATACATGACAATATTTTTCTAGATGCAAATCAATTTATCAAAAGAAATAAACAGTTTCTAGATCTGAAGACTAAATATCAAAAGAAACTGACATTTTACATTTTTACATTACCTTAAAAAAGACTTTCCTATATTGAAATTAGTCATAATTCTCAAATTTACTGAACCCCAATTTATTCAATTTACCTGAATTTAAGTTAAACCAGACTCAGATAAATAATGATGATCATCAAAATGGAACAATGCATTAGCTTTTCAAACAGAATTGGAATTTACCAAAACAAATTTATATTTAATCAAGAGGATTCCCAATCCTGTAGCTGTTTTGTGTGCTAGATAGCAATGCACTTACCCAAAACCGCACTATCTTGAGTGAGGCTCCATGACAGTGCAAGAGCCCAACAGGCCAAAGTGCTACCTTTAAGGAGCTATCATGTTCACGACATGGCAAAAATATCCGATCTATTTCAAGATCACCTCTACTAGTAAGTAATACAAATTGATCTCTAATTAACAGGAAATGGATGGTATATCTCTGCACATGACGTCCATGAGGATACCAAAACAATACCATGTTTGTATTCTCTTCCGTTACTAGCAGTGTACAATCTGGGGAGCAAAGATGAAGAAATAATATGGATCTTCTTCCCAAGATGAGCATAACCCTCTTGAAAAATGTCGTATTCAAAATTAAATCTTTGGGATACAGATAATATATTCCTATGTGTTTGTTCAGTACCTAGGCATGATGGCATCCCTAATCCTAGCTGGGGTCTTTGAGCACTACTGAAATAAAAATTAATAACACTATATGAATATTTCAATAATACAGTAAGTCTCTTATTTTCACTGCTTTCATTCTCAATAAGTCCCCAAGCATGGAACAGTCACAAATCAACGCTGTAAGGACTGAGAAAGTAGCACAAGAGAATATCAACAGTAATAGAAAGAAGAATTTGTATTTCAGTGGCCATAATATATAGGGTTGCTGAAGAAAAATAGTGAGAAAGGGAAAAACAAATTCATGGTGCAAAAGAAAACATTGCTTGTACCCAATGCAGTAGATAAATTACTCAACAATACTATGACTGAAAGTGACTCCAATAAACATCAGCTGATTGTGCAATCTGCCAGATGCTAGTCACACAAATCAAAGATGATTAGGGGAAACTTTAACTGGGGCACCCAATTATTCTAAATTCCTTTGCTGGTTTTTAAAGGTAAGGAAGGAAAACATGTAACAATCCTTGCTGGTGATAGTTCCTTCTGTTTTTCTTTTTGTACTTTCTTCATGCGGAATGGTAGGGGAGTTGAGTGCACCTTTTGAAAATGAAAGCCATAGTTTCGCCCCTCCTCCCCCATCATAAAACCTGGAAGGGTTTGTAGTGCTTTCTGTATGTTTTTCTATTTTGTGGTGTGGGGCCCAACAGAAGAATTTGTGACATGAGGAATTCTCAGTAGGTGTTGTCATCATTAATCAGCCCTGACCAAAAGTTAAACCTGTGTATAAGCAAAACAGAGCTGGTACTGACCAAGGACGTACCTTGCTCCCACCAAGTAGCGGACATAACTTGCAAGTTTTGTAAAATAACAAGATAAGACTGGGGCAAAGGAATGTTGTAAATAAGTGTAAAAAACACCATGCTATTTAACCACTTAGTAAGCTCAAAGGGCAGCAGTTTGGAACCTTGTCGTCGGGGGCACCTGCTATGTTCACCGCCACGAGTCATGCTCTGCTCCCGCAGTCGTTTAACTGGGGTTCCCATCTGCTGAAGAGGCATAAGAATTGGTGCTTTCCTATTTCTTTTCTTTCTTGTCTGTATTTCAATAAAACTGTTTTGTTTTTGCCTTTTATCTTGTCTCCTGTTGTTGTGCCTACCGAATCCATCGAACTTTAGGACCTGAGCTATAGTTGGTAGCTAGTGTCCTGTAACATGGATCAGCTTTGCCTCTTTGTAGAATGAATCACAGGTGTAGGGTATCCCAGAGGCAAAGGAGGCATGGAAATCATACCATCCCCTTCATAAATTTATCAGCTCAGTTTTGAAACCAGCTAAGTTTTTTGTTCCCAAAGCTCTCCTTGGAAGGCTATTCCAGAACTTCACTCTTCTGATGGTTAGAAACCTGCATCTAATTTGAAGTCTAAACTTCCTGATGGTCAGTTTATATCCAGAGGGGTAGCTGTGTAAGTCTGTGTACAGCAAAAACAATGAGAGCCCTGTGGTACCTTAAAGACTAACCAATTTCTTTGACCATAAGCTTTTGTAGGTTGCATTTAAAGAAGTGGGTTGCAGCCCCTGAAAGCTTATTCCTGAAGAAATCTGTTAGTCTTTAAGGGTGCGTCTACAATTACAAATTAAGTTGACTTAAGGAGGCTTAAGTCAACTTAAACTAGTCCGCGTCCACACTGGGCTTTCCTTAAGTCAACTTAAGGAAAAGTTAAGTCGACTTAATAACACCTCGATTTAGGTCGACTTAACGTTTAAGTTGACCTTATTAGGTCAACTTAAACCAGTGCAGATGGGGATTAGTGCCTAAAGCCACTTTATTAAGTTGACTAAGGGACTATGTCTACACTAAGGGGCTATGTCTACACTAGAAAAGTTAAGTCAACTTTTGTTAAGTCGACTTAATAAGGTCTACTTTAAATCGACTTAAAGTCGACCTTATTAAGTCGACTTAATGAAGTTGACTTGACTTTTCTAGTGTAGACATAGCTCAAGGTGCCACAGCACTCTCACTGTTTTAGATTATATCCATTTGTTCTTGTGTCCACATGGGCGTTGAACTTAAATAATTCCTCACCTTCCCTATTATTTATCCCTCTGATATATTTATAGAGAGCAATCATATCTCCTCTCAACCTTTCTTAGTAGCCCAGAATGATAACATATGTTCAATGCTTGAATATATCTGCTTTAAACCAACCTTTTTTTTTTTTTTTTTAACACTGGTTAAAACTGCAGTAATAGCACTATACCTTCTGCGAGGGTAGTCTTCTAAGGTCAGCTTCTCTGCTGAGCAAGTTTTCACAGACCTGATCAGTCGATTTGGATGATTGATCTGACAGCAGTGAATTTGCCGCCGTCAATGAAGACCTGCACTGAATCTGGTAACAAGTACAGTCTGCAGGCAGGTCTACACTAGAAATACAACATCTGTACAGATGCATGGCAATGGAAGAGTACTCTCCCTGCGACATAATTACTTCACCTCCACAAGAGGCAGAAGCTCTGATGGCAGGAGAGCATCTTTTGCTGACATAGCATTGGTGTGAGCAGCTCTAAGGTCATTGTATCTTGTGTTGCTGAGCTTTGCCTATCATCCTTTGTATTATTAGCTTTAATGTTGACATTACAAATAATAATATTCTGCTTTGCCAGAAAGATATTCTTAATAAATTGGAGGATCTGAAGGAAATAATAAAAATACTATTATGAACTTCCATTTGCTAAGTATTACTATCACAAATATTCAAAGATACCCCAATTTCTCCATTCCTGTAGGCCACCCTGTGACCCTGCCTTGCATTGCTGTATGCAAGCAAGCATATGAAGTAAGGTGCCCACACAAAGAAAGTCTATGAGTATCTCTGTCCTAGCCATCTTTATAAAGACTACTATCAGGCCCAATTTAGCATTCTGAGATTAGTGACTCTGGTGTGATAGAAGGGAGAAGGAGATTTTGAGAATCCTGGGATTTATATGGACACCCAGTTCATTCTTGGGGGAAAATTGGTGGAAGAGAGACACAGCATTTACAATTTAAAAGGCTCAAGTCAGCATTACTTGACGGAGGGATTAAAAGATCATGTTGTATTTGCAGTCAGGTATGGGGTGGGGAAGTAGACTACCAGATTACTCCTAAAGGGAAAAAAAAGCCCTACATTGGGCCTTCCCCTCTTTTTCTTCATCTAATAGGAAGATTTTGGTTAAAGACTTTATATGTTCATTAACTTCAGAAATATTAAGATTTCATCTGAGATGAGGAATGGGCAGTGGTTCAGCTTTTTATTTTATTTTTTGAATGCATAAAAATGAAAAGCAAATATTAATGGTACAAAAGAGCCCAGATAGTCAGGGCATATGCAAAATTAATCTTTTTAGGAGGTATCTGAGCAAGGAGATTTACTCTTTTTAGGGAGATATCTGAGCAAGGAGATCTTAGTTAAAAGGTTGCATTAGTTGTTCCTGATTTTGTTTATATGTTTAATTGTGCTTTTAAAACAATTGTCAAAGATGCCAAAAGCTTGGGATAAGGTCAATTTTGTCTGCATTATACATCTTTTAAAATTAAAAAAATAAAAAATAAAAAAATAAAACAACTAAAGATAAATGTAAAAATATTGCTCCCATAAAAACTCCAAATAGCCCTCAGGTTAAAAGTAAATGTACCATCATGAAAGCATAATAAAAAAAGAAGTACTATAGCTCCGTATAATTTAGCTATTAGAGGAAATAAAAACTATACAATAATCTACATTAAAAGAAATATACTGATTACAATCAATCTATAACAATACAGTCTGTCCTACATAAAACATACCAAGCATAGTTAAAGCAAATATTCAGGAAGAAAAAATATGGAACATCAGAAATTTTCAGAAATTCATTATCTAACTCTAATCAATTTTCTGTTTCTTCTCACTGATTGCCTGTTTTCAAGTACTCCAGGCATGATTAGGTTCATTGGAGTTGTACAAAATAAACTTCTGATTAATAGAAAGAATCTGTAGTATGGCAGGGATAAAATATCTATGAACCCAAATAGTTAAAAAATGCCATTCAAGTAAATTATTTTCTGCTGATCTCGAATATTCTTGCCATATGCATGAATAAAAGTATGCTTTTAGTCTTAAAATATGTCCTTTTTTCAAAACTGAAGACATAAGCTTGTCTTTATCCTCAGGAGAGGAGACGGAAAATTATGATCACCAGAAAGCATTCATTTTTTAAAATGTTCACTGGACTGGCTCTCCCATTCTTTGTTTATTGTGGAAAAGTTTGATATTACTAGGGACATTTGTTCAGTAATGTTTAAAAATAATTGAACATTTCTTTTTCATTGTCTATAGTATTAGAGACAGATGGAATTTTTTCAAATCAGTTATTGCTATTTAATAAAAGATGGTTTAATAACAATACATTCTATATCTTTCAGATTTTCTCAGAAAAAGGATACTAAGAAAATTTTAATAGACTCTTGGGTTTCTTTTAAGGCAGATGTGTCACAGGAAAAAGAGATGCTGGGGAAGTCAGCAACAATTGCCAGGTCTGTCATGTGTATTTTGTCTATCCATTATAAATTTCTGCTGATGCTAGTTCCATAATTCTGTAAACACGGGATTAAATACCTATTCAATTTTACACCTCAGCAACTCCTTTCACCTCAATCTCCATAGAAAAATCTGCATTTCACTTACAGTAGCAGAGTGAGTTATTTAAAAAAAAAAAAAAAGGTCAGATTTTCCTTGGTTATTCTGAAAAACTGAGATTTTGTACATAGACTGAATTTGTAACCAACAAAATATACTATTATAAGATATTCTGTGTTTTTAAAGTGGAGCTGGGTATTGTTGTTGATAGTCCTAAAACCTTCTGATTTAGGAAAAGGTTAATTAAGGAAAGAATACATTCCTATGGAACATTTTCCTATTTATGACTTAATAATCAAGTACCAATACTTTGTTAAGGATCTGTTATTTTTATAATTGGATATTGAGGTTTCAACAGCATAGCTTCTATTCATCACACAGGTGCAGGGAGGTGTCTGTAAGGATGGAGAATTCCTTACTGTGCCATGGAGGGAGTAAGTCACACTCAAGGGGATTCTGGCACAAGAGAGCAGCTGTAAGTTGCAATTGGGGTAGCCCACAGAGCTAGCAGAGACAATCCAAGGGATAAGCTGAATCAGAATATCCCACTGTTGCCAAGTCTCATGATTTTGTTTCATGTTTATTATATTTGGAATTTTTCTTAAAGCTTCTGCTGCTGGAATCACAAGAATGCAAGAGAATCTCAGCTTTCATTTAATAGAAGTTAAGTTTCTAGCTGTCATGATTTTGGAGAAAACCTTGAAAGCGAAGCCAGAAAACAAATAAAAAGAATCAAAAAAATTTTTTTTTAAATCATAATTTTTAAACCAGTGTTATGAATTTTGAGACCTGACTCATAATTTTCGAGTGCTTGAAGGTTTTTTGTAAAGTGGGGTTGGGAATTTTTTGACAAAATGTTTTTTGTTGGGCAATACTGATTATAAAACAAAACTTTGCATGGAAATTTAACAGTTTCATTTAAAATTTAGTGAGGAAGGGTTTCAGATCCAGGATGGAATTTCTGGTCAGATTCAGAGAGAGAAAGCCCCAAAAAAGCTAACAGCCAAGTCCTTTAGGCACTTATCTGGGATGCCAGAGACCCAGGTTTAAGTTCTTCCTCTAAACCAAGCAGAGTGGGGTCTTAAACGAGTGTCTCTCATACCCTAGGTGAGTGCCCTAACGACTGGTATACTGATTTTTCTGAGGTAGGACTCCCATTCTCTTTGATGTTTTTTCCACAAAAAATTCAAAAGGTCTCAGTTTCATTCCAATACAAAATGAAAATAAATGTCAAAATTGCATACAGCAGGTCAGACTTGTTGATCACTGTGGTCCCTTCCAGCCTTGGAATTTATGAATTTTTTAATGAAATAGAATTCTTGTTTTCTTGCCAGCCCTAGTTTTCCTTATTGATATCTGCCATCCATACAATTAATGCCCTTTGCCCGTACCCATGCAGCTTTACCTGCCGTTGTCCGTTCTAGCCAGCTCAGTGGTTAGAGTATAATTTGACAGGCCCCGGAACCCTCCTAATCTCTGGGCCCCTTTCCCATATTATCTGGGTTCCCTTCATGCATGTGTGGGACCCAGGCCAGCTAGGCATTTGCAACCACTTCTCAGTACCACATGCATTGGTTATTGCTCCATAAAAATATTTATAATTTTATATGGCGTTTATGTCTATAGCAATTATTGCCACAAACTAGCAAACACTGCATAACAGAATAAGTATTGTGATTAACAACGGTGGGGCGGAGGACCTGCCAGCAGCCAGGGCAGGGCAGAACATGCGTTCCACACGATTTTTCTATTTTTAGGGGCCCTGGAACTCTGACCCCTCAAATTTGGGGGCCTCGGAACAGCGTTCCAGTGCATTCCCCCTTACTTTAACCCCCGAGCCAGCTACAGGCCCTTCCATTTGAGGGGAAAGGTTTTGGGCTCCTGCACTCTTTATTATACCTGCTTCAATTAGCATAATCAAAGGCTGAATCTAATCCTGTTTCTGTGTGTATGGGTCTTCTTTTTAAATAGAAAGATAGTGCTAGATAGGTATAGTGACCAGTGTTACAGTGAGAGAACACACCTGCATCTTTATAATAAAATCTATGTTTGACTAGCTGACCATCAAGGCTTTTTCTGATGCTGCATCAGTCTAGATGTGTCATACATTGAATCAAAAGCACATTGCCTGCAGTTATTTAAAGTTACCTTTGTGTTTCAGATGAACTGGTGACCAAATGGCCCTATTAGCAATTCATTTAAACTGACAAAAATGTGAGTTTCCTTAGAAAAGACATAAGTTACATGTCAGTAGTGTTCAGCAAGTGGAGTTTGATTGAATCTCTGCATTCATTGCAAGTTTTGGTGGACACAGACAGAATTTCATTTTCTCACTAATGCTCTGAGCTGAGAACAAATTCTTGAATTAGTTCTGAAGCAGAAAAATACAACAAAACACTGGACATGAAAATGTATCAATATGATTGACATGCACAATAAACCATAAATGGCATAAGATTTAATAATTGTATCCTGTAGTATGATGGGCCTTCAGCTACAGTAGTTATGCTTATAGGATAATACTGTTTGGAAATTTAAAAAATGTGCCACCTTAAAACTAGTAGAGTTTCAAATACTGTTTGGTTTTAAATTTTGGAGCAGTTTGACTCATGCTGTTTTTTAGTTTAGAAGTCAGTATATTTTTATTATTTAATATTGATAGTTTGTTATATATTAGTTATATTTCACCATCCAAATATACTTACCTAACCCAAAATTTATTTTTTTAAGATATGCATTTCTATAAAAGCTAATGGAGTGAAAGACGGTTTAAACCAAAACAAAAGATTTTAGATTATGTACATCAGCAGAGGCAGATACATGGCTAAAACCAAGTAATCTTATAAATATATGAACTTTATAATCCTCCTAACCACAGTAACACTTTACAATTAGCACCCCCAATTAATAGGGAAGATAGATCATTTACTAGAAAGATTTTCCCAGCACCTTTACACTTCCAAGTATTGTTCTCTTTTGATATTACAAAGTAAAACAAATTTTATTTAAACCATTTTTAGCTTAACTGAAAGTGTTCCTGATGTAATAATATATATATGAAATTATTTAAAATTTATACTATCTAAGAGCTCATGCAGGGTGATGTTGACTATTTTTTTAAACTTAAAACAGCAATACACGGTATCAGTTATATTGTTAAACTAAATGGTCATTATTGGATACCTTGATATAATATGCACAGAATAGGCACAAAACCAGAAAATAATTATATGTTAAGTGTACTTTTAAGATAAGAGAGCACCTGTATATATTATGATTGGATTCAATTTTTTATTTAAAGTATTCAACCTCTTTTTTGTATGAAAAATATAATGCAATTTATAGCACAATATATGAGTAAAGATCGAATTCCCAATGAAATCTTTATTTAGTTTACGAATTAACTGAAACTGATTTTAAAATGGGACCTTTAATAAATGTCCTGTATATATATTTTTTATTCCATTTACTAACCAGTGGCTGGCTTCCTATCTTTCAAGTTTTCCATATTATTACAACTCATTGTTAGCCATCATTGGATGTATATTTGAATGAATTAGGTTGTGATTAAGCAAAGTTATTAATGATTGTTTGTTCCTATCTTTTCCGTTATATTAACAACGTTCCTCTGTTCAAAATGTCTTCATAGAATAATGCAAAACCTTAATCACAGCCTCAGGAACATAAGCAAATATTTATGACTGATATGTGTTTGTGGAGGAAGCATGAACTCATAACTAGGGTCTGGGAAGGGAGATTACTGTGTTGCCTGTAGTATGATTCCTTATCAGTTGGAGGCAGAAGGAAGTTCTCTGTGATAATGCAGAGTCTGTCACTCTCAGTGTAAATGTGCTCTGTGGGCATTAATGTACAGTTAAAAAGCATCCGTAACTTGACATTTTCAGTCTTCTTAATTTTTGTGTTGGGAGGCAGGGTGATCTCACACTTACCCAACTTCAATCCCTTTTAAATAAAGTTTTGTTTCTAGAATAAAATTATATACAACAAATCTCTAACAGATATGTACAATATACTTAAAACAGAATAAAATATTACTCTATTACAATAGTAGAAATAAGAAATTTGCCTTCTCTCCACCTTCCTTACTGAGGCAAACTTATCATTTCTAATTCAATTTATTTTCACTTAATCTAAAGTTCATATTGTAGAATGAGATTATTCCAATGTTAACAGATACTGTAAACCTCAAATATATTTTCCACATATGCAATACCAGTATTTCATGCAGTTATGTAATAGAATCTAGGCTTATAAAAACAATAAAATTCAGGAAAAGCTACTATATTTTAATTATAGTGTTAGGGTTTTGTGAGATCATTTGTAGAGTTACATGAAAAGTATTAGGCACAGGTTTCCACTTTTACAGTCAAACCTTTTGCCACCAGGCAAACCTAGAAGTTGTATCACTCTTTTGTTGGGGAAAAAACATTTCATAGTAGAAATTGGCAATATTTTTACTATTAAAATTACATGGAACATTAACAAGCTATATTCTGTTTTCTCAAGAAAACCTTTCCAACTACAAAACTGAAATCTTGTTCAATTTATTTAGTACCCAATGCCTCTCCTTTCCCTAGCTTCATAAAAGATTAAGATTTATTTATTTGGTTTTTACCTGGAAGTTCGCTCTCTTCAATTGATCCAATGGAAAAATTAGCTGGACTGATTGAAGGACTGGAAGTAAAGCTTGCATATCCAATGGATGAATTGATTTCAAAATAATCATGGCTGTGATTTAGTCGGTGAAATTCCAGAGAAGATACCTTTGAGGTGCGCTGCTTGGGCTGGGGGGGGGAAAAAAAGAGTTCAAAGTGTAACTCCAGACTTTAGACTACGTTTTCCCTACCTTTATTATTTGACATTCACCTCACATAACTGGAGTTCATCTCTTCCTAAAAATTTTATTTAGCTAACAACAAGACAGGCTGTGGTGACTTACATCCGATTTTTCTCCAAAATCTGAACATCAGTTTTGCATACTTCTCACTTTAATCATAGAAAACATTTTTGCTTGGGGAGAGAAAAGACTTTGACAGGTTTACATACATTAATTGTAATACTCTTTTAAAAGACAGAGGGGCATTCATTTTAGCAGCTAGATAGCTGATAACCTTTTGCTCTTCTCATCATATATCCTGCAAAACATTTAGATCTATCTCACTGACATCTAAATAATAAAAGTAGTAAACCAGTGATAATAGTAGATAGATTCCATTCAGCATGGTCAGGCAGCCCCCCTCAATACTTATTCAGACCAGCAAGACTCTTAAATTTGACTGCAGGCCAGGCTGATCTTAATTAGTAAAAGATTTAAGAGTTTATTTATAGCTAATGGGAAAATGTCAGTTTAAAAACCATATATTGAAAACACTCATTCCTTCATCAATTTTCATAATACTTTAGATTATTAAAACTGGAAGTACAAAAATATAGGTGGTTTGGTTATCCTTTCAACATGCCAGGGCAGCACAGCATATATGGTGATCATTTGAAGAAAAGAATCTGCTCTTGGTCAGGGCCAGTAGCAGATGATTACCCCTAGTAGCAATGGGCTCTTCTTGGGGCCATGTAGCTACTCACCTCTTACTCCAGACAAGTACAATCTAGCCCAATTAAATCACTTTCACTTTTCTTTGCGGTACATTTCATTTTGAGGTTTTTAATGTTGCAATATTTGTATTACAAATACAGCAAACAGAATGTATTTTTGCTAAAAAGCAACTGATTTCATTGGAATGTTAAAAAATCTTGAAAATGTAATTTGGTTTAGGTTTCATAAAAGTTTATTTGTTCAGTAGCCACATTTTGGGCATAATTTGAATTGACTGTGTCCTGTTAAACCTGAAAAAGTTGTGTAGATAAAGACAGGCCCCAAGCTGGGCCTCATTTGCAGTTTGTGGAAGGGGATTTATGCCTTTAATAATCCAAAAAATAATTTAGCCTTTGCAAGGCTCATTTCTAAGGTTAATAATTGCAGTGAAGAGTTTCACAGAGGGGGACATACTCCAGCAATAAATAGCTTTGAGTAAAAGATACTGATATGGATCTGAGCCAAAGTACTTCTCTGATCTGGCCAAAAATATTAATGTGTGGTAACAAAAGTGCAACATTTGTTTTTGCTAAACTGACATTCAACAATGACATAATTACATTTAAAAGGGATATGTCACAAGAAGATTTCTCATCCAACAAATAAATATTCTTGCCTTATGACTAACCAGTGGTTAGTTTGGGGGTCTTGCAATAAGTTACTTTCTGCTATTGAGTGAAATATGGTGTAATTGGTTTATACACATTGAAAAATGACTCTAGTTATTCTTAAAGACAGGCCCAACATAGGGTGATAAGCTGTCTGGGTCCCAATATTCCATACTTTTTCTTAAATAGGAGCCTATTACCCCACACCCGCATTCTGATTTTTCATACATGCTATGTGGTCACCCTAGCCAACCTCACACAGGTGGCTCTGTCACCTCGAGAAGCCATCTCTGTCTTTGTTTTTCTTGGCCTCCAGTCATCATGCAGGCATGAAACCTTCACCTACCAGCAATTCTATATCACTTGTCAGTCAGAATAGCAGCAATGCATTCACCATATTACCCCCAACTGCCCTATTACTGCTCAGCAGATTTACCACATTAGTCTCTCTAGAATGACATATGCTACTGTGGTTTTTCTTTGAAAGTTTCAATACAAACTTCATGTACAAATCTTTGAAACAACTATTCCACAATTAATTTTATTATGCAAGTGAATTACATTTAATTAAAATGATATTCAGAACATGCAGAAATATCTATTAAATGAATAGCCACAATTTAACTTAGAAATTATGATAAAAATATGAAATAAGTTTACTTTTAAATAAACATTTTTTATGTAGATCAAATAGGAGTAGGTCATTCATTTAAGGAGTAATATAAAGAATTTTTAATAACAAGAACTTTTCCAGTAAGCTGGGCATGCATCAGTTGGAGGTGACAGAGGAGGACAAGGACCTGAGGGTATTGGTTGATCACAGGATGACTATGAGCCGCCAAAGCAACGTGGCCATGCAAAAAGCTTATGTGGTCCTTGGATGCATTAAGCAAGGTATTTCCAGTAGAGGTAGAGAGGTGTTAGTACCATTATACAAAGCACTGATGAGACCTCATCTGGAATACTGTATGCAATTCTGATCCCCCATGTTTAAGAAAAATTAATTCAAACTGGAGCAGTGCAGAGAAGGGCTACTAGGATCACCCGAGGATTGGAAAACTTGCCTTATGAGAGAAGACTCAAAAACTTGGCTTATTTAGCCTAACCCAAAGAAAGTTGAGGGGGGGATATGATTGTTCTGTATAAATACATCAGACAGATAAGTACCAGGGAGGAAGAGGAATTATTTAAGTTCAGCACCAATGGGACACAAGAACTAATGGATATAAACTAGTCATCAGGAAGCTTAGACTTGAAATTATATGCAGGTTATATCAATCAGAAGAATGAAGTTCTGGAAAAGCTTTCCAATGGGAGTGATGAGGGCAAAAAATCAAGCTGGTTTCAAGACTGAGCTTGATAAATTCATGAAGGGGGTGGTATAATGGGACAGTCTAATGTGGCAATTGACTGACCTTTGGATCCTGATGGTAGATATGCTGATGAGATAATTGAAAGGATGGGTTCAGAGTTATTATAGATAATTCATTCTTGGATGTCTGACTGATGAGTGTTGCCCATATGCTCAGCATTTAATTGATTGCCATACTTTGCTCAGGAAGCAATTTCCCCCAGGGCACATTGGCAAAGGCTCTGCTGATTTTTCGCCTTCTTCTGTAGCATGGGTCATCACTCAATTGCTGGTGGATTCTCTGTATATTAAAGTCTTTATATCATGATTTGAGGATTTTAATAACTTAGTCATAGGTTAGAGATTTATTGTAGAAGGGGATGGGTGGCCTGCACTGTGCAAGAGGTCCCTTCGGATCTTAGACTATGTCTACACTGAGAAATTTAGGTCGACTTTTTACCAAGTTGACTTTACTAAGTCGACTTTAAGTCAACCTTATTAAGTTGACTTAGAGAGTCCACACAGGACTCTTAAGTTGACTTAAACCTGGCCTTAGTAATTCAACTTAGAGAGTCTACACTAGACTCTCTAAGTCGACTAGTTAGGTCCAGGGGGAGGTGAGGCTCCTTTGGAGCCTCAGCTCCCCAGGCTAGGAGGGCTTGTCCTCAGAGAGCGAGCCCCTCACGGGGCTGGCTGTCCCAGAGGCAGCAAGCCCCGGAGCAGTCTGGGGGAGAAGGTAGCGCAGAGTTCCCTTCTGGCCCGGACTGCTTGGCGTCCTTTGGGGCGGGACCACTGAGGTCCCGGGCAGAAGGGAGCCCCACACTCCCTTCTAGTCGGGGACTCCCTTCTCTTTGGGACCCCTGCGGGTCCCGGCAAAAAGGGAGCTGCAGCTTCCTTCTTGCCGGGGTCCGCGGGTCCCAGCCAGAAGGAAGTGGGCGGCTCCCCTCTGCCTGGGGCCTCCGGGTCTCCCCAGCAGCTGGAGCATGGTTCCAGCCAGAAAGGAGCCACAAGACTCCATTTTGGCTGGGACCGCTAGGGTCCCAGCCTGAAGGGAGCCCCGCAGTCCCTTCTCCCTGGGACATCAGTGGTCCCAGGGAGAAGGGAGCCGGGATGAACCACTAGCAGCTTGCCCTGGGGAGACCATCCCGCGCAGGACTGGCTCTCCCCAGGACAAGCCTCTAGCTTCCATTTAAGTCGACTTAAGGAAACTCCAGTGTGGACGCAGAGTAAATTAAATCGACTTAAGCCTGCTTAAGTCAACCTAATTTACTAGTGTAGATGCACCCTTAGAGTCTATGAATTAAATGAAAACTTGAAATCAGAAGCAAACATTGTAGAATAGTGGTCATTAAAACCTTGTAACATAATTAATTATCAGAATTATACTCTGAATTTAGTGCTAAAGTTTATTATAGAAGAGTAAAATTCTAAATGTTTTACCTATGGTGACTGAAGCAATATAATGAGTGAATTATCAAAAATGCCTGGAAATGTATACACACAACTTCACGTAATTTCAAACAGATGGATGCATTCACTTAAATATTTTGCTCGATTAAGTCTCCAGGACTTAGCTAATAAGTGATTTCTTGCTGAACCTAGTATTAGTCCTCATCCTACGTTCCCTATGCAATAATGCTAAAGGCCCACAGTGATTAATCTCAATTGCCAAAAAACAGATATGGGGAAGAGAAGAGATGGTACAAAGTTAAGTCACAGTGGAATACTGAGAATGCCAAATTGACAGGGATGGCCTTACCTGCTGCTATTAAGAGCTGCCAAAAATTTCTCTTTATGAGGAAAAATGATGGCCTATAAGTCTCTAACTAATATTCCTCTGAGGGAGGTGGGGTCAAAGTATTGGTGTCATGAGGCATGCTCTAGGGGAAAGGCTGAATAACACAGCCCACAGGACCTCCCTGAATTAATTCCTGTTTGAACAAGAATATATCTTTTCTTTAAAAAAAAATCTTAATTTATAAATTATCAGTGCTGGAGAAACAATGAAAGTCTAGACTCCCTTGAAATAAATCAGAATTTAAATTCCATGTTTCACGTGTACCATGTCATAAGCTTGGTAAGGCATCAGCCCGAAATGAAACAATGTCATTCATTGCAAGTCCATTTTCTGTAACTACTTGATCTAAAACATTTCACATGTTAAAAATTACAACACAGAACAACAATTCAGATATCTATCTTGGTTCTCCCCCCTCTATTCAGAGCCACCTATAGGTTTATGATCCCTTGGAAGAAGCAAGAATATTAGTCATAACTCAAATTAGTTATTTAAAGAGCAGTCTTATACATCCTTACATTTTAAAAAAAATGTAGATATTATATGACAAATAATAAAGAAAAGTGGTAGATTTCAAGTTTTACCATTTAAAAACAAAGTAAACAATCATAAAATGAAAATTTTGTTCATCAAAAGTGCTGAATTACCACTGAAGCTAGAGAATGAAATCCCCTGTTTACCCAAAGAATAAGTACAAAATGGGCAAAGGGGTAGCCATGTTAGTCTATTGCAGAAAAACAGAGTCCTGTGGCACTTTTAAAGAATAACAGATTTATCTATCGTATGAGCTTTCGTGGGAGAAAATCCCACTTCATCAGATACTTTGAAGAACTGAAGAAGTGGGATTTTCTCCCACGAAAGCTCATGAGATAAATAAATCTGTTAGTCTTTAAAAGTGCCAAAGGACACTGTTTGTTTTTCTACAACCTGGGCAGTGACAGTTTAGGCTCTGCACCTGTGCCTTCCCATAAACCTCAACTTTGACCTGGAGGGATCATCACATCTGTTTCATTCTCAGCCTAATTATTACTCCTGGGGGAATTCTGCACCCCTGTGCAATGCTAAATTTGTAGAAAATTAATGTTATATGCAAAAAAAAATTTTTTTTTCTCAAAAAGGGGCACTGCAGAGCTGTTGAGTGCTACTACAAGCTACTGGACCTGGCAGAACCTGGTATCCCAGCTCACAGTGCACCTGCATGGGAGATGTGAGAGGGTTGTGGTTTCCAGGTTTGCAGGTTCCACTTGGTCACACCCTGTGGCCAGCTGCCTTCGCTACAAAGTAGTTGCCAGAGCAGGTGACCTGTGCCCTCAGAAAGAGAAAGGAGCAACAGTAGGGTATTGCAGGGAGGGGCTGTTGCTTTCCAGGAAAAAAGATGGAGGATAATCAAGGGGACCAACGGGGGATGTAGGTGTGGGCATGACTTGAGCTGTTCTGGGAGCAGCTGAACCTTTATATTGTGCTCTCCCATGCACTATCAGCAGGTATGGGTCGTCTCTCCCAGTGGTGAGCTCCAAGGAGAAGGGATGCAGGCACCTGGCCCCATGGTTGGGCTTTGGGGGGGGGGAGAGGGGATAAGTGTCTGGGCTGGGGGGTCCGACATAACCTGCTCCAACACTCACAACTACCTTCTCCCACTCAGGGCTGGATTAACAACCTTGTAGGCCTAGGGCTATAAGATTTTGTGGAGCCCCTGGCCAGCCCTGGGCAGGAGAGTTGGCTGGGGTCTCTGGCACCAGGGGACCATACTTGAATTGGTGCCCCCCCCCCCAATTGATGGCAGCACACTGTGGGAAAGATCCATGGGCCCATGTCCCACACTCTACAGTCTTGCTCATGTCTTGCTCTCCCACTGCTGTGGAAGTGATGGAGCAGTTGTGATAGACTCTCTGTGAATCCCTCTCTATGCCCAG
>ML685814.1:6078339-6243033 GCA_007922175.1 Pelusios castaneus
CCCTGCTCCCAGTACACAAACACACACCTCCAGCATCCCCCAATTACTTCCTCTAGCATCCTCCAAAAGCATTCTCCCAGTATACACAATGCTCCAGCACCCCAACTATGCACCTCTCCCCTTCAACTCCTCCTCTCCCCACCAATGTCCTCTATTTGGGAATTTAAAATACAGTAACCCTACAGAGGCAAAGTGAAGAAACAAGAATCGACTAAAAGACTGGAGAGACAGAGCTTTCACCCAAAGATGTGCCCAGCTGGCCCATGTGATACACCCAAACTGAGGCAGCCAACAAAAGTATGCCAAAGAAACAGGAACTGGATTGTCAAAGGGGTTTCTTTAACTCTCTACTCCCGAGGGGATCCTTTTTGTTGACTGTGTTGTTACAAACATACTTGCTGACAGGTATTTTGAAAAAAATTATCAAAATAATTGAAACTGGCATGTTTACACTGTGCTATTTTGACAAATAAAATATGCAGAATTTTAAAATACTGTGTTTAGAATTTTTTGGCACAGAAATCCTTCAGGAGTAAATTATTGAGATTAGCAGAAACAAGGGTGCCAACTATTTATTAAATATACATCTGCATATCAAGATCTGGACTGAGAGCATCAAATAGCCATCAGATGGCAACAACTTTTGGTCCCTACTGAATGGGCTTTCATTCAAACTAATCAGCTAGAGATGGAAAGACTTGATTTTCCCATTACCAGTCTCTCAAGTCAACTAGTTCTTCAAACGTCAAAATAAATGAACAAGTAGAAGAAACACTGTCCTTTTAACTATTTACATTTTTTTTCATGGCTATGGATATTAAAATTTCATATAATCTTATCACAAATTATAAATAAGACTAAAATTAAAGGTGAAAAAGCAGGCAAGTTTTAGCATTCATATGTATATTCTTGTTTTTATTTTGTACCTCCTAACATCTAATTCAGAGCAGCAGGCAGTAATTATACTGTATTTAGCAGCAAATCTGTCCCAAGCAGCTACAAGAGGGAGCTCATAACACCATGGGAATTTTAAAAAATGAAAGAAGGATAAATAAATGTTTGCATTACTTTTTACCTTTAAATTATTCTCTACTCAAAGGGCAATGAACTCTAAAACTACATTTATTTAATTTTATTGCTAATAAAAATATTCCTACTGACTTCTGTTTCCACCAAAGAGATTCTGAATTAATACAGTGTGACCTGTTGCATGCTGCTCAGTCAGCTGTCAGCTGGTCCACACCTCCTCATTCCTCAGGATGGCTTGCCAGTGTGCTAGCATGCTTCTTTGACATCTGAGGGTTATTGACACATAAGGATGGCACAGATGTCATTGTCCCTTTGTCTGTTTCTGCATTCATTGTGTATTCATAGTGCTTTCTGTTCCTACACATTCACAATGCCTTTTCTGTTCGTTATCCCAGCTCCTCTTGCCTCCTCTGCTGGGGGAGGTAACCAAATGCCAGCAATCAGCTGTGCTGTTCTTCTCTCCTCCCCTGCTTTAACTCAGACCACCACTTTGTTTGACATGAGCCAAGGTTGAAAGTGAAGGAGGGGTACGTATGGGTGCTTCTCTCCTCTTTTTTGGGCCCCAGTTCTCATTTCTTAATTGTAGCCAGCCAGGCAGTAATAATGAGTTGTGAGGAGTGGCACCTATTGCAGCTCTCCCATTGTTAGGAACTCAGTTGTCTCTAGACTCAGTGCCTGGCAAACCAACAAGCTCAGCTGGGCCCAATAAATCCATGACTGTGCTCCTCAGTTGGTTAAAGAGACAACAGATCATCATTTAAGACATGTAGCAACAGAAGTACAGTGGTGGCCCGATATATTCCACATCTGCACTTTTGCCAGACTGGTTTCCTATCTGGACTTTGTTCCAATCCTTGCCAATTCTGATCCAGCCTTCATTCCTGCCTACCCCTGAACTCTTGACTCTGACCATTGGCTTGCCTCCTAACCATAATTTTTGATGCTGCTTTGACCATAAGGATAGATTCCTGACTCCAGTCACTAGATTGTACCATTTACACCTCGTTGTGTGACACCGACTTTGTTCTGATGCACTCAAGCTGTTTCATCTTTGTCAATATTGAGCCCTTTGTGAAGGACGTGACTAGATTCCAAAGATCCACAGTTAATTCTATCTTGGGAAAAGTGATGTCTGATTATATAAAGCGAGCTGGAAAACTTTGATAAATAAAGAGTAAGTCTTATTCTCAACTACTTAAGCTCCTGACCTTCAAGAATAGATAATAAATATAGAGGGCAGGCAAAAGAGCTATTTTGAATAAGAAGGTGAAAAATGGGAGTTTCCTATAGAGCCTGATTCTCAAAAGAGCTCAGTTTCCAGCTATATTGCAATAGCCAATTTAAACAGCTCATACAACAAATCTGGCCCCATTTTTTTCCCAAAAACTGTCACATAATGTGTAAAACACATCAAAGAGTACTGAAAATTTTCTAATGATAATTTGATTGTTTTTGGTGATTATTCATTTGATATATGGAGAGCAATGGAAAAATGTACACTGCTAGTGCTGTACCTCGTCTGTAGATACTGAGAAGATTTTAGCCTCTAAAACTATGAGAAGTGCCATATTCACAAAATTTATATGCATCATATTTACTGAATAAATAGCTATTAAATTATTCATAGAGGTTTTTATATATTCTGTGATCCAGTGCTCATCCATTACCAGTAACAGGCCGGGGCCTCAAGTTTCATTGACTTCAAAGAGTTGGGAATGCTCAGTATCACACATATCTCTGAATTCCTCTCTCTGATGCTTATGTACACACTAAAAACTAAAACTACAGGACAGCTCCAGATAGATACTTTTCTCTTGTTGAAGCAGACTTGTCTATCTCAAAGCAATATCCTCCAAACATATCACTACTTAGTGTGAGGATTATTCACATGCTTAAACTTAGATGTGTAATTAAGTTCCTAGCTGAAAGAAGGATGAATCAAATACACTCAGTTTGTTGCCTTTTTTTATCACTACAGTGTATTGAACAGATGTTTTTGTTTTCATATTTGCTCAGCTCTAATTAAAATAATCTAATTGGAATTATGTTTTATAATGAGTTGTCAAAGGATAAGGTCTATTAAAATGTGCTCGATTAATAATATTTTAGTTCATGGTGTTAAATACTCAATGAATATCTATTACTTCCTAACTGAAGGTTACTCACTTGTGCAGTAGCCAAGGTTCTTCGAGATGTGTGTCCCCATGCTGCTCCACTCAAGGTGCGCTGGCGCTCCCCGCATCCTTGATCGGAGATTTTACAGCAGAGCCCCTGGGACCACGCGCGTGTCCCCAGCAGTGCGCAGATGTTCTAACGCCCCTGAAGGGACGCGCGCTCGGTCCCAACCCCTCTGTTTCTTCTCTGCCTCAGAGCGTAGTTATATGAACCCGTACTCTGAACCAGAGGGGAGGAGGGTGGGTAGTGGAGCAGCACGGGACACACATCCCAAAGAACCCTGGCTACTGCACAAGTGAGTAACCTTCAGTTTTTTCTTCGAGTAATGTCCCTGTGGTGCTCCACTCAAGGTGAATACAAAGCAGTTCCCCTAGCTGGAGGGGGGATCTTCAGAGTTCTTGCTTTGAGCAGCTTTTAAGACAGAGCGGCCAATCGCAGTGTCAAGTACAGACATCTGTTCCACAGCGTAATGTTTTACAAAAGTATCTGTCGAGGCCCATGTTGCTGCTTTGCATATGTCTATCAGTGGGACGTTGTCCAGAAATGCCCTGGACGTTGCTATAGACCTGGTAGAATGCGCTCTTACAGGGCCAGGTGGGCCAGTGTAGGCCGAATGTATACACTTCGATAGTCTCTGTTTGGAAATTGCATTCCTCTTTGAACGCTCAGCTATTGACACAAATGGAGATTTCCTAAACTCCTTTGTCCTTTCTAAATAAAATGCGATCGCTCGCCTCACATCTAACGAATGCAGGGTAGACTGTTGAGGGTCCGTATGAGGCTTAGGAAAAAAAAACTGGGAGATGTATAGTCTGATTCATATGAAACATGGTCGAAATCTTGAGGAGGAATTTAGGGTGTGGCCTAAGGGAAATTTTGTCCTTATAAAAACCGTGTAAGGCGGGTGCGCCATTAGGGCCCCAAGCTTCGAGACGCGCCTCACTGAAGTTATTGCTACCAAGAATGCTACCCTCATCGACAAATATAGTAACGAACAAGTGGCCATAGGTTTGAATGGAGGTTGAGTCAGTACCCGTAGAACCAGAGTGAGGTCCCAGGGTGTAGCTGGGGGTTTCACCTCCGGGTATAAGTTGTGTAGTCCAACCATGAACCTTTTAACCACTGGATGAGTGAAAGTCATCTTATTCTGCCATTGTTCGTGCAATGTTGATAGAGACGCCAAATATACTTCGATGGTGCTAATCAACAGACCTGTTAATTTCAGTGCAAGTAAATACTCCAACAGTGTCTCAACGGATGCTACGTGCGGGTTTGTCCCTTTCTGATGACACCATGATACAAATCTACACCATTTTTTGTAAGTACGTCTTCCTGGTTGCTGGTTTCCTACTGTTCAGGAGAACGTGCTTAACTAATTCTGAACAGCGCCTTTCTATTGCATTGAACCATTCAGGGTCCACGCCGTGAGATGTAACCTGCCCAGTTGAGGGTGTATCAATTGACCCCTGTTCTGCGTCAACAGGTTCTGTATCAACAGAAGTGTTATCGGACGTTCCCTGGACATCTGTGTCAGGTGAGTAAACCATATCTGTCATGGCCAAGCTGGTGCTATCATTATTACCCCGGCCCTGTCCTGTCTTATCTTGAGTACAGTTTTCAGAATCATTGGAATTGGTGGAAAGGAGTACATCAGGGTGTGGGCCCAATCCAAGAGGAATGCGTCGCCTATTGATCCCTTGCCTATCCCGGCCCTGGAACAAAACCTCTTGCATTTTCTGTTCACAGGAGTTGCAAACAAGTCCACCTCTGGAAAACCCCACTGATGGAAGACCCATTGAAGAATACCATCGTCTATCTCCCATTCGTGGTTTTTGCTGAACCTTCTGCTCAGCTTGTCGGCCATGATGTTTTGGATGCCAGGTAAGTAGACCGCTGACAGGCGGACATTTTGTGCAGTACACCAATCCCATAGTTTGACTGCCTCCGCGCAGAGGGACTGAGAACGGGCGCCCCCCTGGCGATTGATGTAATACATGCAGGCCATGTTGTCTGTTTGAATTTTCACTGTCTTCCCTTTTATATGAGGCAGGAAATGGCAGCATGCATTCCGAACTGCTCGGAGCTCTAATAAATTGATGTGTAGTGCTCTCTCCTGTACCGACCACTTGCCCTGGGCTGTGAGGCTCTTCCAGTGTGCACCCCATCCCAGGAGAGAGGCGTCTCTGGTGATCAATTCCAAAGGAAGTTGCGGCGTGAAGGGAACGCCACCTAGGAGGTTGTTCGGAGAAGACCACCATCCCAGTGCCCTCCTTTCTGAGTTCGGTACTGATATGGTATGATGTATTGAGTGATTGTATGGTCTGTAAACAGTTGTTAACCACGCCCATAAGGGTCGCATGTGCAATCTTGCATCCTGCACAACGTAGGTGGTTGCTGCCATATGCCCCAACAATTGGAGGCATGTTCTCACTGGGAGCGTGGGGCTGAGTTGTAAGGTAAATATCAGACCCTGTATGGTCTCGAATCTTTCTCTTGGTAAGAAAGCCTTGCCCGCAATGGTATCTATGCGTGCTCCTATGAACTGTATCTCTTGAGTTGGATCTAGTATGGATTTCTCGTAATTTATCAGAAGTCCAAGTGAGTGGAATAAACTCTGTGTCGTGGCCACTGCCCACAATGCTCTTTGTTGACTGCGAGCTATTAACAGGCAGTCATCTAAGTAGGGGAAGATCGACACTCCCAATTTGCGCAGATGGGCGCTCACTGTTGCCAGCACCTTGGAAAACACTCTTGGTGCTGTGCAGAGTCCAAATGGTAGGATCGTATATTGATAATGTTGGTCTGCTACAGTAAACCGGAGAAATTTCCTGTGAGCAGGATGAATTGAAATATGAAAATACGCATCCCGTAGGTCGAGGGAAGCCAACCAGTCCCCTTTTTCTATGGAAGGAAGGATCATAGAAAGGGTCACTATCTTGAACCTTTGTGTTTTGATCTGCTTGTTTAATCTCCTGAGGTCTAGTATGGGCCTCCATCCCCCTGTTTTCTTTTGGGTTAGAAAGTAACGAGAATAAAACCCCTTGCCCCTGAAGTTCTCGGGTACCGGCTCTATGGCACCTCTTTTGAGGAGCTTGTTTACTTCCCCTTGTAATAACTTTCGTGAGATGGGTCCCTGAAGAGGGACGGGGAAGGGGGTTGGGAATGGGACTTTGTTATAAAGGGGATGGTATACCCCATATTGATAATTTCTAGAGCCCATCTGTCCGAGGTGATACTCCACCACTGGGCATAGAATGGGTGTAGTCTGTTCTTGAATGATGGTGACACTGTTGTTGAACCTTCCTGGATTATGGGGTGGTCGTGCAAACCCTCGACCAACTCCTCAAATCTGCTGCCTTGGGGGCGCTGATTGAGGGTTAGGAAATTGTTGTTGGTTGGGGCGTCTCTGGCGTTGCATTTGTGGATTTGGCCTGCCCCGGGCACTGTCATACCTTCTGTTGTTTTGATATTGCGGGTACCTAGGTACATAAGGCTGACTCCTAAAATTTCTCCTTCTCATTACAGTGCATAGATCCCCAGAGTGCGAAGGGTGGCCCGGGAGTCCATCATGTGCATGATGTCATTAGTCTTTTCTGCAAACAGTTTTTCCTGTCGAAAGGCAGATCCTCAATCGATGCCTGTAGCTGTTTTGATAACCCTGCTGAGTGAAGCCAAGATGCTCTCCTCATCACTACCATGGTAGCAACTGCTCTGGCCGCTGTGTCTGCCATATCCAAAGTCGCTTGGAGAGCTGTTCTTGATACCAAGTGACCTTTGTCAATCAAGGATAAGAATTGTTGTTTCCTATCCTCAGGTATATAATCAATAAAGTCTGATAATTTTGAATAATCGTCGTGGTCGTAACTGGACAATACCCCGGCATAATTTGCCACTCGTAGTTGTAGGGTAGCAGAGGTGTAAATTTTCTTCCCCAAGGCGTCCATCCTCTTGTCTTCCTTATCATATGGTGTTGACTTACGTAGGTTCTGCCTCGATCTTTGATTGGCTGCATCAATCACCAATGAGTTCGGTTGAGGGTGGGAGAATAAAAACTCATTCTTTTTGGGGGTCACAAAATTTTTCTTGTCCACTCTTTTGGAGATGGGATTCACTGAGGCTGGCATTTGCCATATACGATCTGCAGATTCCATGATCCCATCATCCATAGGTAAAGCCACCTTTGAAGAAGTAGAGGACTGGAGAATATGATATAATTTTTTACTCGGGGTGGTCATCTCCTGGAGGGGAATCTCCAAGGCTTCTGCCACTCATTTGAACAGTTCCTGGAACTGCTTCATATCGTCTCCTGAAGTGGAAGAGGTCTGTGCCACTGCTTCTGGGGATGACGTGGAATTTAGAATAGAATCCCTTTGTCTTGTACTGCATCTGGATCGCTGACTCCACAGCGTGGGGTTCTTGTAAAGCCACCGACTCTCTGCGTCTTGGAACTTGAACCCCTGCCCTTTTTGAAGTTGATGGTCTGGGATCAGGTGCTGAGTACTGCAACCGTACATCCCATTCCCTCCAGGGCATGCTGTAAGCAGGTGGTCCATACCAGGGAAGGGGGGGGGGCATCCATATCCTGGCCCCATGGTGTTCCAACCCTGAAGATGCCCTTGTGCACCTCCTTTGTAACTGCCAGGTGACCTGCTAGGTTGTTCATCCCCCTGATCCTCCTCTGAAGATGAAGCTGAGAGGAGGAATCCACTTGTCTGGCTCAATTGCCCTGGGGAAGCAGCTATCCCCAGTGGTGATGAAGGAGAGGAGGGAGATGGCAGTTGTTCCTCCTCCCTGCACTGTCTAGTCCTTTCCTTCCTTTTCTTTGGTGGAGGAGAAGTTGTTGCTGCCATCCCAGCTGTTGCTGATGGGTTAGTATGCAGCGCCCCTGGAGGCTGATGCTTTACCAGTACCGGCGAATGCAGCCTCTTCAGTGCAGGGGTCTGGGGCCGCGTCCCATGAGAGACAGGTGTCGGTGCTGTCCCCACACTCTTCATCGGCACCCTGGCCAGACACTCTGCCGGTGCCAGCATGGGGTTCTGTTCGGCCGTTATGGCTGTTAACGGTGCCGCCGCTTCTGCTGCTGCCAGCGCCTTCAACTTATGAGTCAGGGTATGTCCCTAAGGACTTTCCCCACCCCGTATGATTTTTTGCCAGAGGGCTTTGTCACCTCCTTGGCATTGTCTTTTTTAACCATGTACCTCACTTCTTTCTCTGAGCCTGGAGGAGAGGAGGAGGCTGAAAGTCTTTTTGGGGTACAAGCCCTTGATCCGCCAGGGCATCCTGGATCGGAGGCAGGTCTTAGTGCCTCCTTCATGAGGATCAGTTTCATCTTTAACTCCCTGTCGCATCTGGTCCGCGACTTTAAATTTTTACAATGTTGGCAAGTCTGGGACAAATGTCCCTCGCCAAGACAGTGGATGCACTCCACATGGCCGTCGGATGCCGGCATGGCGTCCCTGCACTTTGTGCAGCATTTAAAGCCTGGAGT
The DNA here is from genome assembly GCA_007922175.1 of Pelusios castaneus. Classification (NCBI taxonomy): domain Eukaryota; kingdom Metazoa; phylum Chordata; order Testudines; family Pelomedusidae; genus Pelusios; species Pelusios castaneus. The sequence continues at coordinate 6,087,032 of ML685814.1, forward strand.
GGCTGTCATCGCCGCTTCTCCGGTTTAGTCGGGAAGAAAAAATACTCTTATTTCTTTTTCTTTCTTCTTCTTCTTCTTTTTTTTTAAACCTATTAATCCTGAAGCTATCAGGAACAACTAACACTAACTACTACTAAATTGAGCTAACTAACTCTAAAACTAAAAAGGGGCTGTCAGGACTGCTGAATGCTCCGTCTCGGATCAGAGGCGGTTAAGAAGGAACTGAGGGGTTGGGACCGAGCGTGCGTCCCTTCAGGGGCATTAGAACATCCATGCACTGCTGGGGACGCGTGTGTGGTCCCAGGGGCTCTGCTGTCAAATCTCCGATCAAGGATGCGGGGAGCGCCAACGCACCTTGAGTGGAGCAGCACGGGGACACTACTCGAAGAAAGAAACAAGGATTTCTGAATATTCTACTCCAGAGACATTATCAGCCTTCTTTCCTCTAATTATATTATGAAGTGTTTTATTTCTAAACCTGTATGATTCGTATAGAAGTATTTTGGAATACCATATACACTTGCAACCATGTGTATATGAATTGTTAGCTTTTTAAATAGATATAGGTAGCATACCTATTATTTCTTTTTTATGACTATTTCAGAAAGCATTCTTGCTTTCAGTATTACCAGACTAAGCAAGGTTTTGAACTATTCCCAGTAGATTTAGGTAAATGCTTTAGGTTTCAAAAGAATTTCATACAAACAATACAAAAATCTGAGAATCAGAAACTAAGGCTTTGAGTATACACCAATTAAACATCCATGACTGGCTTGGGTCAGCAGACTCAGGCTCATCAGCTTGGGTTTTGAGCCTGTAAAACTGCAGCGTAGATGTTCAAGCTTGGCCTGGAGTCCAAGGTCTGGGATCCTGTGAAGAGGAGAAGGCCTCAGAGCCAAAGTTCCAGCCTGAACCTGAAAGTGACGCAGCAATTTTAAGCCGCACAAACCCAAGTTTGCTGACACCTGCAGAGCTTTTATTCCAGCATAGACATATTCTAAGTCCATGTCTAGACATTGGATCTAATCATTCAAGGTGTCAAGAATCTTAACTTTAATGGGAGTCTGGGATGCTCAGCACATTGCAGGGAGTACCCAGCATCTCACAGGACTTGGCCCTTTGTAGATATATTTCCTTCTTTTTTGTCATATGCAATGTCACAATAATGGGTCTTCTGGCAGCAGAGTATTTCCACACATTTGTAGTGCTGTTCACTGGATGTTTTACAGGGCTTTTTTATCCCCCCCAACCCCGCTATTCTGTTATGAATTTTGATGGTTCTCTTAAAGGTAATTGAAATCAGTAGAGACAAGTAATGGTGGTGATGGGATGACCAGCCTGAGGCACCAGAGCAGTATATAATAAATTATTGTTTTTTTAATTCAGTCTTCACAGGCAGGGCCAGCTCTCAGGCTACTACACGGGGTAATGCAGAATGGAGAGAAGAACGGCCCTCGGTGATGGAAAGTCAGGTTAGGGACTACTTAAAGAAATTGGATGTGCACAAGTCCCTGGGGCCGGATGAACTGCATCCGAGGGTGCTGAGAGAGTTGGCTGAAGTGATTGCAGAGTCGCTGGCCATTATCTTTGAGAACTCGTGGCAAATGGGGGAGGTCCCAGAGGATTGGAAAAAGGCAACTATAGTACCTATCTTCAAGAAAGGGAAAAAGGAGGATCCGGGGAACTACTGATCGGTCAGCCTCCCCTCAATCCCTGGGAAAATCATGGAGCAGGTCCTCAAGGAATCCATCCTGAAACACTTGGAGGAAAATAGAGTGATCAGGAACAGTCAACATGGATTCACCAAGGGCAAATCTTGCCTGACCAACCTGATTTCCTTCTATGATGAGATGACTGGATTTGTGGATGCGGGAAGAGCCATTGACGTAGTATACCTCGACTTTAGCAAGGATTTTGATACGGTTTCCCACAGCATTCTTGTCGGAAAGTTAAGGAAGTATGAGTTGGACGAATGGACCGTAAGGTGGATAGAAAACTGGCTAGATCAACGGGCTCAGTGCGTCGGAATCAATGGCTCAATGTCTAGTTGGCAATCGGTAACAAGTGGAGTGCCCCAGGGGTTGGTCTTGGGGCCGGTTCTGTTCAACATCTTCATTAATGATCTTGATGATGGAATAGACTGTGTGCTTAGTAAATTCACAGACGACACCAAGCTGGGGGGAATGGTAGATACTCTAGAGGGCAGGGACAGGATCCAGGGAGACTTGGACAAATTGGAACACTGGGCTGAAAGAAACCTCATGAGGTTCAACAAAGTGCAAAGTCCTGCACTTAGGACGGAAAAATCCCATGCACTGCTACAGGCTGGGGACCCATCAGCTAAGTAGCAGCACTGTAGAAAAGGACCTGAGGGTTATGGTGGATGGGAAGATGAATATGAGCCAACAGTGTGCCCTTGTTGCCAAAAAGGCCAATGGCATATTAGGCTGCATCAGTAGGAGTATTGCCAGCAAATTGAAGGATGTGATAATTCCCCTATATTCGACACTGGTCAGGCCGCATTTGGAATACTGTGTCCAGTTTTGGGCTCCCCACTACAGAAAGGATGTGGACAAATTAGAAAGAGTTCAGCGGAGGGCAACAAAAATGATTAGGGGGCTGTGGCACATGACTTATGAGGAGAGACTGAAGGAACTAGACTTATTTAGTCTGCAGAAGAGAAGACTGAGGGGAGATTTGATAGCAACCTTCAACTACTTGAAGGGGTGCTCCAAAGAGGAGGGAGCTAGGCTGTTCTCGATGGCAACAGAGAACAGCACAATTAACTTAATTCGAACTAACTAAAATTCATGGCACTTGCTTAGTTCAAATTAGCGATTTCCATTGGTTTCAATGAAATTAATTCGAAGTAACATGGCCACATTGGTCAATTCGAATTAACTAGTTCGAATTAACCCTTACTTCTAATACCCTATTTGAAGTTATTAGTTCAAATTAAGGAAGCCCTTAATTCGAACTAGTTAAAGCCTATTGTAGCCATGGCTTTAGTTAGTTCGAATTAAGCTTCCTTAATTCGAACTAACTTGCCAATGTAGACATAGCCTTAAAGACTAACTAATTTCTTCAGGCATAAGCTTTCGTGGGCTGCAACTTGCATCTGATGAAGTGGGTTGCAGCCCACCAAAGCTTATGCTAAAAGAAATGTGTTAGTCTTTAAGGTGCCACAGGACTTTAGTTGTTTTTCCTAAAATGAAAGAATCTGTGTGTATTACATATAATGATTATTTCTTTGTATCATGATAATGCCTAGATGCCAACCAAGATCAAAACCACATTGTATTAATCAGGCAATTTACAGTCAGAGTAATTGTCCCTGCTCAAAAGAGCTTGCAATCTAACTACCTAAGACAGACAAAGGGCTAGGGAATGGGAGTAAACATACAACCAAAATTAACAGTGAGTGATATTTTGCAAACATCATTTTAGTACCACAATTCTGTTTTTAAAAAAATTCTTAGGACGGGGTTTTTTTGGGAGGAGATTAGCTAAATGGAAAAATAAAGGAAGAGTGGAAGACATAGCAAATAGGGATGTAAGGGAGATAGGGAACAGAGAAGGCAGAGGAGAGTTGTAACAGAGCCATCTCCTCAATGAATTAGACAGAAACATAATACACACAGGTTACATGTTTCCTATTATTAAAGTCCTCTACATAGCAAAAAGAGAGTCATGTCAAGGTTATTTTGATTGTTCATACTAAGACTGATGAAGTTCTGACCAAAACCTTCATGTACTGAAGGGAAGCTTTTCATCTGCAGTAGGATGAGAGCAGCTCTGATGCCATGTATACTGAGTGGGTGAATGGTTCTGATTTAAATCCAAACAACTCCTCCCGTGAATCCCTATGAACTCCATTCAAGATGAACTAGGACAAGAACACCACCATTCAATGTTCTCGGTCCATCTGTTGGAAATATCATGATGGAAATAGATTTTAAATACTATTTTCAATAAACGATCGCACAACAACTTGTTCCAACAATATTTCCAATGTTTGTCTGCCTGCCTCCTATTAGAAAAAAAAAAACAAATAAAAGGGAAGGTAATACTCCAAAAGTACTGTGATGTACAGGAGGAGAGAGAGAGAGAAAGAGAAAGAACCTACAGAAATAGAAAAAGAGGGAGACAATTGGGAAATGCAAAAAAAGACAAGAAGCTAATATTCTAGACATTGCACAATCTGGATTCAGGCCAGAACATGGAATTGAAATTGGTGATGATTGTCTCTTGCTGTTGATGGATGTCGGGTAGACATCTATTCTCACCCTTCTGGGTCTATCTGCAGCATTTGACACCAGGGATGGTGGGTGAAGCTTCCCCTTGGGGAGGTTAACTCCACATCCCACCTCCACAACCACTCTGCTCCAAGTCCTACCCCTCAATCTCCTTGCCACTATGTCTCTCCTACTGCACCCCCAGCCCTGTCCCACCATTTGCAGCCTCCCTCTTTCCCCTGCACTTCTTCTCCATCTTCTCTTCCACAGGGTCTCTCCCCTTCAGCCTTCTAGCCTTCTGCCAGCCTCACACCTAGGTCCAGTGGCTCCAGACCCATGGGGAGCCATGGGCAGTGCTCACCGAGCCTCTCGGCTGTGGAGCCACATATGGTCTCAGGGCCCAGCATGGATACTCCATGGTGACGCACACTGCAGTGTCCAGTGTCCTGGTTTGGGAACCAGGCAGCCTAGTGACCCCCACCTTGCCCAGTAGCAGGGTCCCCCTCAGCCCAGCCACTCACCAAGTGCAGCTTCTCCAGTCTCTATCTGGACTTGGCTGTGGCCTCACTGAGTGAGGGAGACTGGGATCATTGCACTGCACTCCATTTATTGCTGCCTGCAGCACCCAGGGAGCCTGCCTGGAACCTATTGCCCACTCTGAACTGGCCTGGGGAAGCATTGCTTCCAGGCAAGCTGGAGTTCCTAGGCTATGTCTACACTTGTCAAAATAAGTCGACTTTGCTAAGTGGACTAATAAGTGGACTTTGCATGTCCACACTGTAAATTTAGGTCGACTTAAAGTTGACCTTGCCAAATCGACTTAGAGCATGCACACTGGATGCCTAAATCGACTTCTAGGGGCTAGATGGACCTGGGAGTGGTCCATGGTGGGGGGGCACCCCTTTAAAAGTGCCAGGGGGCTCAGCATTTTTCCCATTGTACTAAAGTACATGGGGGCTGAGCAGGACAGGGACATGGGGCAGGGTACGGGAGCGGGGTGAGCAGGGTTGTGTCCTGCCCTGGGGGTGGGCACACCAGGCTCTGGCTGTGCCAGGCACCCTGGCAGGGAAGTCAATGGGGGAGTCCTGGAGGCCCTTTAAGTCGACTTTAAGTTGACTTAGGGCTAAGCCACGTCTATACTGGCTTAAGTCGACTTAATAAAGTCGACTTAGCCGATTAGTTGACTTTAAACTAGGTTTTATAAAGTCGACTTAAAATTTCCTTAAGTCGACTTAAGCAACAGCTTAAGTCGACTTAAGGCAAGTGTAGTGTAGATGCAGAGTAAATTAAGTCGTCTTAAGCAGGCTTAAGTCGACTTAAATTACAAGTGTAGACGCACCCCTAGGGTCCTCCCCTCATTCCCAGCAGCTGCTCTTGGGCCAGGGGGTCATGCTGGAGTGCATCTCCATGGAGCACCTGTGCCAGGCCCTGTGCTCACATGCAGCTCCTCAGCCAGAGGCTTAGTGAGCACTGTGGGTCTGGAGCCGCCAGACCTGTGTGTGAGACCAGCAAGAGATTGTGGGGCCTGACGAAGATGGCTCCAAAACCAGGTAGTTCCCCAGAGGCTCAGCCAGCCCCAAGGATGCTGACCCTGGGCTAGCAGAGGTTGCGTTGTGCTGCTCAACCAGGGGCAAGTGGGGGCAGAATGCAGATTCCTGAGTGGCTGAGGAGGCAGTCTCTACTACTCAGCTTCCTGGGTTCATCAATCTTCCTGGAGATTATTGGGACCCATGTATCTGAGTAGCAGATATTGCCTCCACAGCCACACAGGAAGGGGGAATCCAGCAGGGAGAGGAAGAAGTGAGGCCACCATAGCCCAGGACATCTGGCAGCTGCACCAGGAAAGGTCTTTTGATACCTGCTGCCTATGTTTGACACTGTCAACCATGAAATACTGCTTGTGATGTGAGAAATGGCAAAGGAGCAGGATAATATGCTAAAATGGATTGAGTCATTCCTGGAGGCATGCATCCAACAAATAGTGACAAGAAACGCACCTCCACCACTAGGCCCTCATTATGGAGTCTCTCAAGGATTATTTATCTCCCTGGTTCTTTTCTAGATCTATGTGCAGTCAGTAGGTGAACTGTTCAAACAATTGAGGTGTCAATAATATGCCGGTGACGCACAGTTCTACCTATCCTTCACAACATACAAACACACACCACCACCAAAACAGACAATGTTTGGGTGATATCAGCTCATGAATGAAGAAAAGCTAGTTGAAACTGAGCCTAAGCAAGACAAAGGTGATGCTGGTGAACAGAGGAAAACATTTTGCAAAGTTTGCAGACATGACACAATCTCCTTTGATTGAAGGTACCAAGTCACAACTGATCAGTTCAATCTGCAATTTAAGAATAATCTTGGATTCCTTTGTTGTTAAACTCTCCATAGCAGCAACTGGTTAGGAGACTCCATTCCATCTAGGCAGATGATGACCTGGACTCAGTTATTCATGTCTGTGTCTCAGCTGAACTAACAAAAGGTGCATCTACACTTACAAATTAAGTCAACTTAAGGAGACTTAGGTCGACTCAAACTACTCTGCGTCTACACTGGGCTTTCCTTAAGTCGACTTAAGCAGTTCTTTAAGTCGACTTAAGGAAAAGTTAAGTCGACTTAATAACACCTTTTAGGTCAACCTAACACTTAAGTCAACCTCATTAAGTAGACTTAAGCGGGTGTAGACGCAGAGTAGCCCTAAGTCAACCTCCATGGTCCCCAGACCTTCCTCCCTAACCTCCCTCCCAGAGTTCCTGGCACAGGAAGAGCTTGCCCTGGCCAACCACAGGGCAGGACTCACCCCTGACCACCCTGCTCCCCAGAGCTGGCCAGACCTGCTGCTTGGGAACAGGGCAGAGCAGAGCCAGCGCCGCAAACAGGCCTCATTCCTGGAGCCACAGAAAATCCTCGACCTGCTGGCCATTTGGGGGGATGAAGTAGTCAGCTCTCAGTTGTGAGGCAGCCATCAGAATCGGGAGGTGTATGCCTCCATCTCCCAAGCCCTGGCTGCCAAGAGCCACACCCAGGACACCCAGCAGATCCGGGTCAAGATTAAGGACCTCCACCAGAGCTACCAAAAGGCCTGGGAGGAGACACTCCAGATAGGGGCATCCCCCTTCTCGACTCTGCCAAGCCCCCCTCCCTTGATGATGACCAGGAGGAGGGCTCGGCGGATGAGACTGTGATGCTGGAGCAGGGGGAGGCCAGTGCACAGCAGGAGCAGGAGGATGCCCACTGGAGAGTCGAGCAGAGGCTGCGGAGGGGCGAGCAGAGGCTGGTCGAGCAGAGGCTGCTGGAGTGCATGCTAGACCTCATGGAGTGGCAGACCCAGTCCCTGGAGCACCTGGAGGAGTGCCTGTTCTCTCGGGGTCCCCGCCCTGCACTCCAGAGACAGCCCTCCTCACCAATGGGCTAGGACCCGGGGCTGATGTCTGCAAGCCTGGGACCTGTCTTCCGGAGGCCACTAGTACTGGCCCCTCCCCCGACCCTCTTCACTCCCCCCAACACCCATTCTGAATAAACACCCTGAACACCGTTATACAGTGTGTCGTGTTTTTTATTGGTGTGGGGACAGGGGGGAGACGGGTGCCTGGGAGGGGCAGGCATGAGCGGGTGGTGGAGGTGACGGGGCCTAGTAGCAGGCCCACCCCTCAGTGCTCCTCACTGTCGAAATGGGCCCTCAACGCATCCCGGATGAGCTGTGCTTGCCGCTGGACCCACTGAGTGTCAGGGTGTTGTCAGGCTGCTCGTACTGCAGAGCGAGCGACTAGCCCTTGGCTTCCCAAACGCCAGGGAGCCTTTCCCTGCACAGCTTGCAGAGGTTGTGCAGGCAACAGCATGCACTGACAACCACCAGGATGCTCTTGCCAAGCTGCAGGGAGGTCAAGAGGGCCCTCCAGTGGGCCTTGAGACAGCTGAAGGCATGCTCGAGGACGCTGCGGCACCGGCTGAGCCTCCGATTGAAGAGGTCCCTGCTGGCATGCATGCGGCCCCTGTATGGCTTCATCAGCTAGGGGAGCAAGGGGTAGGTGGCATCCTCAAGGATCAGGACTGGCACCTGCACATCCCCAATGGTGATGGTGTGGTCAGGGAAGAAGGTGCCCGCTTGCATGCACCTATACAGGGTGAAGTTGCGCAGGATCCATGAGTCGTGTACCTTCCCCGGCCAGCCCAGATAGATGTTCTGGAAGATTCCATGGTGGTCCACGAGGGCCTGCAGGAGCACGGAGTAGTACCCCTGGAAAGTCACATAGTCCCTGGCGTGGTGTTCCGGGGATTGGATGGGGATATGGGTGGCGTCCACAATACTCCCACAGTTGGGGAAGCCGAGTCGGACGAGGTTGCCCGGAGTGATGAGGCGGGCTAGGAGGACCCGGTTGATTGCCCTGCAGACCTGCATGAGGGCGGTACCCATGGTGGCCTTCCCAATGCCAAATTACTGGGCCATGGAGCGGTCAGAGTCTGGGGTTGCCAGCTTCCACATGGCAATGGCCACTTGCTTGTCTATGGGCAGGGCGAGTCGGAGACAGGTGTCCAAGCGCTGCAGAACTGGAGTGAGCTCACAGACAAGCTTGAGGAAAGTCCGCTTGCTCATGCTAAAGCTCTGCAGCCACAGGTCATCATCCCAGGTGGTGAGGATGATCCACTCCCACCAGTTGCCCAGAGGCAACGGGGCACGGACTGCAGTGCTGGGAGCGTAGTAGCTTGCTGGGGCTGCAAGGCAGGGGGCAAGCAGTTGTCTTCCTCTGCGCTGGCAGGCCACCAGACAGGCCTGCTCCACAGCCAAAGAAGCCTTACCAGTAGCTGGCAGGTGTTGCGCAGCTGCCTGGCAAAGCGCAGGAGAAGAGGCTTATCCATGACCTGCTCAGGCTCCGAGTTGCCAGGCACAATGGGAAGGGGCTGAGCCCACTTCCTGGTTTTAAGGTGTGGCCAGGGGAAGGCAGACCTTCTCTGCTGCTACACTGCCATACTTCCCACAATGCATCCCTCCAAACCCCCTCCCTCTCCCCCAAGTCAAATGATTTGGGGCTTTTGCCTGGGAAACTCCATCTTGAAACAAATTCAAGCAAGATCAGGGCGCTGCTTGGTCTCAGCTAGAGACTGGCTGTACAAACATCTGACAGCCGAACATCTTGAGCATAAACTTCTACTATGAAGTCGGTTTAGGTATATAAGAGAAGGAGAAGAGTCTGATCCATGACCTGCTCAGGCACCAAGCTGACACAATGGGAAGGGGCTGAGACACAATGGGAAGGGGCTGAGCTCACTTCCTGTTTTGAAGGTGTGGCTGGGGGAGGGGAGACCTTCTCTGCTGCCACACTTCCCACAATGCACCCCTCCAACCCTCCCCCCCCAAGTCAACTTAAGAGTCTAGTGTAGACTCTCTACCTTGACTTAATAAGGTCAACTTAAAGGCGACTTAATAAAGGCGACTTACTAAAGTCGACAACTTTCTAAGTGTAGACATAGCCAAAGTGACTATAAATCTGGGCATGAGATCCTTAGGCTTTCTGCTCTTTCCATGAATCCCATGGATTAATGAATCAGTTTCAAAGTTAGATCCTTATTTTTAGGGCACTGCATGCCTGGTCCCAGGATAGATAATAGACCACCTAAAGCCCCAATAAGGGCAAAGCTCATCCAGCTAGGAGATAGAATTTTGGAAGGGTTGGTCCCAAATTATGGAGTGAATTCTCCAGAAACTAAAAGACTATCACAAATCACATCACCATACCAACATGTATATTTGTGGGGGTGGGAAGCCTACCAAAACAAGACACTCCATTGCATATGCTTTTCTCCATGGACAGAGGATGAAAAATCAAACAACTTGTGACAAATGTCAGTCACGTTGCTAAATACCCAACTGGACAGTGCTCTGATACTATAGTGATAAACAGGTATAAGATCCTTTAATCTGTTCTCTATACATAATTAGAAATATGTAGAAAAGTTTAAAATTATATAATCAATAATATTTGTGAAAGTAAAATGTAGAGAATGTATAAAAAGTTATGGAATCATGTGGACAGAATAAAGTATAGTGAGGGAAGCAGGCCTGGAAAAGGGATGAAAAGAGAGCAAAAACTTGGAGGAAAAATAATGGCAGCCAAAAATTGCACTATAATTAGACAAAGATTTTGTCATTAATTCTGTAACAAGAAAAAGTTGTATTAATTATTTTAACTCATTGTACATCTCTCAGGCCATCATACCAGAGGTTCTAATTTCCCCTTGTATAACCTAGATCTTTTTCTGGATACAGGAAATGTTTTGGACTTCTGTTTCTCTGCTTTTTAATTATCTACATTTATATATTCAAAAGATCCTTGTTGGAGACAGAGTACATGTATACACAGAGGTGCAGGCACATGCATAGTCAACTGTTCACAATTAACAAGAGAAAGTTTATTCTGATCACCTACCTGAGGGCGTATAACTTTTACTATATTTTTAAGTGCAGTGTCTGGTGATGGAGGAGAGCAGTCAGGTGTTGGGCCTGTAGAGCTGTTTCTATGGTTACCAGTTCCTGGTGCAGTAATTGCTACCTGAGGAGCATTATCTGTGAACAAAAATAGCATTTTGATGAACCTACTATTCTAGTATAGTATATTTCTTTTAAAATCGTTAGTTACTTTTGAAAACAGAGCGATATTTCAACTCTGAAAAATTAACATTGTTGAGCACAGAAATTGAGAAAAATACTGCATCTTTATCCTATCCTTTTCTTAAATGTTTTCTTTCCATTTAAGCTGGTTTATATCACCCCCTATGGTACCTAAATATTAGTGCACACAAAATAAAAAAAATATGGTTTAATTCATGATTCTGCATGACTCGTTACAATTCTGAATACTGCTTTTATAAGAAGAATGATCTAAAGTTAAATATCAACTGCAGCTCAAATTACTTTTTGGTCAGTTTTGCTGTAATAAGACCATCAAGGCACCAGTTCAGTACTTAAACATGTGCCTAATTTAAACCATATATGCAGTCCCAAAAAAGTTAGTGTAAACTACTCACATGCTTAAAATTAAGTACCTGATTAAGTGCTATGTCAGACTGAGGCCAACATGCTCCTGTAGGCTACAGAATATCAGTGTGACATACACACCACTGAAATACACATATTAAAGTATGAATTCTGTTTAGAGGAGTAGGGGAGAGATATAATGACATTTCTTGAAAGCTAAATACATATAAGGCCTGATTCTTAATTACACCTTTACCTTGCTCTGGTAATTCATAAGGCCCTTAAAGTCAATGTAAATGTGATTTACCCCTACTTAAAACTAGCTTTACAGTGGCAGAGTAGTGTAACGCAACCTTCAGGCCTGCAGCATAAGGAAAGCTTCTGCACTCTGTAAGGCCTGATTCTACACCTCCATTAAGGTCAATTTACAGCACTGTTGTCATGCATAGGAGCCCTAAGTGAGCAAAAACATAGGTACTCCCACTTGAAGCTTTCTTTACACTGCCAGAACAGCATAAACTGGAAGTAGCGTAGATAAGAATCAGGCCCTTTGTGTTTATTGGAATACCTGATATTCTTTCATACTAACTTCTGCGAACAATATGTTCAATTATACAAGGACTTGGAAAAAACCCAACAGGTCAACATTTCAGACCCTCTATTCTTTCTCAAGAGAAAACAGAGCATCAGATATGTAGCTGTTTTTTATAAACTATTTCTTTATTTTGAACAGATTTACTTTCACAGTATGAACCCCATTCAGATGACCAGTAATGATGTACCACATGGGTTTTCTCCATCAAAGAGAGAGAATCATTACCAATTCAACTATAGCAAAGGGATTTTCTAGTTTAAGTATATGGTATGCAGTTTCATTAATAATAAAAAGCCTTGAATTCATTTTCTTCTGTAATATAAATTATTTCATAATTATAATGCTCTCATTTTCTTTCCCTTTCTGTTTGCTGGCAATAGGACCAAAGAAAATATTTGAAAGTAGTATTTTTTTAAGATAGCCCTAACTATAAATATATTCAGACTAATAAAAATATCAGTGCAACAATTTATAACAAAAGGAAGGAAGTTACCCTTGAAAGAGTAGGGCTGGACTCTGCTGAATCCAGTGGAAAGTGAGCTGGCAGCCAGAGACGAGGGTGGCATTAAGCCAGTTATTGGTGTCTGATTCTTTGCCAGTTCCAGAAAAAAGTTATAGTAGTCTAGGGGCTGCTCTAGCATGCCCCAACTGCCAATTGTCCCCAGGCATGCACTCCAGTAATTTCCAGTGGATAATCTGTGCTTCAGTCATGCTTTCTCCCTACCCCCAAAAGAGTAGCTGTCAGAGGAAGGGTGTTGGAGAAGAGATTTCTGGCTAAGTGCCCACTGGAAACTGCCCCATGTTAGGGGCTTGTGGTCATTTTTGCTCCCTTTGTGACTCAAGAGCAGAACAAAGGAATAGAAGCACATCTGAGAATATGCCCCAGAAGATATTTTCTTATATTAAAAATAACCAGAATTATTAAAAAATAGTTCTAAAACCAGAGTGTACATAAATTTAGGCCCAGATAAATTAAGAAACTAATTTTTGGCTGATTCAAACCCTGGGCAATCCTATTAATTTCACTGAATGATTGTATAGAGTGCAAGTTAGCACAGAATTTAGCTATATGATGTAGATTCCCTTGCTTATGTTTCAAAGGATTACACTAGGGACTCCGGTTCAGTTGATTGCCTATCATTACTCCTAAACCCTTTTCAGGGTCACTGCATTCCAGAATACTGTCTCCACTCAATTGTGACCTATATTCTTTGTTCCTACATGTGTTTTGCACTTGCCTGTATTAAAAAGCATGTTGTTCAATTAAGACCACTTTACCAGCCAGTCCAGATCTATGTATATAATTGACCGCTCCCCATTCTGATATGGGAATTATTCCAGCAATTATTTAATATTTTCTTCCAGATCATTAATAAATATACTAAATAAGACCAAGAACAAATCTTTGTGGGACACCATTAGACACTCTCCCACATGATGATTATTCTCCTTTTACAATTACTTTGAGATCAATCAGTTAACTGGTTTTTAATCCACTTAATCTGAATTACATTGGTTTTTTAATTTTTTAAAACAGAATGTAAAGACAGACTAAATCAAATGCCTGTATAAGTCTAAGTATTACAGAAGTCCAAATGTATTATGTCAACAGTAATTTTATAATCTATGTAATAACAGAATGGTGGGGTTGGAGAAGGGGACAACCTATTCCATCTGGCATCCAATCTTTGCTTCCCCAATTCATTGTTATTGAGACATAATTAATATGGATCCAGGCATCTTATTCTTCCAAAAAAATTGTATAGTTCTCAGAATATACTAATGTCTCTTTAAAAAAGTAAACATTCAAGAAATAATACTATACCCAATTTTTATTAGGAAATAAGTTTGGGAGTTAGTTTCTTTATCCATACCTTTCATTTACAGCAAGGGTGTCGAACACATTTGCTATGGTGGGCCAGATTTGACTTAAAGGTATTTCAAGTGGGCTGTACATACCATAAATCGAAGTACTGTGGTACTCTCGCAGCATTGTGGAGTGCTGTGTATGAGAAACTGTGCTCTGTGGTACCACTCTCTCTGTTAGGGAGAGAGTGTGGTCTCATAGGCTATGTCTACACTTACAAAGTTAAGTTGACTTTGTTAAATCAACTTTAAGTCGACATAAAGTCGACCTTCTTAAGCCGACTTAACAAATTGGCTACACTTTAAGTCGACTTTGTTAAGTCGACTTAACAGCAGAGAGAGCCATTATATTGGCTTTAAGTCGACTTAATAAAGTTGATTTAGAGTTAATCCCCGTCCACACTGGCCTTAAGTCAACTTAAGGAGTTGACTTAAGTAAGGCTTAACTCAACCTAAAAGGAGGTGTTATTAAGTTGACTTAAGCTTTCCTTAAGTCGACTTAAGGAAATGCTTAAGTTGACTTTTGAAAAGCCCAGCCTGGATGCTGCTTTGTTTAGGTCGACTTAAGCCTCCGTAAATTGACCTAACTTGCCAGTGTAGACGTACCCATAGAGCACAGTCATGCATATCCAGCACTCTATGATGTTACAAGACCTGACACTGCAGAGCTCTGGGTATGTGAGACCACTCTCTCTGTTAAGGAGAGTGTGGTCCCAGGGAGTGCAGTCACGGGCCACACTTAAGAGATTTGTGGGTTGTATGCTTGGCAACCCTGGTTTACACAATTGCAAGATAAATACCCAAAGTGATTCAAATAGTTGAAACATCTGTTCAAATACACAGTGATCTTTAGCATAAAATAAAAATGTGGATTATGTGATGTGTTTGATAAAATGTCCTTTTAATAGAGTTTACTGTTTAGTTGGGAGTCAAAATGAGTGCCTAAAGTTGGGCTTCTATGTTCATATTAAGGTACCTAAATAAGTTGTTCTTGATTTTCAAAAGTACTGAGTACTCATGAGCCTTCATATTCTTAAGGAATTTAGGGGCTGATTTAAAGGCACTCAAATCTTTTGAAAATCTTAGCCACTACCTCCCAAAGGTCTTACTGAAGATGGAACTTATTTATTTTTACCAGTATGATAAACATCATGAGAATTATTTTCTGACCTTTTTCTGGAGTTTACTGTCTCAGGGCCATCCCTAGGGGGGAGCGGGTCCTGAGGCCCCGCCGCTGGCCGGGGCTGACCATGTGGGGCAGGCTGGGCCCCGCAAACTGCCCTGCCCCTGGGCCTGCCTACTCCGCCCCTGGGGCAGGGAGGGCCGGCTCTTGTCACAGGCCGGGCAAAGCCTCCCACCCTGCTGCCTTTAGCCAAAGACAGTGGGGGCAGGGCGAAGTGCAGCCGTGGGGGAGGGGCTGGAGCATGGGCCCCACACTGCCCCCAGTTGGGAGCGGGACAGCGCGGGGCCCACATAACAGTGGGGACTGGGGAAACTGTGCATTCGCCCCTCCACCCCCACCCCAAGGACGGCCCTGTACAGACTAGCAGGAGAGTAACAGGAAATAAAAGTCAGGGAAGGGAATGGTGATCTCATTCATGGCTTGTGGTGACTGCTTTGTGTTTACACCTACTAGGATTGTTACATCTAGGAAAACTTACATTTGTCCCCAAAGAATTATAAAAAAGCAGAATGAAAAAATCAAAAATAATTTCCCTTATTTATTACCACTTCAAACTACGTTGTTCTCCTCTTGCTATTTAAATGCATTGTCACATATGAAAAAGAAACATCAAAACATTAATGGTTTAATTAGAATTACAAAGAAATCATGCAAGTGGGAACTAGACCATACAACTTCAATTAAAAACTGAATTAACTGATGTCTCTGTTCTTTTATGTGCTACAATATAAGAAGAAAGCTTACTGTATGAACAATAGTATATAAAATATTAATGTAATTATACAGCAGCAGTTTTTTATTTTCATCCCATTATTTGTACACTTTGGGAAACAATGGTACACTGAAAATCTTCTGACCAAGAAGATTGTTCTCATCTTCACCCCGTATTTCAAGATAATCAAATGATAGCACTGCACTTATATAGTGCCTATTTACTATATTTTTCATTGTTGTTATTAAGCAGGCAACAAATATGTTAGCATCAAGCAGAAATTGAGCAAAAAGGTAGGACCTTTCTGAAATTCAGTGTTGTACATGAGTATTCCTGAACGTACAGATTAAAAAAGGCCAAACCAATTCAGTATGTTTTAAAATATAGCATGTTGGGGCCAAATAACCTGGTGTGTTGCTTTGGTGACAAAAAGTAGCTGTAATACTGGGAGGTTTCCTGATGCTTTGTGTCACACTGTCACTGGAGTTGTGTAAGACAACTAGAGTATATTGGTGAATCTGGGCCTATATATTTGTCTACTTTTAGATCTCATCTGAATTTTAGATTTATAAATTAGATATTCTTAACACTCAGCATGCTGCAGAACAAAAGACAAGATTTTTAAAAAATTAAAATAAAAAAATAACCACACTGCTCTGAAAAGAATGTAACACAAAGTTTTCTCTTAGTGGTTTTCAGCACAATTATCTATATAGTGCTATAGGAATTGAGTGCAAAAATTACCACAATTTTATGAAGTCATTGGCAAAGCCTAGTAAATGCTAAAATGAAACCACTGCATTCAATAATGAAGGCTCCCATAGACATCAATGAATTGCACATACAAAATAAGTAAAATGATGATTTCAGTACATCAGGGATTAAAAAGAACAGGATTATGCACTCAAATGTAGCTGTGTTTAAAAATGTTTCACCTGAAACAACACATAGTGGGACTCCCATACAACATAGGCTTGATTTATCTCTTGAGATCCATTGGGCAAGCTGGACTGATGTTTCCAGCAACAGTAAGTACTCTCAAATGGTGTCACAGTGGCCCAAGCCACCAAAGATGCTGGAGTCAACAAGCACAGGCACAAAATTGGGCAGAGCAGCTCCCAAACTGGTTGAAGTTTCATTGATTCAGTACCTCTCCAGGCAGACTCCACCAAAGTGGGGCTCCAGACTTAAAAGCTGTCCTTCCTTAGCCGAACCCTATAAGTGAATCTCACCCACTAATCAATTGCATAGCTACCATCAGGGGTTCAAAACTCAAAATTAAAACTCACATAGTTTAGGCTAGAAAGACGAGAGAAATATTACTGGAGAAAATGTGAAAAGACCAGATTGAAGATTCAGAACTGGTAAGTAGCTGAACTTGATATGTGGGAAGAACAGGTTGCATTAAACTATATGAATTTGTTCTCTTGAATTTGTTTTGTTTCCTATATACTTAAACCTGAATTAGCATTGTTCTTAGTAGGATAGTAAATACATAGCTACGACTCTTTTGTTGAAAGCACTTGTAGCTATAACTAGCTTGGTGTTGGATCTGGTGGCTATTTTGAGATCGTGTTTGGAAATAATTACTAGTGAAGTGCATCCCAGTGGCAGCAGGGAGTCTGTTTAGTTGTTTCTGCATCATCTGTGAGAGTTTGGGTATGATGATTATCAACTTTTTATTTCCTCTCATCACCCACCTGCAAAAATAGGTGTTGGATGTTTTTCAAATTTTCATGCCCTAGCAGTATCAGACAACGATCTAGAAAGCTCTCTCTCATTAACTAGTAATGAGAGTCAATTGGTCATTTGCACACCATTTCTTGAATAATCTTTTGGTACTCTGCCTCTGCAAGCTGTAGATGCCTAACAGGACTTTAAAAAACAATACTACATCATATATCCTATATTTTTTGTAACCTCAAAATGAGTGTTTAGCACTGGCTTTTACATGTTTACAATGGTGTGTTTGCAGTGTCTACGACTGACATTTCATAGTCTTACACATTTTCCTTGTCCCAGTATTGTAGTTGTTAGATTTCTAGAAGGTGAATGAAAAGTACAGAATGTGATTGTAGATGACAAAATATTTGATTATTTCAGTAACTCACTTAAAAATGGAACACCCTATTGATCTTGTAAAGAAAACCATCCCCAAAGAGGATAACCCAGGATGTTACTGGGGGCTGATTGTGCTCATACGTATGTTAATAGCAAAACTCCCATTTACTTAAGTGGGAGAAGGATTGGGCCATTAATTCTCCCCTGTATCCTGTATATTATTTTGCAAAAGCTCATTGAATAACAAACCAAGGTACATATACAGACAAACTTTGTTCTGAAAGCATTGTCAGAACTTTATTGGATGACAGATGAGATGTGCTTTATTTGCGGTCCATTTTAGAATGCAGCCAGAGATATGTCATCTGAGTCAGCCATCCTAATCCACTTTAATAGTGGTGATAGTAGCCTCCAGAGATTGCTCTTGGTAATGACCAAACTTCAGCAGTCTTGAAAGTAAGAGCCTGAAGTATTCATCTATATCGAGTTTGCTAAATGACAGTGCTATGTAGTTTCCAGTCAAAATTACATATGTGCAACCTTCATTCTGTGTTAACAGGTATCAGTTACCTAATAAAACTCCTTTAAAAACACTGCAATTATAAAATAAACCTAACATTTAGAAGCTTGAAAATTCTAAATAAAGATGGAATTTAAAAACAACCAAGCATTTCAAAGTCTGGTAACTCATAGTGGTTTAGGTTGAGATTTTATGTTATAGTTAAACATTGGCTACCTTAATTCTGACTTTTCCAGTCAATTTTACGATCTCAATATCATTATTTTTACGTTCGTATATGTTACAGATATTTACAGTGAGGTTTAGGGTTCCATATTAAAAATGCATAAGAGGCATTGTGTACATTGATTAAGTATTCATTATTATATCGGCTCTATATAAGGGGATGTTGTACCCATAGAGGGATAGCCATTGATATATGGTCAAAATTAACATAATAAGCTGATTCTGTATTATGAATTTCATGGCAACATAAAAATTGCCATGCCAGATCAAACCAGAGGTCCATTTAGCTCAGTATTCTCTTTCTCTGAGGCTATGTACACACGATCAGATTAAAGCGCAACATGGCAATCGCGCTATAAAAAACACATGACCTTTATTGCGGGAAAGCGTGTACACACGTCGCTCCTTGCAATGCAACAGAAGTCTTTGCAATATCGCGGTGCAGTGCAATGAATTCTGGGCACCTATCCCATAGTTCAATTTTCCCTCAATCGGCGCTTGGAATCCTGGGATGAAGGAAAGGAACGCAAAGCGCCATGAGTAAACTCTCAGTTTCTCGTCGTGCACTGTGTTCCCCTTGCGTCTTCCTCGTTGCCAATAGCAACTCGCGCCTATTTTCAACAGTGCAGTGTGAGCAATCACAACTGCGACAGCATGGATCCTGCTCTGATCTCCACTGTCGCCTTCAGCATTCTAAATACATCTCGGCTGGTTGCTCAGTACGCAATGAGCTCCGAATCAGACGAGGACACCGAGGAGCAGGGGCTGATCGATGCCCTGCAGAGCAACAGCACCGCATTGCTCAGCTCCTTCACCGATCATCAGCACACGGTGCAACGCCATTTCTGGTCGCGAGAGATGAGCACCGAGTGGTGGGATCGCATTGTTATGCAGCTGTGGGATGACGAGCAGTGGGTACAGAACTTTTGAATGTGAAAAGCAACCTCTTTGGAACTGTGTTCAGAGTTGGCCCCTGCCCTGCGACGTAAAGACACCAACATGAGGTCCGCCCTAACTGTGGAGAAGTGTGTTGCGATAGCTGTCTGCAAGTTGGCTATTCCTGACTGCTACCGGTCAGTTGCAAACCAGTTTGGAGTTGGGAGGTCCACTGTCGGATTAGCCCTCTCACAAGTGTGCCGAGCCATCAATCGCGTTCTGCTACGGAGGACAGTGACATTGGGCAATGTCCGTGAGATTGTGGACGGCTTTGCTGCCATGGGATTCCCTAACTGCGGGGGAGCAATAGACGGCACACATACCCAGATTTTGGCGCCAGACCATCTCGCGACAGAATACATGAACAGGAAGGGCTACTTCTCCATGGTGGTGCAAGCACTCGTGGATCACAAGGGGTGTTTTATGGATATCAATGCTGGGTGGTCGGGAAAGGTGCATGATGCCCGCATTTTCAGGAACACTGGTCTGTACCGGAAGCTGCAAGGTGGTACCTTCTTCCCAGATCAAAAAATTACTGTGGGGGATGTGGAGACGCCCACAGTCATCCTCGGAGACCCACTATACCCACTGATGCCATGGCTCATGAAGCCGTACACCAGGAACCTAGATCACAGCAAGGAGTGGTTCAATTACAGATTGAGCCGCTGCAGAATGACTGTAGAGTGTGCCTTCGGCCGTTTAAAAGGGCGCTGGTGCTGTTTGTATGGGAGGCTGGACTTGGATGAGGACAACATCCCTGCTGTAATTGCAGCGTGCTGTGTCCTTCATAACATTTGTGAAAATAGGGGAGAAAAGTTTTCCCCGGGGTGGGCTATGGAGGCACAGTGCCCCGAGGCAGCATACGAACAGCCAGCCACTAGGAGTATTAGGGGGGCCCAACGAGGAGCTGCTCGCATAAGGGAGGCACTCAGGGAGCATTTCAATGATGACCTCCCATAGTTCACTTCAAGGACACATCAAGTGCACCTTATGAGATTTTCACTGTGTACAAATAAAGCCACTCCTCAAAGTTTTTGTTACTGTTTTTATTAAGAGATGAAAGGGGGGATTGGTGGGAGGTGTTACAGGTGGGTGTAGCTGCAGGTCTCTAAAAAGTAGCTCTGCGAGGGACTGGATGTTGCAATATACCAGGGGGATGGGTGGCCTTCAAAGAAATGCTTTGAAGGACTATGGGGTGTGGGAGGCAGACATGGCTGAACTGTCTGGAGTGCAGCCCGTACATTAATCGCCTGGTTCTGCAAAGCAATCATGCTCTTGAGCACTTCTGTTTGCTCCTTCATGACGCTTATCAGGTCGTCCCTGTGTTTCTGCCTCCTCTTTTGGGATTCCTCTCTCCAGGCTCAATTCTCCCTCGTGGATGCCTCTGTTGTTTTCATCAGCTCTTGAAACATATCCTCCCTGTTTCTTCAAGCACGCCGCCGAATGTTTCTCATGTGGTCAGCTGGGGTAGACACCGGCCTTGTGAAGGTCGAATCTAATAAAAAAAATAATAATAAAGCTATTGTTAACACATAACATAGATAACCAATGTAACCTTCCAGTAGCACATTCCACTGGAAGGTACAGGGCAGTCAACATCCTATGCTTCGCTGAAGCGGACAAGGTACGTCCTAATAGAAACCTTACTGTGGGCTAAGATTCTGCACAGGGCACACAGATGGAACCCGATATCTCTCTCCTCAGAGTGCCCCTGCCAGCTAGAATACATATCCTACATGCCACTGGATGCAAGCCAGGACTGTATGCTGCCGGATTGTGTGCTGCCATGGTTCCCAGTGCTGTGCTTTGCAGCTGGTGAGGCCAAGTATCCTTATACAGGAGCATAGGCACATACGCTCTCCCATCTAACCTGAGTAGGAGGCTCTGGAGGTACATTGAGGAAACCTTTAGTGACCTAAATGCAGATGATTTTTTGACAATCACTGCTTGTGTTGATGCACTTCTAATGAATGCAGACTAACACAGCAGGGACCGAGACAGAAAGCACCCCCGCCCCGGACAATGATATTTTAGCAGGAGCCATAGCTGCATGAAAGAGAAACTTACCTGAACCCCCCTCTGCTGCCTCAGAGGACGTGCTGCAATTCATGTCTTGGGTGGATGTCTCAGCAGAGGTGCAGAAAAGCTCCTGGCTACATGCTGTTGCGCTTTCCTCCAGGTCATCCTCCATCTCCTCCTCCTCATCGATCACATCCTCATCTTGCTCGGCTCTGGCATTCAGTGGATGAGGGGGGGCTGATGTGTCCACAGGACTCTTTGCAGTGGTTGTGGGGTCCCCACTGAGGATGGCTTTGATCTCCTTGTAGTACCTGCATGTAGCAGGCGCTGATCCCGAACGGCGGTTTGCCTCCTTCGCTCGGTGATAGGTTATTCTTAGCTCCTTCACCTTCGATCTGCACTGCAAAGTGTCTCTATCATAACCTCTCTCTGACATGGCCAGAGAAATTATGCCATAGGTATCTTAATTTTGCCTGCTGCCACGTAGCTGCGCCTGCACACAGACTCTCCCCAGATGCTGATCAGGTCCAGCACTTCTGCCATGCTCCAAATGGGTGCGCATCTTCCACAATGGGCCGCCATTGCTAGTGAAGATCGGAGCTGCACTCCACTCCACAAGGAAGAGAACAGGAAGTGACAACAGAGGAGAAATTCAAAAATCCCGGGAATCGAAACAGGGCGGGGACTATTTCATCACGGCCACAGAGCGGGTTGGGGAAAGACCAGAGAGGACGACTTTGGAATGCTGGGACACTTCCGGAGGCCAATCATTGCACGGTAAGCGTATACATGAGTCGAAAGGCGCAACAGCTGTTCCACGTTAACTGCTACCACCCTCGTCGAGGTGGTTTTTATATTGCACTACAATAAGGCTGTTGACGCGCAACAGCCCTATTGCACGTGTGTATGCTGTTGTTGTTATCGTGCGGTAATGACTGTTAATACGCGATAAAGTGATCATGTGTACATGGTCTGACACTGGCCAGGACTAGCTGCTTCAGAGGAATGTGAAAGGAATACTGTGGTGGATAATTTTGAAATATCTTATCTATAGGGAAATCCTTTTCCTAATTCCTGGAAGTTACTTATTGGCTTATGCTATAAAGCTGAGTGTTAATAGCACTTTTAAAATAATATCTAATGCATGTTTAGATGTATCGCTACACAAACTTTAAAAAGAAATCCAGATTTTAAGCCCTTTTTATAACCAACATCCTAGTAACATATTCTCACAAGTAAATGATTTATATTTGCAATTTTAATTCTGTTTTAACATTTTTCCCTAGGAATTTCTTTAGTTTTTTTTTCTTTTTTATAGATATGCCAAGAAAAAAAAATCATCCATGTAATGTAGAACTTTTTCTATCAGGTAAGTAAATGTAAATTAAATAACATGGAATACTTGCTAACAGTGTGGTACTCATTATCAAATATATCTTTTGCTTGGTAGAAGAGTAGTCTTCAGAATCTTTTAAATTCTACAGCCCAGTGAATTAAGCTCTAGATTTAAAGAATTATGTGGGCTGTACCAGTGAATTTTGTAATGTCCAAAGTCAAATTAAGAAATTTTAAAAAAATAAGAAATCCAGATATGTAACTTCTTCACATCACATGTTTCAACCAGTGGAGCTTACAAAGTCTCCCAGGCTGTGTCTACAATTGTTAATTTAAGTCAACTTAGCTAAGTTGACTTAGCATGTCTACACTTAAATTTTAAGTCGACTTTGAGGGGACTCTACAAAGTCAACCTAGAGCGTCCACACTGGATGCCTAGGTCGACTTGTAGGGGTTAGGTGGACCTGAGACAGGTCCACGGTGGCAGGGGTGGCACCTCTTACCAAGTGCCAGGGAGCTCAGCTTTTGCCCCATTGTACCTTAGTACAATGGGGCAAAGGGGGACAGGGACCCTGGCAGGGCATAGGGGCAGGGTGGGCATGGCTCTTCCTTGCCCTTTAGGGGGGCATGCCAGGCTCTCCCTGTGCCAGCCACCCTGGCAGGGAAGGCAGTGGGGAAGCCCTGGAGGCCCCTAAGTCGACTTAGAGTTGACTTAGGGGTTCTCCACATCTACACTGGCTTAAGTCGACTTTAGAAAGTCGACTTAAGCAGAAAGTCGACTTAAAGGGTTTTAAAAAGTCAACTTAATTTTTCCTTAAGTCGACTTAAGCAGCTGCTTAAGTCGACTTAAGGAAAGTGTAGTGTAGATGCAGAGTAAATTAAGTCGACTTAAGCAAGCTTAAGTCGACTTAATTTACAAGTATAGACGGACCCACACAGAGGCTCCAGGCTATATAAAGTCTACATAAAGCTCAGAGATTTTTAATAGCTGTGAACAACTACAGCAAATAATTTAAAAATTAACCATCAAAACTTGAAAAATACTCAAAGGCATTTTCCAGTGACAGAAAGTTAAACCAAATGCAGAATTCTTAGATAAAACTCTTTTTTTTAAAGATATACAACCTGATTCTTCAGTCTGTTAAGGCCACTTTGCACAGGTTCCCTGAAGCAAAATGGACTTAAACCTGGTGGATCCAGGCAATGGAGATTTCCCTAACATAGAGGAATCCTCCAGTGGTACAGAGTCTCAGTAACAGATCCTATCGACCCACCACATCCAGTCACCAGCACAAGAAATGTTTTTCAAACTGTCATGTTTTATATTTTTGCCCAACTTCATCAAAAATTGTGCTTTTGCCAGGGGATCATACATGAGAAATTTCAGGCTGACCAATTGAATTCAGTCAAAGTCACAGAGGATGGATGGAGAGGAAGGTCAAATCAATCTTATAATGGAAAATGAACTACAACCTTGATTATAAAGAAACTAATGCAGCTCCATAATTTTTAGCATTTATTTTACTGAGCTGTTCATTTTCAAAATCCTTTACAAACTAACTAATAATGGCATATTATAACCTATAGAGCTTCTGCTCCTCCAAAATCTTAGTTTGTATCCTTTCTTCTTTTAAAAATGGAAATATATTTTTGTGATCACAACTCAAAACAGACGGAATGGATTTTACATGTTCACTTAGTGAGAGTGAGACCTATGTTTTATCAGCAATGCTCATGAGAGTTACAAGCTCTTGGCTAAATTGATTACTCTTGCTCTAATTTGCCATAAACCTCAGAGTCACCAGCTAGCATCTGGAATAAGCAGAATATTTTGGACCTCACAGAATTTTATCAGCATAGTTTTCAGATCTTCAGTCAGCACATTGTCTACATTTCAGATTACTTTAAAGCTAGAAATTTCACCAGCATATCGCATGGAAATGAGGCCTGCACTAGGGTATTTAAAGGACTAATAACTAATAGTTGAGTGAATAATTTATTCAACAAAGTTAGCCTTTTACTGTTCAGTTTGTCCACAAGAATCTTATAATTGCAACAGATTTATTTACCAAGAGCTTTCTGGAAATATTTCTTAGTCTGCAGATTGTTCACAAACTGTTACATATATTTGATACTCAATATTTGAAAAAATTTGAAATAGGTTTGATTGTACATATGCCACATGGTACATTTCTCTTCACTGGTTGGATAAGTGCAACTGAAACTCTTATCTCCAGTAACAACACATGCATTTATGAATTCAAAATTCACTTTTTGCTAAGATTCTTCCTGAAAATATCTGGAAATAGCTAGTATTAATTATAAACAAAAATCCAAAAGGTCAAGCACTCTAGATGTGAAATAAATAGAAAAAAAGCAATGGTTTACATTATTTCTTTTAAAATTAGACAATGTTGCCACTTGTAAAAAGGAGAAAATAATGACATGAGCCCAGATTTTTAAAGGTATTTGGACATTGCTCATCTCACTGTTGAAATACTTGACTGATTTAGGAGCTTATGTCTCCTTTTCAAAAATGAGCTAGGCACTTAAGAGCCTAAGTAATTGGCTCTCAAGAATATTTAGGCTCCTACCTGCCTAAGTCACTTTTGAAAATGAGGCAAACTCTTAAATCAGGTATGAATTGCAATGCTAAAGAAAGCAATTCCTTAATACTTTTAAAAATCTGAGCTATACTTCCTAAAGGGCCTCATACTTCCCTCTTTACTCAGGCAAAAATCTCATTAAAATCAACAGCATTTTTGCTTGAGTAAGGACTGAGCCCAAAGCTGAGAGTTAAAAGCAAATGGAAAACTGATTAACATATAAAAAGAAAACCCAGCTTCCTGCTCAAACTACAATTCATTTTATTCAATTACTTTTCTTGCTGTAATACTAGAAGACCTGGTCTACGCCCAAAACTAGAAACAATTTAACTAATTCAATTTAAATATTAATGTAATTAACCTGGTGCAACACTCTCTTCAACACTATTAAATGGACCTAAGAGTAGCATATCTATTTAGCTTAGGTTTCAACCAGTCCAGACACATTTTTTTCCATCTAGAATAACTATTCTAGTTAGGGAAGTGACTTTTTTTTAAATAGTTATACCACTACAATCTCTAGCATGAAAGGGACATATCACCATAGTTTAATTCCCTTCCAGGAATAAACTATACTGATATAATTACATCCCGAATAGCAGGCTTGTACTGCTTTGAATTATACCAATCCAGTTAAAGCCACATAACTTGAGTGTGTAGGCAGTTGTGCCCTTAATAAGTAGGGCTGGTTGAATTATTTTTTAATAAAATATTTTTGAGTCAGAAAACGCAGTTTCATGCAAAGCACAGTTTTCCATGGGTATGTTGAAATATTGGAATTTCCTGTGGATCAAAAAATTCAATCAGCTCTATTGCTAAGGAGTTGGTTTCAACACATTACATAAAATCACTCAGATCTCTTCCAATAAGGGACGGGACTAGCATGTGGGTGAGAAAAGGAGAAGGGTTTGCGGAGCTCCACTAGAATAATTGTATTGTTGACTGCTGGTACCAACCCCTCTTGAGGGGTGGGCTCCACTACTACCATGATATGGTGTATTATGTAAATGGTAGCAAAGACTGTTGCAGGGAAAGCAAATGATCTTTTTGAAAAACATTTTCTCTAATGTATTCTCAAATCTTCCAGATTTGCAGTATTCAGAGAGACATTCTGGGGAGAAAGGAGATACTGATTAACATGTTATTCAGTCTGAAGTTGCTAACAATTCCATCTAGTAAAAATATTCTGTATCTATAATAATGCAGTAGCACCACCCGTGCTATCCCTTACGTTTTGTAGTCTTTGTGTAATCAAAATTTCCATTTCAGTTGGCCTCAGCCTGCATTATTTGCACATATAAGACTACCACTGAAGTAACTGGGAGTTTGGGGTGTACAATAAATACAAAATCTGATTCATCACTCTTTATTGCATAAAAGTGATAACACCCAGAAACAATAAAAATGAAATGTCTGCAAAGAAATGGAAGAAAGAGATTTCTGGCAGGAAGCTGCACATTGCCATCAGGAATAGCAGATGCAGCAAGGGAGAGAGAAACATAGAAAATGGAAGTAAACAAGATTTATTATTGAACTTAAAATAAAACAGGAGAGATTTTTTTTTTTTTTTTTTTTACAAGATGTAACATTGATTACCTTCACTGGGAACCAGTGTGTTTTTAAATCAAGTCACCAACACTGTACAAAACAAATAAGTCTGTTAATTATGTACAGAAATGTTTCATTTCTGTAATTACTAAATATTTTAACAAATATTTTGAATTTAATGCCATAAAGTAAATTGTGCCAAGATTTTTGCCTTCTAAGTCTAATAAGGTTACAGGAAAGTTTACTTCTGGATTCTACTAACATGTCTTCTATGCTAATGTAAGAAGTCAGTTCCTGATGTAACACAGTGAAAATACTTTCCATCTTAAATGCCAAATCTTGTATCCCTGGAGGTCAAATCTCCTTAACATTTCAGACATAACCCAAATTAAAATTTGTAATTGTATAACTGAAGAAATTGGTAATGAGATATGAAGCATTTTACCCTTAGGCTACTAGTTCAGAAGTGACTCAGATCAGCAAAGAATGAGAGTTAACATTATTGATAGCTATATTAGTGAATCAAGCTAAAACACTGCGGCCCAATTCTGCCATTGTTCAGAGAATACTTGCAAAAATGGATCTGTCTGGGTAAGAAGTACAGAAGTGGGCCCTAACTTTTTAGAGTTGGACTGTGACTTGCTCTAACAACTATGCAGGAAAGTCACAGAAGTAAAGTTACTAACAACCACACTCACGTAGGCATCTCAAAGCTACTGGATCTTAGCTCTAGATTGGGGAAGGAACGTAGTAACCATGACAGATGTTCCCAGCAAGCATAAGTGATGGAGAGCCAGTGTGGAGTAGACAGGACCACAACTCTACACTTAAGCACCAGCAAGTGGCATTAACAGGATGTACACAGGAGTGAGGTGTAGCTTATGCTCCTGAAAGGGCTGGAACAAATTGTTCTTTTCCTGTACAAGTGGAGTACCAAGATACCTATATAAAATTCAGGTAAGATGTCTTCTGGGACTCTTCATGAAGTGACCCTCTTATGCAGGTCCTCTTGCACAATTCTGGCCCCAACAGAACAAACTGGAACATGGTTACATTCAAATACAATAGAAACAAAACTGAGTTTTACTACTGTTATTAACTAGAGTAATCAGATAAGATTTATAGCAGCATTTTCCTTCATATACCTATCTAAATTACAATTGACCATCCCTTTTGTATCTATTTAGATTACAAGGCAGAATAATGGTTGAGCAGCCTTTTAAAATGCAGTTATTGAATAGATTAAACTGGTTTGTACACTGCCTCTGTGCATTTCATCTCTAATTAAAATCAACTAGCAAAAGAAATCATAACTACTAGCTATTTAACAGAAAGTAAATCTGACAAAAAGCATTTGTGTAAAAACTCAAACATAGAGAACCTCAAAACAATTACATGTCTTTTGCTCATTTTTCTCAATTCTAAAAAGTGGCTTTGTTGAACAGAGTGAAGTTGGCATGAAATCATTCTGCAGAGTAATCACACTTGGGTGAAAAAAGCCTGTTCTGGTCAGAATATATTCATGCTGAAGAGGAAAAAATATATTTTCACCACTCAGTGTCTAAAAATGCTCAAATCTGAAAGCTACATTTCCATTGATTGTTGTTTAATAGATAATAATAATAAATAATGAATCATAATGCAATGTTTAACATATATCAGATTGACATTTTAGTTGACAAAGAGACACTGTCAGTGCTATGAGAATGGAATGATCATTCTAATAATATAAAAATACATTTATCATTGGGATAGATGCACACCCACATGTGTTTTGATAATTGCTTGCACAAGTGCCATTAAACTTTAATGATTAAAGGTTCTTACTTCATTTCCACAAGTATTATCTGTGGGAAAATGCTATAGTATGTCTAGGAATAACTTTTTATGTAGTACAGTACATATCTAGCGAAAGATGATAAGTGGATCCAGAACAAACGCTATTAAAAAAAACATTATGGTTGCAAAGTCAACCACTTAAAAATTAGGAAGCGCCAAAATTAAAATAGCTTGTGCAACCTTAATTTGGCCACAGTATGCAAATACATTATGATACAGGCTTTAGTTATACGATCACATACTATTTTTTCCACAGGACCCTGCCTCATTTAGTGGAAGATGAGAAAGGAACAAATGGGCACTTATTTAGCATAAAATTAAGTTATCAAGCACAAAGTTAGTCAAAAGTACCAAGGGAAGAGAAAAAAATAGTAAGCAAAGGAAAGTGAAGTGACAGTATATATAAAATATGGCACTACCTGTTTCTACGTTCCTGACAATTCAAAAGCAGAAATAACAGATTCCTGTGGCACTTTTAAAGACTAACAAATTTATTTATCGCATGAGCTATCATGGGTGTAATCCCACTTTGTCAGATGCATGAAATGTAATTGAGTCAAATTTGCATATAAATTAGGTCTGATAATACATTAGCTTTGAAAAGGGATTTGGGCTAGCTCACCCCTTGCCAAAGGTGATTCTCCTCTCTTAACATTCTGACCTTCTTATCTGTTATTCCACACTTGTTTGAATCAAAACAACTTGTTTGGCTTGCTGAAAAAGATTGAACTTACCTTGTGATTTACCCTTCTCTGTATTATTCACCTGACATTTTACAGCTTCCATTTCACAAATCTGAAAAATTGGGATTACACCCACAAAAGCTCATGTGATAAGTAAATTTGTCAGTCTTTAAAAGTGCCACAGGAATCCTTGTTTATTTTGCTAACTAGACTAATACCCCTCTGTAACTCAGGAGCAGGTGACCTTGAATGCTTTCAGATCAATATCCACATATTTCCAGTTCTTGGATAGATTGATAAGCAGTATACCTATTTTAAGAAGGTGGGTCACAGAGTTTTTATTAAGTAAAGATTGGATAACCACTTTACGAAGTTGTGTATCTGAACTAGACTCTAATCTAAAGAGTAGTACTCAGTAAAAGTATGAATGGAGCTGTATGTAGCTACTATATAAATCACAAGTAATGGAATGTGTCTGCTGAATGCCATAGAGACTGCCTTTGCTCTACTAGACTGAAATCTAATTTTTTCAGGAAGCAGAACAGATGATCGCTTATATGTCTTGTGTATACAACGTCTAACCTATTTAGACAAATTAGTGTAGCAATAGCCTGACTTTTCCTTCTCTCTGTATAAAAACAAAAAGAATGTGTGATTGTCTAAGTTGTTCAGTTCCGTTTTACAATTTAATGGAGCATGTATAGTCTGATCTCAATAATATGACAATGTGGTTTGGGAAGAATACTAGTAAATTAATCATTTGACTAATATGGAATTAAAAAAACACTTTGGATGAGAACCTAGTGTGAGTATAGTACATAGCACTACTATGTATTTCCGGAAGATAGCAAATGATGTCTCAGCCATTAGTGCTTGTAATCACTAACTCTCCTTGCTGACATAATAGCTATTAGAAAAGCCATCTTAATGGCATAAGTGAAAAAGCTTTCATTCCCCATAGGTACAAAAGGGTGCTGCATAAATTGAATAAGCAGTATAACTGGATCTTAGGATGGTACAGGATCTTTAACTGGTAAATAGTATTATAGAATTATATTAATATTGAATATTAATATATAATACTAAATGAGAATAAATCTATTAATAATTAATCAAATATATGATCATTGAGTCCTCTTAAGAATTCTTTTTCACTATATCCTGAAGAAAAACTGACTTATCGACAGGAACATGGTATGCAAAAATAGATTAGATGAACCCTGATGGATAACAATCAAAGACCATACATTTTAAGATGCAGCAAGTATTCTCTATATACTAAAAATGTGCTGTTTAAAGGTCTATATTACTACTGTTGTGCTTATAATAAAAATTATTTCCATTTATGGGCACAATATCTCTTTGTGGATTCTTTTCCTGAATTAATCAGAATATTCTGTATTTCTAAAGAATACGGCTGTTTCACGTATCTCAAAGTTCCATCACCCATAATGTTAGGTTAGCATAAGCAACTGAAATTCATTCTGGATGATACCCTGTTTCATGTTGCTGTGACAGTCATTAAGTCTGAGGATAGTGGCAGACGCTTCTATATTCCCCTGGAGTGATTAATCAAGTCTGACTGCCACTATTGCCTGACTCAACCTGGGGTTATTAAAATCATCTTGGCTCTGTCCTGATTTATTTTTTCCCCACCTTCTTGAATGAGATGAAAAAGTAGAAATGTATATAAGTGTTTCTGTCACTGGTGTATCAGGAATACATCTGAGATAGATCCCTTTCTCTACCCATCTCTGATCAGAATTTGGATTAGGTTGGTAAAATCTGGGGGTGGTACAAATTCTGGACATATCTTTATCCAGAAGACTATGTCTTTGCAGTAAAAGACACGCTCTGTTTCAGTGTACAATTACAGATCCCATCTTTGTTCTTATAATATCAGAGAAATCAGAGGTCGTGGTTGAATAAATGAGATAAGTGACAAGAGACTCCAATGGAGTTTTTGGTAGACGTAAGATCTGTATCTCTTCTGTCCTTCATTTCTCCAAAGAACTACAAGATATCAAAATGGGTAGGGGCTGGCAGCATTTCTGAAACCTCCCCTTCTGATGTCATCAACTCCAATATCTGAGGTGGAGATGAAGTCAAGAGATGGACTAAAGCCATCATTATCCACTGAGGGATTGCTAAGGGGCTGACCTGTGGATCCAAGGCAAACAGATCTTTTCTCTTAGGTGGGATGTCAAGTCTACATGTTGGATCTGAAAGCAAAACAATTTAGGTTTTGAAGGAATCAAATTTGAAGGATGTCACTTGTCAGAGTTCCTTCCAATCTCTGGTTTCTTAGAGATCATTATATCAGAGGGGTCTGAGAAATTTTTCTTCTAGATTGGCTCTTTATATAGGAGCCAACAACAAGAATGTTTTATTTTTATTCTTTAGATCTTTTCTTGGAGTCTCATATCTTTTGACACTGGGCACTGAAGCAGATAATTTCTACAAAGTCTATTCTTCTTAGCTCCTAATGTATTCTGGGCTGATGCCAGTCTGTGGAGACTCTTGGATGATGGATTGCCTTGAATGCTTGGATCCAGTGGGCTTCATTATCAAAGCATCCTGAAGCAGAATAACTTACAGTCTTTTCTGCTGCTCCTTTTCACGCTTGGTGTAAATATATAGCAAATCAAACATCTATATGGAGAGTGACTGTCTTCTCAGCACGTAAGGCATATGGTTCACACAACACATACTGAGTAGGAAATCAATGAGTAGGAAAAATATCTTTTAGTGCTAGCTTCTTAAGTCTTCGATCTGTCATCCCGAAACCAAAGAAATCCTCACTAAAACTATCAATGAAATTAGCTATGAACTGTCTTTAACAACTACCTATAATTGACTGACTAAACTCTACTAACATTCTAAAAATGTGTCTATCTAGGCACTGAAGGTGGATTCAGGGAAACTTCAAAGAAGTTCCTAAGCCATAAGATGGTTGTGAATGGAAGAAGCTGAGGAAGATACAATGACATTCCTCCTTGTATAGCCTCAGCCCAGAATGTTTGCAAGCAGAGAGGGAAAGGGGATCTGAGAGCTCCAAAGGGCACTGTTAGCTAAGCTTCCACCATCCAAGCTTTAACAGTAGGAGCACCCTAGAGGGGGCTATGCAGAGGACATTCTAAAAAGGAAGAATCGTTATCCTCATTTTATAGATGGGGAAATTGTAGTACAAAGTGCTAAAGTGATTTGTCTGAGTTCCTATAACAGGTCCACAATAGAACTGGTTTCCTGACTTCCACTCTAATGTCATAGCCACTGTCAGTTCTGTTTCTGACATTCCAACATAATCTGAAGATTATAATTACATTATTACATAATGGACAAGAATGGTGGAAGTATTCTAAACCTCACTCATAACCCTGGAAATCAAATACAAGATAGAGCCCTATTTTTAAAATTATGTATGTGCAGCATGAATATGTAAAAACTGTAGATACAATTATTAAGATTGCATTTGCAGGTTGAATGACTGTGTTTTTTATTTTCAGCACATGCCTAAATCTATCCATGATTAGCAAAGCACTTAGGCACTCTGCACTCGGACCTAAAAATGTACTTAAATGTTTTGCTGAATTTGGGGCTACAATGTACACATGGTCTTTGGCACAACACATTTAGATAATCTGGGCATGCAGCTGATTTTTGCATGCAGTAATTTAAAAAAATATATAATTGCACCATCCCTATCGCTATTTATCATCACACACTCTCCTTTCTTTCTCAGGGAACCAGAGAAACATAAATAAATGGAAAATAAAATAAAAATTTTAGACAATTTAAACCCATTTCAATTTATGAACAAGAATTTTAGATATTATTTTTATGCTTTTCTTCCAAGAAGCCTACATGAGCTCTCTCCTTCTTCAAATGCTTTCTGTTGGGAGTTTGAGCTCTACAGATCATGTGAGTAAGATTCAATCCATGAAAAAGTGAAACAACAAGAAACAGTATTCATCAAAAGCTTTCACTGACTGATATCCCATCTGTGACATAGACATTTTCTTAGTGCAAAACAGTTTAATTAGCAAATTCTACTTTAAGTCAGAGGCAAGAAATAGCTAAGCATAGCAGAGACAAGAAAGGTTATGCTTTTTTTTTTTTGCAAATCCAGAAAAAAACCAAAAACGTTAAGTAATTGCACTTGCCACTCTAGTCATTGAAAAATTTAAAAATTTCAGATCTTCAGTCACATTTTACCTGATAAAACTTTGTCCAAGTTACAGGATTCCTCTGATGTTTAAAACACAGATTAACTGAGGAAACAGCTGATGGAAAGGACTTCATCTCATATTCCTTGGCCTGCTCAGGAGAAGCAGCATTATATTGGCTGGATAACTGTTACCCAGTCCTTTTCATCCATTTGCTTCGTAGTGAAATAGGTGCTTATATTTGTGACAGATGTGATGCTGGGAACACATGGACTATTCAAAGACTAATGCATCAGATTTATATATTTTAAATATATGTTTGTGAGCTGACTAGTGATTGTAGTCCAAGCTCAGTGCGTGAGCTAAACTATTCTGACAGGAACCAAAATCTTAGGATGGGAGGCAGAAGGATGAGAGAATTAGTACAAAACTGTGCCCTATTCTACAGTGGCAGTCAATAGGAGATACACAAGGTATATAAAATACCTTGAGTATCTCCTGCCGACTTCTTAACTGCTCCCTACCTATTACACTAAGCCAACCTGAAATGGCGTCCAGTCGGCATAGTGTTACTACGGTTACGGAGCTGGTGTTACAGCTCCAGTTCCGTGTTCGATTGAGCGCATCTACACAGACGGCTCAACTGAACCCGGAAGATTGTGCTGACAGTGGAGATTTTGCCGCCATCAGTATAGACGTACCCTGTATGTGAGTAACAAGCCTCTCAAAGTTTCACTCTTTGAGACGAACAGCAAATACTGATTTGACCTCGTTCAAGAGACCTGACATTCAAAGAACTGTAAACTGTATAAAGCAATCATTGTGACACAGGGAATAAAGAAAAAACAAATATATGTATATTTTTTAAAAAGTGGGGGGTGGGGTGGGAGAGAAAGTTCCAACAGCTCTAGGGTACTAAACTTATATTACTACTAAGAAACTAATTATCAAAGGTAAATGCTAATAAGAGAGGAAACACACACATAGCAAACAGGTTAAACATGCTAAACTCCAGCTTTGACAGAAGGCAGCTGGGAAGGAACTGAGGGCAATTCACTTGAACAGCCCTATATAGCTTCAATGCAGTGTACGTGTGCGGGCCAAACAGGCACTTCTACCAAAAATCACTGATCGAAACCACAGGGGCATATGTGCACCTAAAGTGGAGTACCCACAGGGACACTACTCAAGGAATTTAAATTGTTTGTCATTTTCCCTGTGTAACTTAGTAGAAGGGTTGCCAAGTGAGACTCTAATATTTTGCCAACTGTCTTATCAGAAAGCCTATAAGGAATGGGGAAAAAAAGAAGGATCAACCAGTGTAGGGATAAAGTGAGAACTTCCAAAAAACAAGCAGAGTTGGACCTTGCAAAGGAGATTAAAACCAATGATAAAAGGTATTTTAGTTATATAAATAAAAAGAAAAGAAGGAAAGAAGTGTGACTGCTAAGCACTGAGAATGGGGTGGAAATTAAAGATAACCTAGGCATAGTCCAACACCTAAATAAACACTTTTCCTCAATTTTTAATAAGGGTAAGAGCTTAGGGGTAGTGGCAGGGCAAATACTGGGAACAAGGATATGGAAGTAGAAATTACCACATCTGAGATGGCAGTCAAACTCAAAAGGCTTAATGGGACTAAATAAGAGGGCCAAAATAATCTCCATCCAAGAATATTAAAGCAATTGGCACATGCAATTGCAAGCCCAATAAGAAGGATGCTTGTTTTGACCAAGTAAAAGCTGGTTAATATGTTTAGTGACATTTAATTGTGATGTAGCAATAAAGCAGAATAGGAATACTTACCATTCAAAATTAATAAAACAATGCAAGAAGACAAAGGAAAGTAATGTTTGCCAGTGTTTTTTTAAAATTCTCTGCTAATATAAGAAAATAGACTATGAGAAGACAGCAATGTGGAAGATGATAATATGATTCTAATGTATTTGAATAATATTAAGCACAGCTGTATTCAGTTCTGGTCTACTACTCACTATCATTTACACAAGATTTTATAGGACTTGAGAAGGTTGATGATACTCATTCCAAGGACAAACCATTGCATATCAAATAGAAATGTATGCTACAAAATCTATATATGCACTGAAAAAATCTGATTCAAAATAAATGGGGATGACTTCAGATGATTAACAATCTGAAACTGCAACCTTAGATACTCAGGGGCTCCCTGAAATAATAGAAGGTAATATGAGAGGAAGTAAAAGAAAAATAATTTCACCGAGTGTCAGCAAATTCTTAAAGAGAACATCTAACCAATAAAGGTCCTTGAGGCATTATTGTGGAAACTTGCAGAAAACTTGTTATATTGGAGAATAGGTGCTTAAAACCAATGGTACTTCATGGAAAGACTCCCCTATCCCCCACCCCCAATTGTCACTAAAACAGTGTAAATTTTTAAAATTTCTATTGGCAAATAAATATTGCACTAATCTTGGAGTGTCAGGTCTCACAGCATCACAGAGCGCTGGATATGAGAGACTGTGCGCCACAATACCGCAAGATCACAGAGCGCAGTCTCGCATATCCAGCACTCTGCAGTGCCCTGAGAACATCACATCTTGCGATATGGCAGAGTGCTGATTATGAGAGACTGCGCTCCACAAGACCACACTCTCTAACATGGCCTCGCAGAGTGCAGTCATGGGCTGCACCGAAGAGGTTCGCAG
The DNA here is from genome assembly GCA_007922175.1 of Pelusios castaneus. Lineage (NCBI taxonomy): Eukaryota > Metazoa > Chordata > Testudines > Pelomedusidae > Pelusios > Pelusios castaneus. The sequence continues at coordinate 6,123,227 of ML685814.1, forward strand.
GCTGTATCTAGCCCGCAGTCCATAAGTTTGACACCGCTGGTATAAAATGAAGGTTACTCACCTTCGGTGCAGTAAGCAAGGTTCTTCGAGATGAGTGTCTCCATGCTGCTCCACTGTAGATGCATCGACGTGCCTCACATCACACATCGGAGACTTCTCAGCAGGACTCCTTGGGGGGCCACGTGCACACTCAGTGTCTCACAACCCTGTTGACAGATGATCACTATGCGCGCGCAGCCCCCCAACCGCTTCTGTTCCTTCTCTACCACTGAGCAGAATCTACTCCGCAGTTGGGGGGCGGGTTAGTGGAGCAGCACAGGGACACTCACCTCGAAGAACCTTCTTTACTGCACGGAAGGTGAGCAACTTTCATTTCTTCTTCAAGAGGTGTCCCCGTCGTGCTCCACTGAAGGTGAATATAAAGCAGTATCGCTGTTTGGCGGTGGGATCTTCGGGTTTATTGTACTGCACAGAATTTAGTATGGATACCCCTACTACTGCATCATTCCTAGCTGCTTGTTCAATAGCATAATGTTTTACAAATGTGTCTGCTGAAAACCCACATGGCCGCCCTGCAGATGTCTGCTATGGGGACATTGTCTAAAAATGCTAAAGAAGTGGCCACTGCCCTTGTCGAGTGTGACCTTATGTTTGTCAGTGGATCAGTGTGTGATTGTGCATATGCTGTGCGTATACACGTGGATATCCATTTTGATAGTCTCTGTTTTAAAACTGGTTGCCCTTTATTCCTTTTGGTAATAGAAATGAATAGTTTGGGAGTTTTCCTAAATTGTTTTGTCCTTTCTATATAAAATGCCATTGCTTGTCTGACGTCTAGTGAGTGTAACACGGCCTCTTGATTGCTATTGGGAGGTTTTGGGTAAAAAGTAGGTAAGTGTATAGCTTGATTTATATGGAAGGATGAATTAATTTTAGGTAGGAACTTTGGGTGTGGTCTCAGTGGGTGCATCTACACTTACAAATTAAGTCGATTTAAGATGACAATTTAATCTGCATATAGACTACATTTTTCTTAAATCAACTTAAGCTGTTGCTTAAGTCAACTTAAGGAAAATTTAAGTCGACTTTATAAAACCTACTTTAAAGTCGACTTTATTGGCTAAATCAACTTTATAAAGTTGACTTAGCCAGGGTAGACGCAGATTAGCCCTAAATCAACTTTAAGTCAACGTAAAGGGCTCCAGGGCTTCCCCACTGCCCTCCCTGTCAGGGTGGCTGGCACACGCAGAGCCTGGTGTGCCCCCCCACCGAGCAGGACAGAGCCCTGCCCACCCTGCTCCTATGCCCTGCCAGTTTCCCTGTCCTGCTCAGCCCCCATTGTACCCAGGTACAATGGGGCAAATGCTGAGCCCCCTGGCACTTGGCAAGGGGTGCCTCTCCTGCCACTGTGGACCAGTCCCAGGTCCACCTAGCCCCTACAAGTTGACTTAGGCGTCCAGTGTGGACGCTGTAAGTTGATTTGGCAGGGTCCCCTTTAAGTCGACTTAATTTTTGAATGTAGACATGTTAAGTTGACTTTGCTAAGTCAACTTAAATTACCAAGTGTATACATAGCCAGTGAGACTTTGTCCTTATGAAATACTGTAAACGGTGGGTGTGCCATTAATGCCATGAGTTCACTCCATGCCTAGCTGATGTTATAGCTACTAAAAATGAAATTTTCATAGACATGTGTAGCTAGGAGCATGTTGCTAGTGGTTCAAATGGTGCATTCATGATGGCTCTTAATATCAGTGATAGGGTTAGGGTTAGTCAACAATGTTGTCAGTACTATCCTTGTAAACGGTATGCCGCTTAGTAGATTCGCTAGGGTTTCCCACCATAGAAGGGATTCCTTTATATGTTTTGGTACAGCAATAATTTTCTGTAGCGAGTTTCTCTGTGGTCAAAACACCATTGCAAACCATAGTTACAGCGGTCACATGTGTAATCTTGCATGCTCCACTATGCTTGTTGTCACTGCCATATGTCCTAACAACTGAAGGCATGTCTGCGCAATAATTGTGGGAGAGATTCGAATTGTGTCTCCCAGAGCTTTTATCGCATCGAATCTTTCCTGTGGCACATACACCCTGACCGATTTGGAGTGTATACAAGCGCCTATGAAAATCAGCTCCTATGCTGGCGTGAGGATAGATTTCTTGTAGTGTATCATAAGCCCCAAGCGTTGGAACAATTGTTGCGTCGTTGATACTGCTCTTTCCGTCATTTCGTAAGATCGGGCTTTTATTAGGTAGTTGTCTAGATAGGGGGAAAAGGTTACCCCTCGCTTCCATAGATGTGCTGCCACTATTTTTGAAAATACTCTGGGAGAAGTGCATAGCCCAAATGGGAGTACTGTATATTGGTAGTGTTTGCTGTTTAGCGTTAATCTCAGAAATCTCCTGTGTGACGGATGTATGGTTACATGGAAATATGTGTCTTTTAGGTCGAGGGATGCCAACCAGTCTCCTCGTTCCAAAGCAGGACGAATAAGAGATAGAGTTACCATCTTGAATCTTTGTGTTTCACCTGTTTGTTTAGACATCTCAGGTCCAATATAGGTCTTCATCCCCCTGTCTTCTTCTCTGTGAGGAAGTAGTGTGAGTAGAAGCCTTTGCCCACAAATCGAGGTGGTACCTCCTCTATTGCTCTGATTTTCACTAGTTTGTCTACTTCCTCCTGTAAAAGATGTTAGTGAGATGGGTCCCTGAAAAGGGATGGGGGATGTGGTTTGGGTGTAGATATGAATGGGATTGTATACCCACTGCTGACTCTAACACCCATTTGTCCGATGTGATGAGATGCCACTGATGGTAGAATTGACATAACCTGTTGTTGAATATCTGCACATCTTCCTGGGCTGGAACTGGTGGTCCTGCAAACCCTCAACCAGACCATCAAAACTGCTGCTTGGGGCGAGCAGTCTGGGAATTTGACGATTCGTGATTTTGTTGTCTCCGGCGCTGTGTTCTTTGCCAACGTCTGTAGTTGTCGTATCTTCTATTCTGTTGGAATTTATTGTATCTAGAATTATACAGTTGATATCTGTAATTTCTTCTTCTTGTTGCAGGTGTGCATATCCCTAACGTTCGCAGGGTTGCTCTCAAATCTTTCATGGTGTGCATCACCTCATTTGTTTTTTTGTTAAAGAATTTGGATTTGTCAAATGGTAAGTCCTCAATTGTAGCTTGTAGTTGTTTTGGTAGTGCAGCTGCATGTAGCCATGGTGCTGTTACGCATCACCACCCCTATAGTGATGATTCTGGCCACAGTGTCTGCCATGTCCAATGATGCCTGTAGTGCAGTCCTAGTCGTTAAATGACCTTCCCTTATGATTCCAGTAAACTGTTTTCTGTCCTCTGGTATGCAGTCAATAAATTCATTCATTTTACTATAGTTGTCATGAATGTAGTTTGATAGCATAGCCATATAGTTTGCCACTCTGAGTTGAAGGGTAGCGGACATGTATACTTTTCTGCCCAGAGAATCCAACTTTTTATCCTCTTTATCATGAGAAGTAGACTTCCCTTGATTTTGTTTGGATCTCTGTTGCACTGCCTCTACCACCAGAAAGTTTGGTTGTGGATGGGTGAATAGGAACTCATTATTTCTAGGAGCTATGATGTATTTCTTATCCACCCGCTTCACAGGTGTTATTGTGGCACGCATCCGCCAGATTTGATTTGCTGGATCCATGAGTGCCTCGTCCATTGGTAGGGCAATCTTATTTGATGTTGATGACTGTAGGATTCTTAGGAGTTTATGATCTGAAGTAGGGACATCTTGGAGGGATACATCCATAGACTCTGCCACTCTCCTGAATAGTTCCTGAAAATGCTTTAGGTCATCTGCAGGTGTATGTGGTTCTGTCATTATGTTTTCCTCCGGTACAGTGGATAAATTGGCCATTGATCGGTCCTGTTCCTAAAGTACCCTGTCTGTTGGGGGTAATCTTTATCCAGAATGTGTATCATATTCCTGTTCGTGCTTGGAGATGAGCTGATTGAATCATCGGGATGTGGACGATATGTGAATTCTGGGCTGCCTGGAGTAACTGTCCCACCCCGGCCATGGCATTCGATGTTGTGGTGGTGCATGCCATGGGGGTGGAGGCCATGGGTACTCTGATGGGCTGTAATACCTATAGTATCTCTGGTATGCTCTAGAGGACGATGGAATGGGGGGGTATTTGTTCCCCCTTCTGTATCCTCATCAGAAGAGAAGGAGTCTGTAGAGAGAAACCCCTTCAGATTATTCTGGTTTGGTGAGGGATCTGAGACATACAACGGTGATAAGGGAGAAGAGATAAGAAAATCCTCCTCCTCTAATACACAGTTCATTTTTTTCTTCTTTTTGCATGGTGGTGTTGTCGGCGGTACCGCCTGCGGTGTCTTTTGGGGTGGCTCTGAGTACAGTGCCGATGGCTGGCTTGGTACCTCAGTGTATGCTTGAAGTGTCTCGCATATCGATACCTGCTGCGGTGCTCTGGCTGATCCTGTTTGTACTGCTTGCACCGACACCATTGTCAGTGTCGGTTAATTTGTCAATTTCATTTGCTGCTCCTGCGCCGGCGCTATTAGCAGTGCCGGCTGGAGCTGAGCCGATAGTATGGTCAGCGCCACAAGTGGTGCCTGAGCTGTTACTGGCAGTTGCTCCGGTACCATGGCTGACGTCGGAGCCATAAGAGCGACTGTTGCCGCCGTTGTCTGTGCCACAGAATGTGTTGTTGGCGGCGCTGAAGGGAGCTGCTTTGATCTCTCTCTCTGCTCCTTCTTGGAGTCATGAGAGTACTTCAGCCCCTTGCTAGTTTTTCTACCCGAGGAACCCATAGCCTCAGAGCTACCAGCTCCTTCCTCAGAATATTTTCTCTTCTTTTTTGCACACCCTGAAGGAGAAGCGGCATGTGAGTGTCTCTTAGAAGCTTTTCTGGAGATCAAGATGCTGCCCAGGGTTCGAAGAGGGTTTAAGGAAATCTTGCATAAGAATCAATTTGAGCCTAAGATCTCGATCTCTTCTGGCTCTTGCTTTTAAATTTTTACAATATGAGCATTTTGTTGTAATATGCCCTTCACCTTGGCATCGGATATACTCCGCATGTCCGTCCGGTGCTGGCATAGCGTCTCTGCATTTAGCACAGCACTTGAAGCCCGGTGATGCCATCATTTTTTTTTACCTAACTAATATAACACTTACCTAACAATTACTACATAACTGAAAAACTAGAACTATTAACTATTAACAAGGATCTCTTTTTTTTTTTTTTTTTTTTTTTTTTTTAAGGGAATGAAGAGCTGCTGAGATTTCCGTCGTGACCGATAGGCGGCTGAGAAGGAACTGAGGGAGTCGGGGGACTGTGCGTGCACAGTGAGCAACTGTCAACAGGGTCACGAGACATTGAGTTCACGCACAGCCCCCCCCCCCCCCCCAGGAGTCCTGCTGAGAAGTCTCCGAACTTTGATGCGAGGCGCATCAACACACCTACAGTGGAGCACCACGGGGACACCTCTCAAAGAAGAATCAGTGGTTCTAAACCTTTTGCAAGTAATGACACACTTGGCACCGTGTCGTCACCCTATGGGACACAACCGCCCACTCCCCCTAGGCCAAATCCAGCCATCTCCCCAGTTCTCCATGATATGCTTACCACTGTGTGGTAACACAATAATGTGTCCTGACACAGCGGTTGAGAACCACTGGTATAAATCATCTCCAAATCTAAGTGGTTGTGGGTGAAGTACTGTAACTAGCATGTTTTTTTATAGAATTGAGAGTGTGCGGCACAATCTTTCACCATAGTCTGTATAGTATGTCAAACATAATGGATTCTTCACCTTCAGTCCATTAGGTACGATGTCCCAATGTTTGCACTTGGAAAGGAAGATGATGTCTGCTATGAAATATAAATTGAGAAATTCTTAAAGCCCCACTGTCATAAAATAAAATGTTACTGTTGGGCTTAATAGTTTTGAGATTTTACAGTGTGGACTTTTTAAGGTGTTTAGCACAGCATGCACCTAGCACACTAGCAGAACTTAGCATATTTACTTTTTTCATACACTGAAATTAACATCTTTTAGTCCGAGTATGTTAGTCACCAGTTAATTGATTTTTATGTAAAATGGGCAAACTCTACATCACTGCAGGTGATTGGTAGTTACTATTTTAGCAACACAATTATCCAGTGCTGAAGGCCTCAGAGATTTATTAGATTTCTACACTTTTCAAAGAATGGATTTGTTGCTAAAGGTTCACAAAGCTTAGCTACAACTGTAAGATTAGGAGAATATTAATGTCTGCCTTATGAACTATTATGATTTCACAAGGGCAAGTATGTCACATGTGGATCACTTAAAAGATAGACATTAAGTACATTAAAACACCTAATAGAACTGTCTATTACAATCAATCCAGGTCTTAGTCAGGAAGAAGCCAAAGTAGGTGGATAAAATTAACCTTTTTGATCTGTTTTGAGAAAGGTAATTGAACTCCCAATTTTCAGACTACAGAAGCAGAAATTGCCTAAAAGAGTCCTTTAAAAAAAACAACACTTTGTTTAGTATAGAACTTCCCCTTCATCCAAAATTGCAAAATTTTCCTTAGGAAAATTAATGGATGCCTCAGAACATCACTATGAGAAAGGTAAGTACTACCTTAATTTTAAACATGAGGTACTCTGTGTCAGAGAGAGGTTAAGTCACTAACAAGCCTGTTGAGTCAGGAACAGAACACAGAGTGAAATCCATGAAGTAACTTAGATTTTGCAATGCTGATCATCATGCTGTGCATCTTGTAGGCACCTAGAAAAATCACAGGAACAAGAGATTCATAAAGCCAAGTTAGGTATCTAGGCTCCCTACACAATGAATGGGAAGAAATTGGCACCTAAGAATGAGATCCACAAAAGCCAGCACGCTAAGTGCTAAGCCACTAAGACTAGCCAATGGGAGAGGGTGACAACAAGGATGTGTGCTAAGCCCTATCCCTCTCTTGGAGATAAGGCACCTAAATCTGGACTGCAGGGAATACCAATCTCTGTTTAGCAATCAACAAATGGTAACTAGCTGCCCAGAGTCAGGAGGTTTAGGCACCTAAGGTATTTCTTATGGAAATGAGTTAGATGCCTGCAACATTCCATGCAGAATGGGGAAGGAGGAAGAGATGTCCACCTTATAACTTTTAGCTGAGTGGTTAAATAACTCATCTGGGATGTGGGGCTCCCACTCTCTTTGCTGTTAAGCAGCACCACTGCAGATAAATAATAAAAGTGACTGGAGCAGGAGACTGGACTCAGTCTCTCAGTAGACAACAGTGTCATTCTCTCTCTCAACCTGATGATTGTTCCACAGTGGGTTGAGGTGCGGGGGGGGGGGGGGGAGGGCAGGAGAGGGACAGAGAGAATAATCCAGTAGCTAGGGCACCCAGCTAGGAGATGGGAGACCCAGGATCCAGTCCACTTGTTCCAATCACTCTTGCATTATTTATCACTGTGGAAAACACGGTGCTGCCCTTTGCTCAGATTAGATAATTAACTCATGATCTAGCCCTTAATAATCGGATTTACATACATATTTCCAAAAACATGATTCATGAACAAGATTATAGTGATCAAAAAGTCAATGGTATTGTTCCACATAGTTCTATATAGTATTGTGATTTCTTACTTGTCAAAACGTGTTCTCATTCCAATTATTTTTAGTTAGAAGATTATATCTTGCAAATCCGGTATAAATGGATACCAGGTGGTGACTCAGGAAAAGTCAAAACAAGGCCAATAGGGAGAAGTATGCAATTTGGGAAAATGTAAACAGAATGCTTATTTGTATTATTATTATTATTCATATGACTCAGTATAATTGTTATTATCTTATTAACATAACTCATTGCTGTTCAGAACTGCACAATCCACATACTAATTTGTCAAAACTAAAAATATTTAGAATGTCATTTCATGTTTCTTTCAGTTTTTAGTCACTGAATCTATATAAAATGAGAGGTTTGGGATTTGTTTTGTATACATATATATTAATTCAAAGTTACATTATTTAATTTTATTCTCTGCTGGTTAGTTTATTAATTGGGAAGTATTTTAGATATTTAGAACCTTTCTTATTTTATTTTATAGTTTATATTACAGAGTAGTTTTAAGAAGTTGGCAAAAATAGAATGGTGAAGAGGTTACTGCACATGCCTGGAACTCTGGAAATTTGATTTCTGTTCTTGGCTTTTCCACAGATTTCCATGTGAATGTTGAAAATCGTTTAATCTTTGCCTCTGCTTTCCTTCCGTAAATTGTGGATAATATTTACCTACCTCACAGTTCATTAATGGCATAAATCATGCTGAGATCCTTGGATGGAAGGCACTGTAGCAGTACAAAATATTATAGCCACCAGTGAAATAGTATACATATCATCAGAACGTACCAGTGATACTGTAAGAGACTAATGGTGATTTACCTGTTCTTGAGGAAGGTACTCTTGCTATTTCTAAAGAACAAGGTTTCTTCGTAACTGCTATGTCCAGGAAATCACAAAGGTTATTCTCATTTTCTGAAGGATGAGGGTCAAGAGAAGCAGATGGTACTACTTCCAGTGTATAGCTCCTTTTCTTTGGGTAAGAATCCTGAAAAGTAGAAATGCAACTACATGATAAAAATAGTATTTGTGGATGCACTAAAACTGGAGAAGAGAAAATGGTTCAATAACTCTATCAAAAATAGAACTTTAAATAAATCACTTCCTACTGAATCCCTAATTTTGGTGGCTACAAAGGGTTTCTTATATTTTAGCACAAATAAATAAATAGATCCCACTGTGGAATATTAAATCTTATTTTTATTATTTGTGATTATGATTATGTATGGATTTCTTTGTGTATTTGACAGATGACAAACACTCGAATGCAGCTGCTTCTTTTTTGTTAGGTTCTGATACAGGTATACATCCTGATTAGATTTTAAAAGTGTATTTTTTAAGGAAAAACAGAATTATATACAGTTAATACATGGAATTTCTTTGTTTACAGGCATTTTGTGAGTTTATTCATACTATCCATATAAACACCTCGATAGCTGATCTATTGTTTGATGGCAGAACCCAGACAAGGTGAATTATGGTTAATTTCCTTTGAATATCCTGAATGGCTAGCATCATAGGCACTAGGGTTCACTTTGGTTATTCTTTTATATCTGTTTTTTGTTAATAGACACAATTAGAAGAGGATACTTAGTGGCTGTGATTTCCCAGGAAATAGGAAGCACCCCCCTGGTATCTATAGGCTCAATTCAATTTCCACTGAAGTCAATTTAAAAAAGACTCCTATTGGACTTCAAGGGGAACTGGACTGTGCCTTAAATTAATATTTAAATATTGGTGGATTCTGGGCATATGAGATCCATACATCTGCTAATGCTGGAAAGAAGCAAACAGACAGAAGATATGACATGCTCACTCTGCCAAATTGTGAGATTGGTTTCAGTATTCAAAGCCACTCAAATAAGCAGAGCTTGGCTGGTTCAGAACATGAGTGAAAAATAGCACAGTCTGATGCATGAATTTCTCTAATTTTGTGATTGCTAAAGATGATAAAGTGTGCAAATACAATATCTCACAGGAACACTGTGTTTGGCTACTCTGCATCAACCATATGGATGCATGTAGAAATCAGACACCATATAAAATTGATATGACAAAAAAACTATGCAAAGGGCCAGAAAGCTCCATGTGCTCATAAGAGACATACATAAGCAAAAATACTTCCCAGCTAAAAAATGTAAGAAAATGCCACCCAGAGGAGATCATGGCACATCAATTTCTCAACAGACTAAAAAATATTTCATCCAGCCCAAAGCAAACTGACGGCTGTAGATAACTAGACCATTTCTGCTGTGAAAGATTTGTGTTTTGAGTGGCTCTATAAACTACTAGAACCTTCTGCGATTCTTCCTCTACTCTGTCCTGTGGCACTTTTAAAGACTAACAGATGTATTTATCGCATGAGCTTTTGTGGGAGAAAATCCCACTTCGTTAGACGCTTTGAAGCTTCAATGCATCTGACGAAGTGGGATTTTCTCCCACGAAAGCTCATGCGATAAATACATCTGTTAGTCTTTAAAAGTGCCACAGGACTCTGTTGTTTTTCTACAATAGACTAACACGGCTACCCCTTTGGAATTCCTCTACTCTGTTCTGCCTGTACAACAATTCAAAAGCAAGTTATAATTCTGAACCTACTGGGAGGCAGAGATGCAGGTACCAAGCTGTGTCATGGCAAGCACAGTTTGAGTACCTTCATAGTCTCTTCATGATTCCAACTGACATTAGCAGAACCAAATTTCAGTTTATACAGAATTCTGTTGTTTATACAGAACAAAGAGATTTGGAGAAAAGGAGATTATTGGAAGGGAAGTATAAAAAAGCTGGAAGAAAAGCAGTCACTGGGTGTCATGGAAAATGGTATATTAAACAAATATAAACTGAATACAAGAAAAGTTTCAGAGAAAATAAAAATATACATTAGTAATAAATAGAATATATACAAGAAAACAAATAGGCTAGCATTAATAATTAATAACCAACAATTTCCATTAAGAAGCAATTAAAAGCAAATGGCATTCAAAATACAATATAGAATAAACACTAAATGGGAAGAAAAAAAAACTGTTACATCTTTTATCATTCAGCCATTTATCTGTATATTTGCGTATTCAGAAGGTGGAGTCTGTGGGATAGCATCCTTGTTTGTAGTTCTGTGCTGCTCCTGGCACTCTTTAGGGTACTATATAAACAATGGATTGGGCAAGTTTTGCATTTCGAGCTCCATTATCAAGTATGATTTTTAAACTAAAAAATGGTCTCATTCCCCAGATGAAGAAAATAGAAAATGGTGCTTTTGACACCAATCCTGCAAATACTTATCCATGTGCTTAGTTATATACACTGTAACATGCCCATTTGAAGACAATGGGATTGTTCACAGTGAGAAAAAAAATATAGCACATGGAGACGTCTCTGCATGATTGTTGCCTTAGATTTTGCTCTTAAAGGACCCTGCAAAACCTTTCATTTTGTACAAGATGGAAATGATAGCACTGTGCTAGTATAGTGTTTCCTTTCTTTCAATCAGAATAAAAGTAGAATGCTTCTTTCACTTATCCAAATGGATTATTATTATCTAATGGTTTTGTTTTGTGCATATGAAATTAATGTAGAGAAGAGAAGAAGAAATCTTTCAAATTAGTTTAGGGAAGCCAACAACAGTTTTTTCTGAACTTAGAAATAACAGCTGTATGGACTTTCAGATAAAGCTTGTACTCTGTCTCTCCTCCCTCCCATGGTCCCCTGACACAACAGAGCCAATAGCGTTCCACTTTATTGGAAGGTGGAAATTATGAAAATCCATTTTGCTTGCCCTGGCATTCAGCTCCACAGAGGTTTCCTGCAAGTAGTTTCACAAGTGAAATTGAGGAAGGAGGAGGGGTTGGGATGATCATTCTGACGCATTGCACTTTTCCTTCCCAGAGAGTTGTCAAATGCCAGTACTCCATACCACAGGAAAGGATTTCTTTCCCGTGACCTCTAGGGAAGGATTTGCTCCTTTGTGCTTATGACTGTGTTTTATAATGACAGCACAAATTTATTTTCCATGGCAACTAAACATACTAGCAGAGCTCAATTCAGCCCTTGTTCATGACATCTTCTGCTGGCATAATACAAGGTGCAGGCGTCTTGGTGATGGCAAATTAGCCTAGAATGGATTGCAGTACAAGCTGCGTGGGGGCCTCCAGGCAACCAACACTGTTCCAAAAGTTATTGGGACTGATTGGAGAGGGGCCATGCCCAAGGTACCTGAGGATGCCCAAGATGTCCATCCCATTTGCAAATTCTGCTATCAGGACAAATATGTGCAACATATGTTGCAAGGCTTCTATAAAATGCCAGATAAAAATTGTGAAAAGGGATAGGGTTACTGGTGAAGTTGGTGGAAACTGAATTACCAACAAGTTAACTTCTCCTAATATTCTAATAGTATAAATAATGCCAATAAAATGGCCAGTGTAAGTTACATATGCCAAAGGCAAAAATTCATCATTAACTAATATCAAAAGACATCTGGAATAGTATCAGATAAGTGATTTAGTCAAAAAATTAGCCTCAACTCAATAAAGAGTGTGTAGATAAAAAGACAGATTTAAAATTAATTTCTGCTGAAACAAGAAGTAAATGGGAAGACTTCATGGTTTGTGTAACATGCTCCTCTATGTATATGCCAAAGTCTGTTCTTGAAATTGCAAATCTACATACAATGTAAATAGCTAGATGTTAGCAAGTCATATAAAATTGTTTTCAAAACTCAGGCATGAAGCAATTTAATCTCACTTACTTCTAAAATGGAAAAGTGTTCGGTAATCTTTTCAATATTATTAAGGGCTTTTGTTTCCATTTTCCTCCTCCCTCCTCACCATGCAATTTTAGTGTGAAGTAAGTCCACACTGTCCCCAAATATCTCCTAAATGTAGAAATGCACATAATAAATCCCATTAAAAAAGATAGTTGCTTTACTGTTGAGTAATCTTAATGCACAGAATAAAAATCTCACTTGTATTTGGTTTTAATTTTAACCACTTAGAGATGATTCAATCTTGAATCTCTATATACTAATCTGAAATGTCAGAGCTGTCTAGGATTTGATAGAAAAGCTACACACATAACTGCATATCAGCTACTGAATAGCTAACAGTGTTGTCAGAATTAGTTCTAATTTGGACTAAGAACTTCAGAAAGTTCTATGGTAAGCTCAGTGGGCTGGCAGCACCTCATAGTTAGTAATGTAGCAGAGAGGATGAACAAACATAACAGGAAAAATATCGTAACCAGTGGAAAAAGCATGAGAGAGTGCAGGGCAGCAAGTGAAGCAAACTTATTAGGTCGTTGTTGCTCCTAGCCATGACAACAGTGTGCTGAGTTGCACTTGCTGTAAGACTGCCGAGAGCACACCAATCCCCTGATTGGAAGACATCCAGACAATTTGCACTGTTCTGAGTATCAACTGATGAGCTGTTTCATTTTTGGCAACTACATGATTTAAGTGTTATACCTAGGCAAAAACGTAAGATGAGTGGAGAGCAGAAAGGGAAAAAAAGACAGATTGCAGATATGTGGGAGTGGATTTCCAGACAGAAATTTAAGAAAACCAACACTTGGAAGCTATGAAAAAGGAGAAAGTATGTAGTTGACATCACTATATGCTATTGAGAAAAATAAAAACAAAACAAGAACATAACAATTAAACATTACATTAATGGAATCTGTCAATTGGAAGATTGTGGCTCTGGCCTTGTTAATAACAATGCTTCATAAGTACATATGAACATACAAACCAAACCTTTATTGCTCTTGTAATTGTAGGGCACAAATCTTGTTTCCCTTAAGCTTCAGAACTTCATCATCTCTTGTTTCTCCTTCCTCGACTAGCATTTAAAAGTACTATGTTAGCATATGTTAGCTGAACACATGCCTACTGTAAATAAGGCACACTTGTAAATTGGTTTAGTTAAAGTAAAAGTTGCCTGCTATGCTTTATCTTGACCAGATTAGCATGCGCTAAAGAGCAACTTTCCTCATTGGGACTAGAGATTTAAAAGGTGCTAGACACAGTTAGGTAACAATGTAACATCACACCCTCAAACCCTTCACCAAAGAAGGCACTAACGTCTCCTTTGGTGGATCCACTTCGCTTCTCCTGCTACATCCTGTTAGTGTCTCCAAGGGACACTCAGTCCTTGGCTCCCTCTTACCCTTTTACACCTTCTGTCTGTAAGCTCAACAAATCACAGTTTCAGCTGTCATCCTTGATGATTGATGGATGGATGATGTCATCTTTGATGATTGATGGATGGATGATGATTCACATATTTACCATTTCACTCTTGGCCTGTCTCCTATCATCCAAACCTGCATTTCATCTCTCCTGGGATCACACTCTGTCATCTTAAAATTAACATGGTCAAAACCCTCCAGTCTCTGACACTGCTGAGAATATCATCAACTTCCTGATCATTCAGGCTAATAATCTGGAGCCATCTTTCATTCCTCCCTCTTCATATACAATCAGACAGCATCTAAATCTTGCCACTTCATCCTCCATACAATTTTGTGAAATTCAAGTCTTTGTCTGTCCACGAATCACTTTAGGACATTATCTCCTATCCTTATTATGGCATCTTTTCTGGCCCCTCTCATACCCACATAACTTCCTATGATTTATACAAAGTATCCCAGGCATGATAACCTTTAATAACTATAACTATAACTTTAATAACTATAGATCTAAATGTAACATGCCTAGCTTTGAATGCCTCCATTGAGTATCCTTCTCTTTACTATTTCCAGTTCATGCTTCTTGTTCCTCTTTCCAGGCTCTCCACAACTACACCCCTCACAGTTAATGTAACATATTTAATATACTCATAAAGAATACACTTATCTCTTGTCATGTTAGTCCCATTCCCCTACACTCTTTCAGTGATATCAGACTCAATTGCCAGCTTTTCCTCATACACCGCAAAAACCTTTGGCTATGCCTACACTTACAAAAGCTAGCTCGAATTAGTTAATTCGAACTAATTTTAGTTCGTTCAAATGAACTTAATTCGAACTAGCATGGCCCCACTAGAATGCTAGTTCGAACTAGCCATGTCCATGCAGGGCACTTGCTTAGTTCGAATTAGTCAGTTGCATGAAGGTCAATCTGCCGATTAGTTCAAACTAAGCAGTTAGTTCGAACTAATATGGCCATATTGTCTTAATTCAAACTAACTATTTTGAATTAAGGGTTAGTTCGAACTAAGCAATCGAATTTATTAGTTCAAATTAAGGAAGCCCTTAATTCGAACTAATGAAAGCCTAGTGTTGCCAAGGCTTAAATTAGTTTGAATTAAGCTTCCTTAATTCGAACTAACATGCAAGTGTAGACATAGCCTTTGTGTTTTATCCCTTGCTGCCCCTTCTAGATGGAACTGATCTATAAAGCTAGTACCCTACCTCCTCTATGCAATTTACTGCATGCCAGTAACTTTATTTGACTAGAGCTAAGAATGAGCTAGAGTAAATTCAAAGCCCAATCAATACACAAAATGTTTGTTTCTAGCTCCCCTTATTTTTTTCCATTTTGCTTCCTTAAGACTCAATTGTTTGTATTTACTCTAACATTAATTTATCATCACATGTCATTTTCAGAAATTCTACTTCCATTATATGCACTATATTTAGGTGTATAACACTACATTATCTTTAGCACAGTAATAATTATTTCTGGCAAACGTTGCCGGCAAATGTTGGCAGCAGTCGAAGAGAAATACACAAGTTATTCTACATAAAGTAGCTTGCATATCTCCCCTCAACTTCCTAACTTCAACTTACTGCAGCATCCCCACAATCCTGCACCAATTGGAAATGTCCTCTGGTTGACACAGCATTACTTTTTTGCTGGAGTGGATTAACGTCGTCGATTTCCAGAACAACTGAGCGTGTCTCCATAGCTGCTAAATTGATCTTGCTGAATCAATCCAGTGGCACTGACAGTGCCTCCATCAATGTAGACCTATGTGTGACCTTCTGCTTAGAGTCAAAAAGCCAAGAGAATGCTGCAGTTATGCTCATGTATGTAAATTTGGATCAAGAACTTAAAGGAAGAAGCAACTATGGATCAAATACAGCATGAGTTACTATCTCATTGTTTGAACTTAGACACTTCACATATTACTGTTTCTATGATCACAGCTGCTAAACTGAAGATCACTGAAAGTCTGGGGCCCTAGTCTTTCTTGACATGACATGGGTAGCCCTTGTTGAAATCAACTGGTTACTTACACATAAGTGGGAAGAATAGGGCTGCAGATGCCTGATCTTACCATTACTGTTTAAGTAAATTACCTTCAATCCTCTGTGGGAGAAAAAAACCTAAAACCAGTGATGCCGCAGTAGGCTTAATTTGAGTTTTATTGGGAGCTATTGAGGTGTTAGGAGATCAGAATGCCGATCTTCAATTCACATTGATTAACAAATGCTTAGTGGGCAATAAGGTTTCCATTATTTTGATTTAATGAAGGGACACTAAGCTTTACATGCATCTCTGAAAGCTGCTTGAACAACATTGAAGGACCTGATCCAAGTGAGTTGGTGTTATCTGAATAGTCAGTTCAGGACAAACAAAATAATTATGGAGGTAGTGTTCCCATGCAATTTGCATCTGATCAAGGGAATTCCCCTGCAAAAGAATGCCCATCTTGTATGCGAGTCCTGAGAGTAATGATGTACAGGTCACCCCAACGCACTGTGAAGTCTTTAAAGGAACTGTCTATGCTCCTCAGTTATCTTGGTCTTATAGTTGCTGGGGCTAGTTGTGCTTAATAAATTGTAGCAAATTGCCAGTTCTTCTACAGTGGGTCTCATGATTTCTTAGCTCTAGTGGGTCAGGGTGGCCCCAACTACCTTGATTTTGCCCCTTGGGGTGCTTGTGTTGGTGCTGATCCTGGGAAGGGAGAGGGGGTTTGTGACCCAGGCCCACTGGGTCCCAGCCCAGGGGCCATATGAGGTGCAGCTATGTGCTGCTGACAATGTCCTGGCTTATAGTTCTTTCCCCTGAACTGTCTCCTGCCTCTGCCCTTTTGGTTCTTTGCACCCGCTCTCCCCTTAGGCTGGATTTCCTTTCTCAGCTCTCCATCTCTGCCTGTACTTCTCTTCTCCAACTCAGTTACCTTTTGGAAGTTCCTCTGCTCCTCCACTTCTGCACAGCACTGTCCTCCTACTCCTTCTGTTTGGAGCAGAGAGGCTTTTATCAAGCACCTGCCTGCTTCTTAATTAATCTCAGGTGCTCCCAATTAATCTGCAGTAATCCTAGCTAGTTACTAGGATACAAAGACTTTAGCATTCTGGAGTTTATATATCTCCCATCTACACTGTGACTTCCTGCTGGCCTCGATATCTCACAAAATTCAGTATCCATGTAGGCAATGAGTCCAAGTACCACACACATGCACAGCCACACTCCTATTCTAGAGTTAGAGATGGGGATGGAAATTGAGGAAAGAAAATACTTTATCAATGTCTTGGATTGACAATTATCTCTTGTGATTAGAGGCTAGGTGATATCTTTCTTGTTGAGTCAAAATACTGTTTTTATATATGAGATTGCTGGAAATTGAGCATTTCAGAGAAACAAGATTGTTCTTTTTACTTTATCAATTGTTTAGTAGGCTTTCTTAATAATCTTTAGTCCTCCATCATGGATATAGTGGGTTCTAGGTATATTTTTGGATTTCTGTGTCATGACTGTTGACCAGTGATAAGTGAGTTTTTGCCATATCTATATATAGTACTTACAGGGCTTCACAGCATTTTATAAATATCTACTAAAACATTCACATGTATCCATGCTATTTATTACTTTACAAACACTATGTATTTCCTATTCTGAATATAGGAAAAAAATTAAAATATTGCATCCATTGTAGATATTTTTACAGTGGAAGCCACTGCAGAGAAGTACATATCATTATCCCTCTTTCACAGAAATAGATTTTCAAACACAAAAATTAAGGAACATATTTCGAAATATTGCCTCAATTTCTGAGATGGTGAGTGCACTCAGTGCTTCTGAAAATCACGCTCTAGGGCTATGTCTACACTTGCACTTTTAAGTCGACTTAGTGTGTCTACACTTAAAATTAAAGTCGACTTAAAGGGGAACTTACAAACTCGACCTAGAGCGTCCACATTGGATGCTCTAGGTCGACTTTGTGGGGCTAAGGGGACCTTGGGCAGGTCCACGGTGGCGGGGGGGGCACCCCCTGTGTACAACGGGGCAAAGAGGGACAGGGACCCTGGCAGGGCAGAGCCCTGTGTGTAATACTGTTTGGATTTAGGGAAGCATTTATAATATTATTTTCTATGGATATCTCATAAATGCTATAATCCATAGGAACTATGTCATGTTTGGTATCAATAGAAAGGTAGTAATTTGCTGGGAATGATTATATAGTTTATGTCTAGGAATTCTATTTCGATTAGAAGTTAAGAATTTGATGTTATATCCATACTTTAACTTGACTTCTAATCGAAACAGAATTCCTAGACATAAACTATATAACCATTCCCAGCAAATTACTACCTTTCTATTGATACCAAACATGACATAGTTCCTATGGATTATAGCATTTATGGGATATCCATAGAAAATAACATCATAAATGCTTCCCTAAATCCAGACAGTGTCACACCGTGCCCACATGCCCTGCCCTTTGGGGGGCATGCCAGGCTCCCCCTGTGCCCCCCCCCAGCAGGGAGGGCATTGGCGTCTTCCTGGGGTAGCCCTAAATCCAGGGCTACACTGGCTTAATTTGAGTTTAGAAAGTCAAATTAAGCCTTAGGTCGAGTAGAAAGGTGATTTAATAAAGTCGACTTAATTTTCATTAAGTGGACTTTATTTTGCTTAAGTCGACTTAAGCAAGCTGCTTAAATTGACTTAAGCAAAGTGTAGTGTACACGCAGGGCACATTAAGTCGACTTAAGCCAAGCTTAAGTCGACTTAATTTACCAGTGTAGACGCAGCCTAGGTGTTTAAAACTGGGCACCCAAAAACTGAGGCATCTAGCGTTTAAAACCATCTTTGAAAAACTGTCCCTAAGTGACTCAATCATAGTCAGTGAGTGAGTGATTGGAGTAGAGAATTAGGATTCAGGAGTACCCATTTATTCCTTAGTGCTAAACCCATAACATCACAAAAACATTATTTCCAACATTCATATTGACAAAAATCTCATTGTCACAGATGTCTCTGTTATCTCTCTATTTCCTTTATGGGAAAACAAAACAGCCTCTATTGTACTGTGTTTTCAGTTTCTGTTGCATACAGTTTTGTACATCAATACAGATTCAGAGATATGTTTGGCTTTAACCTAGTACATCAAATGAATAACACTATTTAAAATTTCTCTAGCTATTTCTTAGAGTGCCCAGAGAACTCATTAGACAGAATAGCCTATCTTTAGTATAACCATACTCTTCAAACAAGAACAATCTTTGAAGTAAAATTATATATAGTCTCATATATTTTTGCTTTTATTTTCATATTAAAGAGACATTGTCAAGTCAGATCTTTAGGAATGGTCTAAAATTTTACCCATTTCCCTTCCTTCTCCCCCACCCCCATGTCAGCTTTGTTTTAGTTCTTAGACAGGTGTGCAAGTTATCAGGCTCAGTCCTACCCCAAATGGTGCCCAGGTAAAGAGTGTCTTCAGAGCCCCCTCCCCTCCATTTGTTAAACTTTTAAATACTTTATTTTTATTGCATTTGTAGCCCATTTCACAACTCTGATGCATGATTTGCATGTATGATTTAACCTTGTCATAATAGACCATAAATTTGCATGCTAGGATCTGTAAATCTGTATTTATTCATTCCATATATAAGCAAATAAAACCATTGTTTCCTCTAAGCTTATAGGCTATGTCTACACTATAAAAAGTTAGGTCGACTTTGTTAAGTCGACTTAATAAGGTCGAAAGTTGACCTTATTAGGTTGACTTAAAGTGGTTTCCCTTAACCAGGATTTAGTAATTCGACCTAACTTCCCTTAAGTCAACCTAAGAAAGTGAATTTATGCGTACACACTGGGCTTAGGTCAACTAAGGAAGGGTTAGGTCGACCTAAGGAAGGTTAGTTCAAATACCCCACAATTCTTATTAAGTTGACCCAAGCATTCATTAGGTCGACTTAAGGAAGCCCCTTAAATTGACCTAATGAAAGCCTAATGTGGACAGGGATTAAATTAGGTCGACTTAAACCTCCTTAAGTCGACCTAACTTGCCAGTGTGGACACAGCCATAGAAACTTTAAGAATAACTGAAATCTACTAACATCAACATTGAGGAGACCAGTATTAAATAATGTTACAGTTGGTGATGTTGCCCACAGGGCTAGCTTGCTGTATTATATATCCTGTTTTTCACTATTGGTTTGAGTGACTATATGATTTTGGCTTATATTTTTACTTTGAATAATTTCAGCAGACTTATAGAATCATAGAAACTGGAAGGGACCATGAGAGGTCATCCAGTCCAGTCCCCACCACTCATAGCATGACCAAGTACCCTCTTAAACCATCCCTGACAGGTGCTTGTCTAACCTGCTCTTAAAAACTTCCAATGATGGAGATTCCACAACCTGCCTAGGCAACTGACTCTAGTGGTTAATCACCCTGACTATGTCTACACTGGCAAGTTAGTTCGAATTAAGGAGGCTTAATTTGAACTAACTAAAGTCATGGCTACACTAGGCCTTAGTTAGTTCGAATTAAGGGCTTCCTTAATTCAAACTAATAAATTCGAATAGGGTATTCGAACTAAAGGGTTAATTCGAACTAACTAGTTCAAATTAGTCAATGTGTCCATGCTAATTTGAACTAATTTCTTAGTTCGAACTAACCGGCCATTGAAATGAATGGGGATCGTTAATTCGAACTAAGCCAGGGCCATCAATGGCACTGGCTTAGATCGAACTAACTTTTTCTAGTTCGAATTAAGCTAATTCGAACTAATTAAAATTAGTTCGAATTAGTTAGTTCAAACTAACTAATTTATTTTAGCAAGTGTAGACATAGCCCCTGACAGTTAGGAATTTTTTCCTAATGTCCAATCTAAACCTCCTTTGCTGTAATTTAAGCCCATTGCTTCTTGTCCTATCATCAGTGGTTAAGGAGAACATTTTTTCTCCCTCCTCCTCGCGACAACCCTTTAAGTACCTGAAAAGTTATGTCCCCTTTCAGTCTCCTCTTTTCCAGATTAAACAAACCCAGCTCTTTCAATCTTCCCTCATAAGTCAAGTGTTCCAGACCTTTAATCATTCATGTTGCTCTTCTCTGGACTTTCTCCAATTTGTCCACGTCTTTCCTGAAATGAGGCACCCAGAACCGGACACAATACTCCAACTGAGGCCTGATCAGTGCAGAGTAGAGTGGAAGAATTTACTTCTCGTGTCTTACTTACAATACGCCTATTAATACAACCCTGAATGGTATTTGCTTTTTTGCAACAGCATTACACTGTGGAGTTATATTTAGCTTGTGGTCCACTATGACACCCAGATTCCTTTCTGCAGTACTCCTCCCTAGGCAGTCATTGCCCATTTTGTATATATGCAATGCATTATTCTTCCCTAAGTGGAGTACTTTGCACTTGTCTATTGAATTTCATCCTATTAACCTCAGACCATTTTACCAGTTTGTCCAAATCATCCTGAATTGTGATCTTATCCTCCAAAGCCCTTGCAACCCCTCCCAGCTTGGTATCACTGGCAAACTTTATAAGTGTACTCTGCATGCCATCATCTAAATCATTGATGAAAATATTGAACAGAACCAGACCCAGAACCAATCCTTGCAATACCCTGCTCATTATGCCCTTCCAGCATGACTGTGAACCATTGATAACTACTCTCTGGGGGTGTGTCTACACTTGTAAATTAAGTCGACTTAAGCTTGCTTAAGTCAACTTAATTTACTCTGCTTCTACACTACACTTTCCTTAAGT
Organism: Pelusios castaneus; assembly: GCA_007922175.1. Classification (NCBI taxonomy): domain Eukaryota; kingdom Metazoa; phylum Chordata; order Testudines; family Pelomedusidae; genus Pelusios; species Pelusios castaneus. The sequence continues at coordinate 6,144,816 of ML685814.1, forward strand.
CGACTTAAGCAGCTGCTTAAGTCGACTTAAGGAAAAGTTAAGTCGACTTTATAAAACCTCATTTTAAGTCGACTTTTGGCTTAAGACGAATTTCTAAAGTCAACGTAAGCAGTGTAGACTTGGAGTAGCACTAGGTCGACTCAGGACTCTCCAGGACTTCCCCACTGCCCTCCCTGCCAGGGTGGTTGGCACAGGGAGAGCCTGGCATGGCCCCCACAGGGCAGGGAAGAGCCCTGCCCATCCTGCCCGGGTCCCTGTCCCCCTTTTCCCCATTGTACCCAAGTACAATGGGGCAAAGGCTGAGCCCCCTGGCACTTGGCAAGGGGTGCCCCCCTGCCACCATGGACCAGTCCCAGGTCCACCTAGCCCCTACAAGTCGACCTAGGCGTCCAGTGTGGATGCTCTAGGTCGACTTTTCAGGGTCCCCCCTAAGTCGACTTAAAATTTAGGTGTGGACATACTAAGTCGACCTAAATTTACAAGTGTAGACATAGCCTGGGAGTGGTTATCCAACCAGTTTTGCACCTATCTTATAGTAGCTCCATTCAGATTGTACTTCCCTAGTTTGTTAATGAAAAGGTGATGCGAGACCATAGCAAAAGCCTTACTAAAGTTTAGATATACTGCATCTACTGCTTCCCCTCTATCCACAAGGCTTGTTAACCCAGCATAGAAAGCTATCAGGTTGGTTTGACATGATTTGTTCTTGACAAATCCATGCTGACTATCACTTAACACGTTATTCTCTTCTAGATGTTTGTTAATTGATTCCTTAATTATTTGATCTATTATTTCTCCTGGTACAGAGGTTAAACTGACTGGTCTATAATTCCGTGGGTTGTCCTTATTTCTCTTTTTATAGATGGACACTATATTTGCTCTTTTCCAGTCCTCTTTATTATATTTGGCTGTAATGCAAGGAACCGACAGGTCTGTATACTGTAAGATTAACTAAAGTACGTGAGCATGAGGGTTTGTAATCTTTGGCATAAAATAATGGCCTACTGATTACTCTTTTAGACTTTGGGGAACTGAATGTGTTTACCAAAATTTTGGGACATGCTGACAACCACAAGGTACACAGCAAGAACATACAAGTAACAACCTAGGCCAAAGGTAACGGGTTTTGAGAAAGAGATAATTAGTATTAATATGTATGGGTATGTTATTAACATGTATGACTATGTTAGCCTATAGAGTAAGTGTAGCCTACCCCCCACCCCCACCCTGAACTATCTTCAAGACAGTGGGCTTGATGAATCACCGGTAGTACCATCTACTCAATATAGCAAAGCATATCATAACCTGACACCTATGTGAATGCATCCAAGTACCAGACAAACAGGGAACATCAGAAACATGTATGATGACATCAAAAAAGCCTTGGGTCCAACCTCAAAGAACACAACTTCACTGAAATCAACAACAGGGGAAACAAGCAATGACCACAGTCCAAGTAAGTAGCGTTGGGTGAAAGGAAGTATTGGGCTACATTATGAAAGAAGGTACAAAACAAAATGGAAATCAGAAAGAGAACAGAGTTGTTCCACTCTTAAGGATATGTTACATTTGCATCATTCATAAATGGCAACTTTAGTAGAATATTCAGCTTTTACCTATGAAAACTGCTTTTTTGATCATACAAAATGGTGTAAAGAGACAAAATTGCTAATAAAGTCCATTTAAAACATGATTTTTTTTCATAAGATATTCCAGGAGTGAATTTTTTCACTTAACTGCATGGTGACAGATCAGCCATTGTGAAGATGAGACATTAAATATGGCAGCTCTTCTGGAAGGCTGATAACGTCCACAGAGATAAAATATTATAAAATGTCATTTTAGGCTAGTTTCTGGTGACAGTTATTTGTATAAAAACCTTCCAGAGCAAATTAAAAACATAAAAATGCAAAATTAATGTTATATAGTTCAGGAATATGGACTAGATGACCTCATGAGGTCCCTTCCAACCCTATTATTCTATTAATATCCATAAAAACCAGAAAATTTGGAGTTACAACTTCACTATTTCAGATTTCTGTCATACCTTTGTGCTTAGATGTTCAGTGTAAAGTATAACCCCTTGAATTTTTTTATGGGCACAGAACTCCCATTATAATCAATATGATTTTTATGTGCTTAAGAGCTGCAGAATCAGGACCATAGGTAAGGTCAACTAATCTTACAAACAATTCACCACCAAAATGTGGAGAGTTAAGGAGTCTCTAGTCAGAACTGACATTAAGAAAGACGTTGCATTAGACTGAAGGTTTTTTATACTGTCTGTCACCTATCCTATCCTATAGAAGGCAAGTCAGCTAAAGCATCATTAGTCTCTTATGGAAAATAGGAAATAGTAGAATCAGGAATTACTGCCAGAAAAGTAATAGCAGGTATATTGCTGTTTAAAAAATGAGGTATTAAAACTCATTCCCAATTTCTATACAATGTTAATTCACATAAATATGCCGTGAGTCACCATATATCTTTTTTATAATTTATGCATTCTAAATTTATGAACTCTTACTTTCAACTCCTCTTAGATTATTAGGTGTTGAAGGCCCTACATACTCCGTCATTTGAAAACTGACTAGTCCTACATGTGCATAAGTGTCTATTTTGATATATGACTTCATTATCATTAAGAGAAGGTTACTCACCTGTGCAGTAACTGGACTTCTTCGAGATGTGTCCCCCTGTGGGTGCTCCACTTGAGGTGTCACGTCCCGCGGCGCCCAGGATCGGAGATTTTTACAGCAGTAAGGAGCACAGGGCCGCGCATGCGTGCAGCCAAAGCTGGAGCCGTTGGCGCGCTCGGGTGCACGCGTGCGCGGCCGTAGCCCGCCATTCCTTCTCTACCACTTGACTCTAAAGGAACGAAAGAGCATACGAAGTAGAGGGGAGGCGGGTGGGTCATGGAGCACCCACAGGGACACACATCTCGAAGAAGTCCAGTTACTGCACAGGTGAGTAACCTTCTCTTCTTCATCGACTGATGTCCCTGTGGGTGCTCCACTTGAGGTGACTATGTAGCAGTACCCTGAAGTGGAGGAGGGACTTCGGATGACCTGGCTACAGAAACTGTGGAGCGCACTGACATGCCAAAATGAGTGTCATTGCTGGAAAATTTGTCAATGGCATAATGTCCGATAAAGGTCTCAGGAGAGGACCACGTGGCCGCCCTACAGATGTCGGCTATAGGAACATCCTTTAGGAAAGCAGTAGATGTAGCTATAGCCCGAACTGAATGGGCATTAGTCTTTGATGGTGGTAGTATTTGTCTTTGACTGTAACATAGTTGGATGCAGGATGAAATCCATTTTGCTATTCTTTGACTAGAGAGAGATTTCCCCTTTGATTTGGGGGCTAGGGAGATAAACAATCTGTCTGATCTTCTAAACGATCTTGTTCTTTGTAGGTAAAATGCTAGAGCTCTTCTGACATCTCAGGTGTGCAGGATGGATTCTTCAGGATTGTTGTGTGGCTTTGGATAGAAGACTGGTAAGTGAATAGTTTCATTGATGTGGAATTCAGACACTATTTTAGGTAAAAACTTTGGGTGCGGTTTTAGCGATAATTTGTCGTGAGAAAAAACTGTGAACGGCGGGTCTGCCATTAGTGCGCTGAGTTCACTGACTCGTCGTGCGGAGGTAACCGCTACCAAGAAAGACACCTTCATAGAAAGGTGAAGGAGCGAGCAAGTTGCCAACGGTTCGAAAGGGGGCTTCGTTAAGGCTTTGAGAACGAGGTTGAGGTCCCAGTATGATGCTGGAGCGTGGACTGAGGGGTATAGCTTTTGCAATCCTGTAATGAATCTTTTAACTGTAGGGTGAGACAGTAGGGAAAAACCCAAGTCACTTTTCCTAAAAGCTGAAATTGCTGATAGATGTACCCTCAGGGAAGCAACAGAGAGACCCGAAAGTTTGAGGTGTAGTATATACTCCAAAATCATTGAAATGGAACATGATCTTGAATCAGATTGTGACAAGGCACACCAAGTAGAGAATCTCGTCCACTTATGGAGATAAGTCTTCCTGGTGGATGGCTTCCTACTGTTGATCAATACATGTTTGATCTGCTCTGAGAATTGTAGTTCCTTGCATGAGAGCCATCTATCATCCAGGCTGTTAGTTGCAGTCTGCGAATGTCCGGGTGTAACACTTGATCATGATGCTGAGAAAGAAGATTGTGATGTAGAGGTAAAGTGATTGGTTTGCAGATTGAGAGATGCAGCAGGTCTGCAAACCCAGGTCTGTCTTGGCCAGGCCGGGGCTACTATGATTACTAATGCATTGTCGGTCCTTATTTTCTGGATAACCTTGTGCAGAAGAGGTAATGGAGGGAAAGCATACAGGAGCCCTTTGGCCCAGCTGACTACAAAAGCATCGCCCATAGATCGCTTGCCCCTTCCTGCCCTGGAGCAGTACCGATGGCATTGTTGGTTGCTTTCTGTTGCGAAAAGATTGATTGTTGGTTTGCCCCATAGGCGAAAAATGGCATTGAGAACCCTTGTGTTCAGCTGCCATTCATGTGCATTGGGAAAATTCCTGCTCAGGGCATCTGCCGTTGTGTTTTCTAGGCCCGGCAGGTAGGCCGCCGATATGGTTATCCCATGGTGGATACACCAGTTCCATAACTTCAGTGCCTCCGAACAGAGTAGGCGAGACCTGGCACCACCTTGGCGGTTTATATAAAACAGGCAGGCGATATTGTCTGTCATGATCTTGAGAGAGGTGCCCTTTATGAGAGGAAGGAAGTATTCGCAGGCATATCGCACAGCTCTTAATTCCAAAATGTTTATATGCAGGAAGGATTCTAGGTTCGACCATCGGCCTTGAGTGGTTAGATGCCCAAGGTGTGCCCCCCAGCCAAGAAGGGAAGCATCGGTGGTCAGTATGGCCGAAGGGCTCTCCTGATGGAAAGGGACACCCTTTCGCAAGTTCTTGCGAGAGGTCCACAAACGGAGGGTGCGTTTGGTTTCCGCAGGAATTGTCAGAACTTTCTGTAGTGAATGCCTTGATGGCCTGTACCTGGTGGCGAGCCACATCTGGAGTGGCCGCATTCAAAGCCGCGCGTGGGGTACCACAAAAACTGTAGCAGCCATATGCCCCAATAACTGGAGAACAGTTCTGGCAGAGACTGAGCGAAGTGCACACACCTGGTGTATTAACTCTTGAATGGTTGTGCACCTGTCTTCCGGGAGGAAAGCTTTGGCTAGTTGGGAATTTAGTTCCACTCCAATGAATTGCACACATTGAGATGGTTGGAGGTATGACTTTTCCATGTTTACTCTTAGGCCCAGAGTACCGAAGGTTTGAACTGTCAGGTTCGTCATGTCGGTTGCTTGAGTCTGGGTTGGCGCTCGCATGAGGCAGTAGTCCAGATAAGGAAAAATTATTACTCTCTGTTTTCGGAGATGTGCTGTCACTACTGTCAAGACCTTCAAGAACACCCTGGGAGCGGTTGATAACCCGAAAGGAAGGACCTTGTACAGAAAGTGCTGTTGTGCAATTGTGAAGCGTAGGAAGCGACGATGTGCGGGATGAATTGTGATGTGGAAATAGGCATCTTGGAGGTCGAGGGACGAGAACCATTCCCCTTGCTGCAGTGACGGAATTATTGTACTCAGAGTTACCATTTTGAATTTCTTTCTTTCTTTATGTATTTGTTTAAGGGTCTTAGATCCATGATTGGCCTCCACCCTCCTGATTTTTTCTGAATCAGAAAGTAACGGGAATAAAATCCTTTTCCCACGTGATCTGATGGAATGCGCTCTATGGCTCCTATACATAAGAGGTGGTGGATCTCCTGTAACAGGAATTGTACGTGAGTTGGGTCCTTTAAGAGGGAAGGGGTAGGGTAATGTGGAGGGGGCACAGCCAAGAATGGAATTGTGTACCCGTTCTCGATAATCTGCAAGACCCATTTGTCTGTTGTTATAGATGACCGGGTGGTAAGGAAAGGTCTAAGGATGAAGTCGTAATGGTAATCGTGAGTTACTGTTTGCAGCGAGGGAGTCCTCGAACCCTCGACCAGCCCATCAAAAATTGTTCTTATTATGGGGTGGCTGGACGGCAGTGGATTGCTGCTGTTGGTTATGCCTACGGCGTTGTGGACGTTGTCTCGATCTCTGATTGTCGAAATGTCTGTTTCTGTTTTGCTGCGGATACCTACGTTGGTAGGGTTGAAAGCGATATTGGAAGGTGTTGCGTCTGTTGGAAGGGGTGTACATCCCTAACGTGCGCAGTGTCGCTCTTGAGTCCTTCATTGAGTGAAGAACATCATTAGTCTTCTTTGCAAAGAGATGCGCTTTGTCGAAGGGTAGATCTTCCACCTTCGTTTGTAGGTCTTTGGGCAAACCTGCGCTATTCAGCCACGATGCTCTGTGCATAACGATGGCTGTGGCAGTTGCCCTTGCTGCCGTATCGGCTACGTCTAACGAAGCTTGTAACAAAGTACATGCTGTTAGTTGGCCCTCAGCAAGTAATTTATTATACTGTTCCCTTTTATCATCAGGTAAATCCTCAGCAAACAGAGATAACTTTTCGTAGATGCCCTGATCGTAGTTAGAGAGAAGTGTAAGGTAGTTGGCCACCCTGAGCATCAGGGTTGACGATGAATACACCTTCCTCCCTAGTAAATCTAACCTCTTCCAGTTTTTGTCGTAAGGGGATGACCTATGGGTTGACTGTCTCGCCTTATGCGTTGCCGCATCTACAACTAGAGAATTCGGACTAGGATGGGAGAACAAAAATTCCATATTCCTAGGGGAAATGAAATATTTCCTGTCGTTTCGTTTGTTGGTTGGAGCTATTGAGGCTGGAGTTGACCAAATCAACTCTGCTGGATCCATGAGGGCTGGGTCCATTGGGATAGCTACTTTGGCTGAGGCGGTGATATGGAGAATCCTCAGCATCTTATGCTGGGCCTCCTTAACCTCCTCCAATGGTATGTCGAGGTCTCGTGCCATTCTTTTAAAGAGGTCGTTAAATGCTCTGGTATCATCCACCGAGGAACTCGTAGAAGGCACAACTACATCATCCGGGGATGAGGAAGACTCATGGACGTCGGGGGAAGTTTCCCTATACGAAGATAAAGTATCGTCCCGAGATTGTGATGACCTGTGCGATAGCAGCTTTGGTGATAGTCTCCTGGGGAATGGAGAAGATTGAGGAGCTGAAGGTAGCGGTGGTTGAAAGTGTCTGTAATATGGATAATATGGGTCCCAGTGTCCATGGTACGGCGGTGGATGCGGGTGCCAGGATCGAGAAGCATAATGGTGTGGATGTCTAGTATGGTGGAAGAAGTCAGGAGGAGGAGAGGTAGCTCTGCACGGCGAAGAGTGTTCTGAAGAAAAATAGGCATCTTCCGGTAATGGAGACCGGCTAGGTGATGAGATCTGCATCAGCTGATGGTGTTCAGAAGATGAGTGCCTAGGAGAGGGTTCTGCATGCTTTTGTTTGGATTGTCCCTTTTTAGGTTGACTATGGGAACTGGTAGTAGTCGGTGCCGTGATAGAGCCAAGTGGATCCGATAACGGTACCGGATGTTGATCCAACGGTACCGTAGGGCCTTGCGGTTCCGAAGGACCCGGTGCCGATCCCTGTGCCGTTAATGTGGGCATTGGTCCGATCGGTGTCTCGGATCGGTGCGGTGCCATTGGGGCTATCGGCGCCGAGGTCGGTGCCGTGGACATTGGTGGATCTGCGGAGCCCGGAACCGAGCTCTTAGAACGGCTCGGTGCCTTCCGAGGTGCGCTATCCCCGCGCTTCCTCGAGTCTTTGTCGCGGCTAGTCGATGTCTTAGTCTTATGCCATTTATCAGTACCCGAGGAACCTAAAGCCTCTTTGGTACATGCAGGAGGTACAGGGCGTACAGGTGACACTTTTGCCCTTCGTGGCGTGGAGACTGGGGACCTTGTCCTTTTTCTCAGAGAGCGTTCCACAGGTCTCCTTGGAGGTCCGGGGTCAGAAGCTGGTCTTAAAGAGCTTTTTAATAGAAAGAGCTTCAGGCGTAGCTCCCGATCTTTAAGAGCCCTAGAGCTCATGCTCTTACAGTGGTTACACTTGAGGGGAACGTGCGACTCTCCCAAATACCGAATGCAGGCGGAATGGCCATCTGAGGCAGGCATGGCGTCTTTACAGTTGGCGCAACGCTTGAAGCCCGGCGAACTCGGCATTTCGCGAGTTTCTTTTTTTTTTTTTTTTATTAAAGGTCTCAAGAAGAGGAAGGAATTTAATACTATTCTCTATATCTATCTATCTATCTATACAGATAGATAGATAGATAGATAGATAGATAGATAGATAGATAGATAGATAGATAGATATAGATATATTTTAAAGTCTACGGAGAAGAATGGAGTACGATGGGTCAGAGAAAAAGAGGGGGTTTCTGAGGAAAAATTTATTTATTTATTTATTTTTAAAGAGTGGGAAAACGGGGAAAGAAGTACTACTCTAACTATAAGAATAATTATTATTCCTCTCTCTCTTTTAGACGCGAAAGGAGAAGAACGACAGTGAAGAGAACTGCTGAATTGCTCCGTCTCTGACCGGCGGTTGAGAAGGAATGGCGGGCTACGGCCGCGCACGCGTGCACCCGTGTGCGCCAACGGCTCCAGCTTTGGCTGCACGCATGCGCGGCCCTGCGCTCCTTACTGCTGTAAAAATCTCCGATCCTGGGCGCCGCAGGACGCAACACCTCAAGTGGAGCACCCACATGGACATCACTCGATGAAGAAATGTTAGTTGCCACCATATTTTATGTAATAGACACATTAATAAAAATAAAAGATTAGAGGAATTAGTTCACTTAGCCTTGAGACATCTTTGTAGAAATGGGCTTGTGTGATACAGTAACCAACATGTGCCAACTTGCAGACTATTATGGTATTCCCTAGGTCAAACATATGCACAATAATTCTCCAAAAGTTGGCATAAGAACATAAGAATAGCCATGGTGGGTCAGACCACTGATCCACCTAGCCCAGTATCCCATCTTTCAACAACGGCCAATGACAGGTGCTTCTGGGGGAATGAACAGAACAGGTAATCTTCAATGATCCATTCCCTGCCTATGGCAAACAGTAATCCCTGCCTATCTTGACTAATAGCCATTGATGGGCCTATCTTCCATGAATTTACCTAGCTCTTTTTTGGGCCCTGATATGGTTTTGGCCTTTATAACATCCTCTGACACGGGGCTCCACAGGTTAAGTGTGCATTATGTGAAGAAGTACTTCATTTTGTTCATTTTAAACCTGCTGCCTATTAATTTCTATTGGTGACCCCTAGTTTTTGTGTTAGGAGGAGTAAATAACATTAACTTATTTACTTTCTCCACACCAGTCATGATTTTATAGACCTCTATCAAATCCCCCTTTGTCGTCTCTTTTCCAAGCTGAAAAATTCCAGTATTATTAAGATCTCTAGGCATGGAAGGTCTCTACAAAGAGCTAAAAGCCCACCGGTCATCATAATCATTCAAAAATGTGCATATGGGTAATATTTAAGAAGTTACATATTTATACTGGAAATTATGTTCTTAAAGTCTTGAAGTTTAAAGGCAGGTCACCAGGTAGTAATATGCCTCAAACAAGGTCTGTTCAAATAGAGAGTAATAGATATTTATCTCTGCCTAGTTAGCGTGCATTGTGTCTCTCACAGTGTAAGTCTATATGCACATTGAGCCACCAGCTAACTAAAACTGCAAAATCTACAGTAAGAAACTCACACAACAGTAGGGTGTATAAGGATCTCAGGTCTGTGGAGCTGGGGACAGCTCATGTTCCCACATCACCTCTGAGAGGCCATGCAGAACCGCATGCAAGGAACACTATGGAGATTAGGTACTGCAGAAAGTACCACCCAAAAGGTTCTAGAGCAACAGCACCCAGTGGCCCTCTGATTAGACCACACTTACTATTTAATCCTGGAGAGTGTCCCAGGAAGTTGCTTGGGCAACCATGCAGATGTCCAGCTCCAGACCGGCTCCTCACTCTCTTATCTCTGACCTGAGCCTGTCCTTGACCCCGACTCTTGTCTCTTGACCTCAGTCTATAAACAGGGCCAGATTATCACAGGGGCTAAAGGGGCTGAAGCCCAAGGCCCCAATCCCTAAAACCCCCCACCTGATCTGCCCCCCCCAGCACCCTGCTCAGTGCTAGCAGGACTTGGGGGAGCACTGAGAGCACCCCTACCAGTGCTGGGGGGCCAGGGCCCTCGGGCCAGAGACTGGGCTCTACGCTCATGCTGTGGTGCAGCCTCCCAGGACTATGGGTCCTGGAGGGCTCCAATGGAGCAGAGGCTGCCTGGTGCACCAACTAGCCCCATCCCCTGGTGGGGCAAACAGGAGCTGGCCTGCCCCTGGGCTGGCTAGTCTGCCACCGGGAGAGCAGCAGGCCAGCTCCTGTTTGCCCCACCAGGGGATGGAGCTAGTTGGTGCAGCATGCAGCCTCTGCTCTGTTGGAGCCTTCCAGGACCCATAGGCCTGGGAGGCTGTGCCACAGCATGAGCCAGCCAGCCTCACCCCTGGGGGGCAGACTGGCCACAGCAGGGCTGGGGAAGTAGGCCCTGTGGTAGGGGTTGGGGCCCCAGGCAAGGCGGGTTGTAGCGGGGGCAGCCTGGGGCCACCAGGCTGGTTAATATGGCCCTGCCTATAAGCTTTGGTCTCTGACCTCAGCTTGACTGATTCTGACTCTTAACTACTGATTTCAGCTATTACAACCCCCCAACCGCTACTAACCGATGACTGTCTTGTGGCCACCCCAATTCCATGGCACAAGTCCAGCAGTAACTGTGCCTCAGTCCCCCTTAGCAGTTTATGAATAAAGATCAAAGCATTGTTTTGATATATCTGGGGTTACAAAGAAACACACAGTCTCTTTTCCTAGGGAAGAAGCTTGCAGTATGTTTTTTCCCCATGAAAAAAAAGATCATATACAGACCTGGCTGAAAAGTGCTGGAAGGACTTTGGGGTGAGCTTAGCTCTATATGACATGAAAGTATCTAGTTATATAAAGGATGGATACCTATATGTCTATAATGATTGTTCTTCAAGATAAATTGCACATGTCCATTCCACAGTAGGTGTGCATTTGCCCTGTTCATACTCAGAGATTTTTTCCTCTCAGTGGTACCTATCAGGGTAGATCAGGCACACTCCATCACTGCACTACTGCATGCTTGCATAACTGAGCAGAGCCTCTGTTCTTTGATACTGGGCACACACTGATAGAGAGGGGAAGGTGGGCAGGCTGTGGAACAGACACATGCAACATACCTGGAAGAATAACAGCCATGGGAAAGCACATAACCGTATTTTCTTCTTTGAGTGATTGCACATGTCAATGCCATTATAAATGACTTACAAGATGTGGCAGGGTCAGACCTGATGGCTATAGGAGAGTGGTCCTATTTGAAAGACCGGGAGGGGGGGGGGGCTTAGCCCCCCCCACTGCTAAAACCCCTCCCCCAGCCTAAGGGGATGGGGCACTGGGCCCGGCTTCAATTGAATACGGGGGACAACAAATGACTAACAGGAACGGGTGTGAGGGTCAAAGGGTCAAAATCAGGGACTCGGAAGGGGACACCGAGCAGAGAACCCCGGACAGCGCCCACTGCTCCCGGAAAGTATCGAGGGAGCTAGTGGACGCCGCCCAGAGGAACTCTGCCCGGATGCGTGCACGAACGAGGGACCGGAAAGAGGCCCCACAGTCGCAGGAACCTCCTTCAGCCAACCTCCTCTCTCTGGTTTTATATATGGCCACTTTGGCATAGGCCAAGAGGAGGTTGGCGAGGAGGTCCCGCGACTTTGTGGGGCCACGGATGGGGAGTGCATAAAGGAAGAGGTGTGGGGAAAAGTGCAGCCAGAACCTCAATAAGAGGTTCTGGAGGAGCCGGAAAAGGGGCTGCAACCTGGCGCATTCAAGGTAGGCGTGCGCCAGGGTCTCCCTCACTCCGCAAAATGGACAGGTGTCGGGATGGGGAGTGAACCGCGCCAGGAACACGCCCGTGCTCACGGCTCCATGAAGGAGCCGCCAACTTATATCCCCGGCGGGCCTTGGAGTCAAGGTGGCATATAGACTGGCCCACCGGGGGTCCTCGCCCTCTACAGGTGGATATAGGAGAGTGGTGGAAGGCCTGTATATTTGCCCTAGAATCAGCAAGTCCTTGCTCCCTGTGTAATTCAGCCAGGCTTCTCCAGGTTAATTAGGTCACCTGAGGCCAATTAAGGAGCTTATCATACCAGTTAAAAGTCTCCCTTTCAGGCAGACAGAGGCAGCTGAAAGGGAGTTGGGACAGGAAATGTAGCGAAGCACAGCAGAGCTGCTGGAAAGGAATCGAGCAGATTTATTGCTGTGTGCAACAACATCAGGAAGATATGGGTGTTAGGTAGAAGCCCACCCAGGCAGGTCTAAGAGCTTTTAAGCACAGTGGCCTGAAGGAGGGTCCTGCTACCTAAACAGCTGAACAAGAGAATTGAGGTGCAGATCCCCCACCAAACAGGGGGATCACAGAGACTGAGGGACTTTGAGAGACTGAGGCAAGGAGGCCCGAAATCCCTCCCCACTTCCAGGGAGCAAACCGTGAGCAGTGGAGCCAAGAACATGTGACCCAAGGAAGGCAGTAGCTCTCCTGGACCAGCAGCTGGAGGCTGCTACTCATAGGTTCCCTGGATTGGAGCACGGAATAGACGGTGGGACTGTGCTCCCTCTTCTCCCACCCAGCCAGACCCAGGGGTGACTGAACAGAAAACAAACCCTGATAGGGAGGCCAGCCAGGCTATGACCAGACAGCACCAAAAAGGAACCCTCATCCTGGGAAACCAAGAGGAAGAAGCCATACCATAGCAAGCCCCAAAGTAGAAGTGTGGGACCTGCAGAGGCAGAATAGGTCTCCTCCTGCCACACAAGCAAACATTCACGAAGGTGGGTCTGGAGTCTATATGAACATTAATTGTAAGACCCCCCTGAAACTTGCACTGTCTCAGGACTGATGGGAAATGGCAAAATGAAAAACAAAAAGTGTGGACTGATGACCAAGTTGATGCTTTACAAATGTCTGCAACTGGCCAAGAAAGCTTCAGAAGCTGCCTATGCTCTAGTAGTATGTGCCCACACTCTAGCTGGTGGATGATATTAGCCAATTGTGAGCATAAGCAAATGTATTAAGAGATTCAAGAAGAGATTCTCTAAAATAAAAGCTGATTGCCCCTAACTCTGTCTGCAATTGCTACAAACAGTTATGAAGAAGAACTGAAAGATTTAGCACACTGCAGGTAGAAAGCTAGCACCCTTCTGACATCCAGTGAGTGAAGTTTTTCCACATTCCTATAACATATGGGGTTTCGGAAAATATGTGGGGAAACAGATTGCTTGATTAATATGAAAATTAGAGACTCCTTTTGTAAGAAACTTTGAGTAAAGGTGGAGATAAACTTTATCATTATGGAAAAGCATACGAGGGTGGGTGCTGACACCAGAGCTCTCAACTCTCTTCTGGCTGAGGTAATTGCCAGTAGACGGGTGAAGTAGGGAGGAAATCTCAAGGGGTTCAGTGAGGGTTCCATCAATTTTGCTAGGACTACATTCAGATCCCAAGTAGGGATGTGGTCTTTTATTTGAAAGATCATAACCCTTCAGGAATTGGAGAAATTGGAGAAAAGGGCTCTATTATTCACCCAGATGTGAAAGGCCAAAAATAGCTGCCAGATGTACCTGTATAGAGTAATAGCCAATCTCTATTTTAGATTTAGAAGGTCCAGCATGAGGTCCAGGGGTATCCACACTGGAGATACAATTCTTTATTAAATTAAATGAAGAAGTTGTTCCATGTAGTCAGGTAAATGCTCTTTGTTGAGGGAAATCTGCTAATCAGATGCATGTTTTGGACATTCCTAAAGCAGGACTATTCAAAGGGTGAGTGCCTATGAAGCATCTGCACTGTTAAGTGAAGAACTCAAAGGTTGGGACAGATGAGGTGCCTGTGGTCCTGGGAAACTATATCTGCATCCAACACAAGGGACAGAGGAGGATCAGCCAGTAAGGTTAGTAGAGTCAAGTATCGGTGATGGTGAGGCCACCCTGGTGCTAAGGAGGAGGGAAGAATGGTCTTGTTTTATTCTGAATATGACTCTGGGAGACTGAGCTCTAGTCTACACTTATCGCCGTTTTCAGCGGCAGTCAATGGGAGATATGCACGGTATATAAATATTTTGCATATCTCCCGCCAACTTCTTAAATCCTCCCTGCACACTACACTAAGCTGAGCGGAAATGACATCCAGTCAGTAAGTGCAGTTACGGAGCTGGTATTCCAGCTCCGGTTCGGTTATTGACTGAGCGCGTCCATACATAAGCCTCAATCAAAACCTGAAGATTGTGCTGATGGCAACGACTTTGCCGCCATCAATATAGACTTGTCCTGAGGTACCTGTGTGCTGTTGTGAGAGACTATGCTTTCCTTTGCAGCACTACCTATTGTAAGGTTTCTAATCTGTTGTAGAAATGCTTTTACTTTTATAGAGTCTAAGACTGCTTTAATGAACTATTATCTGCACTGATTTCAGGATTGATTTGCTAGGAGCCCAGTTGTGTTGAATGTGGACAGGATCATGGGTACACTGGATAGGATTTGAGTCTCGGACCAACATTGCATCAACCAGTCATCCAGTAATAGGAATACAGACACCTAATTTTGATGAACTGCCACCACTGCCACCCAAGGAGTGGCTGAACAGATGCACTGTGAACCAATAATGGCAACCTTTCACAATGAACCCGAGAAACTTCCAATGATCATATTGTTCTGCGACCTGGAAATAATAATCCTATAAATTAAGGGCATCTTGCAACCAAGCAGATCCAGCTTCTTCAAGTCTTTGCCTTTTGGTGTGGAAGCTTGTTATCCCAGCCTTTCCCACACATTGGTGGCTGCCACCAAAGTGGAATTCAGGAAGAGAAGTAAAAATAAAAACCTTTACAGAGAGGACTTCTGTCATTGATGAGAGATTCTCCTAAACATTTCAGGCAAGCTAGATGCAGGTCGCTGACCAGCACAAGTTTTGTGTAGGTCCAGCAGGACTTAAATGCCAGCAGACAAAGCATCACTGTTATATCAGTTTCAGTCCCTAAAGAGAAAAAGAGGTGAAAAAGATATCACCACGCCTCCAAAGCTTAGCTTTAATTTTAATAAGTTTAAATCGTTTTAACTATAACTAATTTACAAACACAGAAAGAAGAGTGAGGGAAGAATTTGAATTAATCAAGTCAAGAATTGCTCTGATTGCCATCCCAGGTGGTAAGAAGAAACCAAAAGTGGTCAAGGTGGCTCCACTTTCTTACACCAGTATGTAGCAGCATATGGTGACAGTGGACACCCAACCACCCCAACAGGTACCACTGAAAGAAAAAGATCTCTGATGTCTATGGATGGGGTGCACACACACCTACACTGGAATGGACATGTGCAATCCCTTGAAGGAGCAGTTCAGATTCTAAAATAATGTTATGATTTTTATACATAATCATTTGCTTCCAATATTTCCACTTTCTATTATTTGAATCTCTTTTCTTTGTTAAACAAACTTTTGCTTGTTTTCATTGTAAACATAGCCACATGCTCACATGCCATGTGTTAAATGCAGTGGTGCTCTGAAGTTTAAGCTTAGAGGTCTTAGGGGTTGGAGAGTGCCTATTGATAACATGTGGAGGTGGGGGACTGAGTAGTCTTAGGTGGATGCTTGTGTTGCCCTTGTCCGATGGAGTTGGGGAGCTGACCTCAAGAAGGCACAGACAAGACTTCCTCACACTAAAGGTAGGTGGTAGGTGAGGCACCTCAGTTGTGGATACCTCTATGAAGCATCACTGGTAGAGTGCATGAATGATCCTGAAAATGCCATTGAGTTCAAAACAAATTTTTCTTTACTTGATATCATCTACCAGCCAAAATTCTTATAGTGATATTTCTAATACTTAATTTACCACTCAGAATAGCTGCTTCTCAGTAAGCTGAATCTAGCTAATTCTTACTATTATACTGACTACTGTTGGAAACACAAGCAGCACAGGGATAGAAGTCATTGCAAGCAATACTACTGCATGACAATACTCACATCTGGTGAGGGATGTGATTGGGCTTGAAAGGGAAGTAGATACAATGAAGAATTTTACTAATTTTAGATTATATTCTCAGATAATGAAAACTACATTAAAGTAGAGTTAAGGTTGTAAATATGGCTTACTTCTACACAATATAATTAGAAGTGAAGTTCATCTGACAAAGTTCCATTTTTTCTTGGTGTTAAATGTTCCTACACACATTTGCTAGCATAACTCCTGCTAAGGAGACACAATTAAAAAAAAGGAATCCATTCTATGTGATAACTTTGGGAAAATTGTTTTCTAATTGTTTCTAGATGTTCTAAGAGAATTTTTCTTAAACCTTTGAATAGTTATATTAGAAGCAAAAATTATATACAATATTTCCAATTACAAAATAATCTCTGAGCATAATTAAATAGCAAATAATTCATTATGACTGACTTTCCATTCATCTGATAGTAGTACTGTTGCTGAAATTTTATGGTTAGTAAAAAAAATCAAGAATTTTTCAATCTATTGTTAGTAATTTAATGCAAGTCATTTTTGTAATATTGTAATTAGAACCATTTTCGTGATTGAGTGAAACTATGTTAGATGTACTTTGTTATGACAGCTAGCTACATGAATATGTAATTTTTCACAAAATGGGTAATAAGGTTCATTTCCTGCTGCATAACAGAATTTGATAAAACCCCTGTGGTGATATGGCATCAGTCGGGGGCAATCACTTGGATGGAGGATTTGCTTCTGGCTTGTACCAGGAATGTATAGTATGGGTTTAAAAAGAATTCTGTCATATCCATTTCAGGGAAGGCATTAGGTCTAAAACACTGGATTTGTTACTGCAGAATCATGGGGTGTATATAGCTCATGGTGGGCCCACAACCAAGGGGTTAATGCAAATACTGCTGACCAAGACTGATTGGCATCTTCGCAGCAGCTTGGAGAATAAAAAAACTGGAAAGGAAGGATGTGGGGTGGCTGCCAGAGAAACAAGCAGGCTGGAGAAACAAACTCCTCCCAGCAAGCTGCTGGGAAGCGATGCAAAGACTGCACCATGAGAAGCAACCAACCAACAAGCTAAAAAGCCTGCAGAAACCAGGAGAGGTAGGAAGGAGGTCAGGGCACAGCAAGATTTGTTGAACCCTCTTTCTAAAGCCTGTCTGGCTTCAGAGCCCAGAGGAGTGAGCAAGTCTGGATTCTCCTATCAGCTCCTGAGAAACTTAAATGCTGAGGGAGCTTTCAGGCTCCCTGGGCACAAGGACCAGCTGATCACAACAAGAAGAAGAAAAAACAATCACCAGCAGGGCTCCAGGAACAGGAACAGGCTGACTGCCCCCACCAGGCTAAGTAAACTCTGGTGTGATGCTCCATTTGGCCAGAGGGGCGCTGCTTCATTGTTGCACCAGTCCACAGGCATGAATGTCAATAAACACCCAAAGATTAGCTGGTATTGATTTTCTTCCCCTCGGACCCTTGGAAAGGGCTTTTAAATATACATTGTCATCAGAAGAGATAAGAGAAATGTTCCCAACAAAACTCTTAACAAGATAACTCATCTTGCTTAAGATCGTTATAAATTTGAAATGCATATCATTTCCATGTTCCAAAGGAGTAGCCATGTTAGTCTAATACAGCAAAAACAAACAAGGAGTCCTGTGGCACTTTTAAAGACTATCATTTCCAAAAAAGTATTCAGTATGACTTTGAAAAGATAAAATTAGCTAAAATATTTGTTCCATGGAAACATGTTTTTCCTTCTGTAATCTTTAAACCTGCAATTTTTGCCCATAACAAAAGATATAAGTTTAAAAAAGAACCACTCATCAGTATACAGGAGTATGCATCAGCCCATTACAGAAACTTTCAGGATGACAAAGATTTAGAAAAAATGATTAAATCCTACATATTTCTGCTTATTTAGAATACTAGGAATACAATTTAATCCCTGTCTAGCTACAGAAGTACTTAGATGGCACTGTAACAAATGGTACAGAACTTTTGAGACATCAACAGGGATCCATATAAACATGGCATTTTCATAAACTAGTTTCTCTAGTAAAAGGAGGTATATTTGTTTGGGATTTAGGAAACTAAGGCCATGTACACACTACAGGAATCACCATGCAACAAGCCCATTGAACTTTAAAAGTCATATGGTTTTTGTAGCACAGTATCGCGTCCACATGGAGCTGCTTGTGACAGAACAGAGCCCCCCCACCCCCCTCAATTCCACAAGAAACCCAATTGAATTGTAGGAACCTATCCCACAGTTCCTCCCATCCAGATTCAGCGCTAAGAATCCTGGGTAGAAGGAGAGTAGCGCTGCGCACCGGGGGTAAATTCTTGTTTTCCCATGGTGCATTTTTTTTCCCTGCCGTCATTCGAGTTGCTACAAGCAACTCGTGCCCATTTTCAACACTGCTGCGTTGCTTCCCAGAACTCCTTTTTGCAGCAGCACGGATCCAGCTCTGATCTCAGCCGTTACCTTCAGCATAATGAATATATCTCGGCTGGTTGCACAGTATGCATTGAGCTCTGAATCAGACCAGGATTCGGATGACCCTGGGCTGGTGACTGCCATACCGAACAACAGCACCGCATTGCTGAGCTCCTTCACAGAGCATCTGCACACGGTGCACCGCCGGTTCTGGTCACGAGAGACAAGCACCGAGTGGTGGGACTGCATTGTTTTGCAGGTGTGGGATGATGAGCAGTGGCTACAGAACTTTCAAATGTGAAAAGCCACATTCATGGAACTGTGTGAGGATCTAGCCCCTGCCCGGCGATGCAAGGACACCAAAATGAGATCCGCCCTCACCGTGGAGAAGCATGTTGCAATTGCTCTGTGAAAAATGGCAACTCCAGACTGCTACTGGTCGGTTGCGAATCAGTTTGGAGTCAGAAGGTCAACCGTCGGGTTAGCGCTTTCACAAGTGTGCAGAGCCATCAATCGTGTTCTGCTCCAGAGGACAGTGATGTTGGCCAATGTGCGGGAGATCGTGGACAGATTTGCAGCCATGGGATTCCTGAACTCTGGAAGGGCAATAGACAGCACACACATCCCTATTTTAGCTCTGGAGCATCTTGTTACTGAATATATTAATAGGAAGGGCTACTTCTTCATGGTGATTCAGGCACTCGTAGATCACAGGGGGCGTTTCACAGACATCAATGCAGGGTGGTCAGGAAAGGTACATGATGCTCGCATTTTTAGAAACATGGGCCTGTACCGGAAGTTGCAGGCAGGGACCTTCTTCCTTGATGATAAAATTACTGTTGGGGATGTGGAGATGCCCATAGTCATCATAGGAGACCCAGCCTACCCACTGATGCCTTGGCTCATTAAGCCCTATACTGGCAATTTGGATCCAAGCAAGGAGCGCTTCAATTATAGGTTGAGCAGGTGCCGAAAGACTGTGGAGTGCGCCTTTGGGTGCTTAAAGGGCCGCTGGCACTGTTTATATGGGAGGCTAGACTTGAATGAGGACAACATTCCAGCCGTCGTTGCGGCGTGCTGTGTCCTTCATAACCTGTGTGAAAGTACGGGAAAGAAATTTTCCCCTTCATGGGATGTGGAGGCTGAGCACCTGGAGTGTGCATTCCAGCAACCTACTGACACTAGGAGTATCAGGGGGGCCCAGCGGAGAGCCATCCGCATAAGGGAGGCACTTAGGGAGCATTTTAGTAATGAGGACTTATAGGACGCATAGCATCACTGGGTTGCAGTGTACCTGCAAACATGCAGGGTACTGAGTCCCGGGGGCAGTGGGGGGTGTAATGTACTATGCTTAAATGAGTGAATACTAAACATGCCACAACAAATAATTATTGTGTATCAATAAAGACACTGTGCACAGTTCGAGCTTCACTTTTATTATTATCCAACATTAAATATTTATAATAAACAGTGACTGCACCAGGGGCTATAGATGCGTGTAGGTGCATGGCTCAATGCCATAGCTTTGTGCAGGAGTGGATGTAACATTGTACCAGGAGGGTCCCTGGCCTTCAAAGAACTGCTTTGTGGGAGAATGGGGCGGTGGGGGCAGAAAGTGTTGCTGTGGCTGCAGGGGGAGGGCGAGCCTGAAGCAGCTGTGTCTGAAGACCAACCACGGTCTTCAGCAGTTGGGTCTGCTCCTGCAGGATGCTTATCAGGGCATCCTTCTGCCTCTGCCTCTTCAAATTGTTCTCCTTGCACTCCTGCTGGCACTCCTGTCTCCAAAGTCTAGTCTCCCTTGCTGCCTCCTCATTATATTGCATCAGCTCTTGGAAGATATCCTCCTTGCTCCTGAGAGGCCTCCTTCTTATCTGTTGCAGCCACTCAGCTGGCGCAGACCACCGACCGGCGAAGGTCATTTCTAAGGAAAAAATGAAACATCATAAGTAGTGCTATTGTTCTCACATTGTTAAAGAACCAATAATATGCTCCACCACCACATTCCACTGTGGCCAAGGCACAGGGCATCCTCTGTTTCCCTCACTGATCTCCAGAGGCTGGATAGGTTGCTGCTGGACCACAGCACAGGCCATTGCTGAGGACTGAAAGGGCTTTTGAAAAGGAAGGTTCAGATTGCCAAGACACAGCTCAGCAGGTTGACTATTACCAGTGCTTTGGGGGAATGTTTCACACAGGTGTTGGCCATGGAAGGCGATATCTCGCTGCTTAAAGTGCCCCTGCAAGTTAGAATGCATATCCTGCATGTCACTGGATATAAGCCAGGACCGTACGCAGCAGGCTTGTGCGCAGCCATGGTTCCCAGTGCCATGCTTTGCAACCGGCGAGGGAGAGTATCCCTCTATGGGGGTGGGAACACAGTAGCTCTCCCATCGAATTTAACTAGGAGGCTGTGGAAGTACATCCAGGAGACCTTCAGTGAACTCAACGGAGAGGATTTCTTGAGAATTACTGCATGCATTGATGCACTGCTTGTGAATGCAGAGTAGATCCCCCGATCCTCAGAAAAATAAAATTGGAAAGGATGAAACTAAAAACACCCATCTCCCACCCGTTCTTCATTTGCTTACAAAGCTTACCCAGCAAGCACAGAAGCCTCACTTCTGAGGAAACTTACCAGGGCTCCCCTCTGCTGCATTTGAAGACAACATGGAGAAGGAATCTGGGCAGCATGTTTCGGGGCGGGGTGGAGAACAGCTTCTGGCTCCCTAGGTCGGCTGCACCACCTTCAGCCTCCAGGTCATCCTCCACCTCCACTTCCTCATCAACGAATTGCTCATCCCCGTCTGCCCTGGTATGCTTTGGATGGGGGTGGGGGTGCCGACGTGTCCACAGGAGCTTTTGGAGTGGTTGTGGGATCCCTGCTCAGGATAGTTTCCAACTCCTTGTAAAAGCTGCATGTAACTGGCACTGAGCCAGAGTGCCAGTTTACCTCTCTGGCTCTGTGGTATGTTATCTGCAACTCCTTCACCTTCGACCTGCACTGCAGAGTATCTCTTTTGTACCCCTTCTCTGCCATGGCCCGAGAAATCTGGCCAAAGATATCAAAATTTCGCCTGCTGCCACGTAGCTGTGTCTGCACAGCAGACTCTCCCCAGACGCTGATCAGATCGAGCACCTCGGCTGTGGTCCACACTGGAGCACGTTTGCCGCGTTGAGCTGCCATTGCTCTTGGAGAACACAGCTGCACTCCACACCGAACAAACAGGAAGCACTAACAATTCAAAAATTCCCGGGAATGATGGGAGGGTAGGTACAGTCACGTCACAGCCATAGAGTGCAGGAGGAAGTGCAGAAGGGATGGCATTAGAATTCTGGGACATTTCCAGAGGTTTAATATTGCATGGCAACTGTACACACACGAACTACCACGCTACCACCCTCGTTTTGGTGGTTTACATGTTGCGCGGCAAGACAGGTGTTGCCGCACAACAACATGGATTTGTTTGTGGATGCTATCCACGTTATCACACAATAACTTTATAGTGTGTACAAGGCCTAAGACCCAGAGAAATCCCTCCAGAAGATCAAAAGGTGAGGGAAGGGCAGCTGCACTTAATTTTCAAAAGCACTTATAAGGAGGGTGCAACTAGGGCCTCCTGAGATAACCTCCTGAATGTGCAAAAATCAGGGTAAGCTGCAAAACCGGGAGCCAAACTCCCCCCAACACTGAAGGGTGGTACTTAAACCAATCTCCCTATCAGTCACAACCAGGCTTCTGGTTCCCCACACTGGGTACCAAGAAGTCTGCCCAAAAAGGAAACAGCTCCCTTTATTGCACTCCAGCTCCTCTGGCTCCCATCTAGCCACACGGTCCCTTGAAGTTATAGGTTCTCCTGACCCCAAAAGGGCCAGCCACATTATACAGAACAATATAGGTTTGGATCTTACCCAAAAAACCACACTGATAGCCAATCCTTTAGTAACTACAACTAAAGGTTTAATTCAAAAAGAAAAGAAGCAAAATATGAGAGATGTTAAAGGGTCAAAGTGAATCACATACATACAAATGACTTAGAGTCCATGTAAAACAGTTTGCAGGCTTGTTCCTCTGGTAAACACCCAGCAGCCAGGTGGGTCTCTGTCCTTTGTCCAATTGCAGATGAATAGTTCCAGAGATGGATGTTGGCTGTAGACTGGGGACTGAAGGCAAGATGGAGTTGAGGCTGCTGCCTTTTATCACCTCTGGCCTTCTCCATGGTGTGTGGAGTTCTTTCCAATCAAAATGGAGTTGAGTCACATGGACAGGTCCTAGTGGCTCAACAGGTTTTTCCCTGTGCCCATTGTACCTGGGAGCTTCCTTAATGAGCCATTAAGGAGACAATGGCTGTAGACATCCTGTCTGGGGAGTTTCCCAGAATCACACAGGTTGAAATATAGATATAAAAAACATATTCCTAACTTCTAATAAAGATGCAATTCCTGCACATAAACCATATAATAATTCCCAGCAAATTACAATCTTTCTATTGGTACCAAACATGTCATAGTTCCTTTGGAGTATTACCATTATGAAATATTAATAAGAAATAATATCATAAATGGTCCCCTAAATCCTGTCTAGCTACACAAGTACTTAGATGGCACTGTAACCAGTGGTACAGATCTTTTAGGACATCAACAGGGACTCCTATAAACATGGTATTTTCATAAACTAGTTTCTCTAGTAAAAGGATATACTTGTTTGGGATTTAGGAAACTAAGACCCAGAGAAATCCCTCCAGAAGATCAAAGGATGAGGGAAGGGCAACTGCACTTAATTTTCAAAAGCACTTATAAAGAGGGCAGTCCAGCTGCTGCTACAAGAAGAAAAAGTATTCTCCATTTCCTAAGGGACTACTACAAATATATGTGCTTTTCTTTACATATTTTTGGGCTTTGAGCCCTATTTAGATAAGCAGTCCAGAAGGGCTGAGGGATTTTCTGAAGGACAGATAACTTCAATAGTGAGGCATGTCTGAAGCACTTCCTTCCAGTATTCTGCAACATAAATTTTGTTACTCCATCATTTGTTACTCTGTATAAATGCCTGCATTTCTAGAGACTCTCCAGCATCTGATCTAGCATTATTAAAAATTTGTATGGGTAAGCAGTACAGTTTATTCTCAACTAACCTTAGTACTTTATAATTATTCCACAATCATCAACCAACAAACTGATATGATAACTGGATTTAAATGTTGCAAGTTAAAACTATTATTCAGACAGTGGGGTTCCCCATAATTAATTGCTTTTCCATTTGGACTTGAGAAAATGCAAATCTAATTATATTCAGTTTAATAAATTAATACTGCAATAGAGTAGCCAAGCATAACAAGCTATTTCCTTTAAATTAAGTACTCCTACACATGCTCCCACACTGAATCAACAGGAACGAGGAAATGCTGCAAAATATTTTTTCTTTCAAGTACTACATTTTTTAATTCTTTGAAAGTCAAGTTCAAGAAAAAATAACATGAGAATAACCATATTTGTTATGGGTAATACTTTTAACTTATACTCAATTTTGAATAGAAAATTAGATGTAAATTGAAAGGAATTAAACTATCCTGAAGTAATCCTCTAACCATCCTAGAGGGTATTTTAAATGTATATGTAATCCATAAATTAGAGCACAGATCTTTTTTTAAATGTCTGCCAATAACAATATTTTTGGTGACTATTTATGAGAACTTTTAAAAAATTGATCTAGCAATGGGAGGTTAATATTACATAGAGAGAGAAAGAGTAAAGACATTATAAGGTAGAATCAATATTCCCAATTTGTCAAATAAGCAGGGGTGATGGGCTATTCCAATTGTCAGTCAGAGATGCACTATTGCAGTAGGCAGGTCTTAATACAGAATTCTAACACATTTGTTCTTCATTGCAAGAATCCCAGTGTATTTTTTCCACTATGCGTAAGTCTGATAATTTCTGTTCAGAACTATGCCCTGGCATTCTGCAAATCCCTGACAAGAGAATTTGCCACAGAACTATAATCCAGAATCTAAGGCTCTATTAAAAATGTTTCTAGCCCTTATTGTTATGAAGAAAATATAGAAAATGTGAATTAAGTATAAATGGATGGGGTACTGTCTTATTGACTCCACAGACAGTTTGATCATTCTGAGATATGAACTCTCTCATTCATCTCATAAGACGTTAAGCCTGAAATTTAAAGATGACTATTCTTTAACATTGTTAAACTATTCCACTGCTCATTATTTTAACAGAAACATCCAACTAATATGCATACCCAACAATCCCAAACTGTCTCCCATGACTCCCCAAATAATAAAATCCCATCTGGTCCCTACTTAAATGCCCAAATAATGTAAAAATACTTGACTACAAATACATTTACTCATTTGTATATTTAATATTGCATGTTTAATTAGTTAAGAATGGCACTTTCAAAGGAGCCAGAGAGTTAGGCAACCAAGTACCATTGAAATTTGATGGAAATTGGACGTGTATCTCTCATAAACTCTTTTGAAAAATCCTAGTCTTGAAATCTTAATTTTTAAGTTTAAATAAAGCTACTGCAGAATTTTCTCTCTTTCTATTTAGAGTCTAGCAATCTTGCCACAAAATTTAGGTCCAACTTGCAGCAGAGTACTTGGTTCTTTGACTATAGTCAAGAATTCTGTATTAAAGCTGAGAGATCGCTGAAATTCAAATAGGTGATGAGCGTGAGAACCATATCAGTTTCCCAGACAAACAGAACACGTTAAAGTGCCAGTAACTAGCTCTCTAATGATTTTATAGCTTTAGGCCTGAGCACAGCAATGGAATTAAGGATAAGCTTAACTTTAATCATATGAATAGCCCTATTTTATTCCTATTTAAGGTAAGCGTGTTCTGAAGTGCCTTATATTTCTATAGTGAGAAAGTACAGCTGCTCAGAAATAAAGGGAAAAAATGCTAAGATTTTCATGAAATTCCCATCTTCCCTTCTCATTCACATTTTTTTCTGCTGCAACATTTCTAACCAGCTCCAGCAGAAAGATATTCCACAGCAATAATCTAAAATCATCTTGAGTAAATTTAATGAGGAGAACCACAGTTTAACTCTAGTGTATAAATACTCCTTTATGGTAAGAAATCCACAAATTCTCTAGTGGGTTGTCAGAGTGGCATCAAGCAACATAAAGATCATTTCAAAAGAAAAACAACATCTCCATACTAAAACTAATATCTTTTATTTTTATCATTATTACTATTCTTTATTATATGATTATAAGCTCTACAAAGCACGATTGAATATTCCTCTGTGTTTGGAAAGTTCCTACAACATTTTCAAGCTCTATGGTAACATAAATAATAAATCACCATCAAAGTCTTGAAAAAATAATAATGAAAAGTATGACATTCATTTTGTGAATTACCTTGATTTCCCTGTTGAATCTGCTTTATAGATAGGGCTGGGACCCTGGAATTAAAAAGACCTCTCCCCATTAGAATCAGTGATCAAACCAATAATTAGACAAAATACATCTTATCGTAAAACTGTATAATAAAGTAGGCTCTCATTGTTTTCTTTGATATCAAATATGGAAGATCCTTGACTTCAATATAGTTTTTTATAACCTCTGATTTATGAGTTGGTGTCATATTTCATTTATTAACAGTGGAAGAAATTCATTTATCAGAATTAATTTCAGATCTTAAAAAGGCCTTGCAATTTCTAATACCTAAAAAAATCTAGATATTTTTGACCCTCAAAAATCAGCACAGTGCTTAAGCATATTCTTTACTTTAATCTATCAGTTTTTAGTCTAAGAATAGTTGTGTACAGAAACAAACACTCGTGAGAACAGTTTTTAGTGAAACTGAAAAACAAGACAGAATTACCCCCAGAGGACAGTTTATTCTGTACAGTAAAACAGGATCTATAGAAATTTCCAGAATATAAAGGTGTCCTCTTTAAACATTAATATTGCAACCACATAACTGTCAGTCAATTTCTCTCAGTTTTTGGACATCTCTGGGATTTTATTCTTACTGCTGTTTGGAGCCAAGATCCCTCAACTCATAATTCTTGGGGAAACAAAAAAAAGCTACCCAACACTTTTCAGTATTTTCCCATCAATGGTTCTCAAACATATTTGCCCAACCACCAAAAAAGAAAAATGTTGTGAGACCAAAATAGCCACCCAAAAGTGTTAAAATGTCCACAAAATCCAAAGCTGATTAACTGGGAGCTGCAGCAATATCACTAGTATCTCCAATAGCCCTATAGGCCCAGAAACTAACTACCATTACCTCCAGTAACCTTAGTGGTTCACCTACCTGGGTATCAGCACCCACACCCATCTTTCAGTTCCAAACTACCCAGAATGATAGTTTCTTGGCCAGTGGATCTTCACTCACTTCAGGTGATCCAATCAGCATCAATGACTACATGGTATCTTTAAAGTGGGGTACTTCTACCATAAGCCATAATTGTAAACAAATAATTAGACAAATTTGGGCAGCTGACCCAACAAATGATTAAGGATGTTTCAGTGATCCAGCTGACTGTGTTGATAATTTAAAAGCCCCAAATCTGAGCAGCCAGAGTTTAAACAAATATGTTGAGTACAAAGTGGAAGTGGTATGCATACAAAACTATCTTCTATCTACTACTCTATCCTTCAATATTGAAATGTAATGTAGATGTTTTCCCATAAGTTGTTGGGCAGAAAACTATATAGAAAGCAAAGATATTCTATGAACACATTTCATTCTGTTTACAACAGAATTGTAAGTTGTACAATACCAAAATAAAATACATATATTACAATATTGAATATACTCATAGTTGAGTGCTATACCATATCTCAGTTATAAACATGACAATTCGTGATTCAGAATTGATGTGGAGATGAAATCTGAATATTTTAGTAGATTTACACTTATTCAACTTAATTTTAAAAATCTGTGCAACAGCCAGTACTTAAGGTAACTACCCACAGATGAAAATGGCAATTTAAAGTATTATTTACCAGCTTCCTCATATCATTTACTATCATAGTAACCTCAGTATCTGGATTCAAATTTAATATCTACTGAACACTGACTATTTCTCTATGACACCCAGTGATTTACAAAAATGAGAAAGATTTAGAGATTCGTTGCATTCTAATTTCAGTGTATATGCTTGACCTACTTGAAATTCATCTTTTTGTTCATTTTTTAATACCTAAAATAAGACAGTTTTAGTTTAGTTCAATTTTTTAAAGTTATGTGTATATTCATATACTAAATTACATTCATGTGATCGACCTCATCTTCCATAGACTGAAACTTTTTGGCTAATTTAAACTATTGATATTGAATTAGCACAGTGATTATATAGCACAAAGGTGCAGGAGTGGTGGTCACACTGCTTGTTCTTTTACTTTTATAAGATCAGCACAATTGCCATCACTAGGGGTGCGCCTACACTTACAAATTAAGTCAACTTAAAGACGCTTAAGTCGGCTTAATTTACTCTGCATCTACACTGGGCTTTCCTTAATTCGACTTAAAATGCTCCTAAAGTTGAATTAGGAAAAATTAGTTTGAATTAATAACACCTGGTTTTAATTCGAACTAGTTCTTAAGTTGACTTTATTAAATCGACTTAAGCCAGTGAAGACGCAAAGTAGTGCCTAGGTGGACCTTTTAAAGTCAACTTAAAATGTTAAGTCGACTTAATAAAGTTGAAAAGGGGCCACGTCTACACTTGAAAAGTTAAGTCCACGTCTGTTAAGTCGATTTAATACGGTCCACTTTAAGTCAACTTTATAAAGTTGACTTAACTTTTCAAGTGTAGACATAGCCTAGCATTCTCAAAAGTTATGGAAAGGAAACAAATCCAGGGCCCAACCCCTCACAACAGCCAGTAGAATTGACCCTGAAGAGCACTTGGAGAGGACAAGAGAAGAGAGGAAGCTAGTTGTACCCAAACCAAGGTAGTACAGTGCCCATGTCGGCCCTCTACTTTTCAAGCACATTGCCCTAGCAGCATCTTCTGGGGTAAAGTGCATCCACATTACTCCCTACTGCAACTGTTCTTGTATAAAGGCATTTTAGACTAGAATCCTGTGAGGGATTATTAATCCTGCTCCCATCCACCCCATTTACCCACTTCAACTCCCACGCTATTTGTTGAACTTTTATTCTGCTCCTGCTATTATCCAAGTCGCACTGCACAGCTCCAATTTAGACTTTAAATGTTCATTTGATTTTTTTTTAAAACACAAAATGACTAAAGTGATAATAGTACTGTGTTTTACAAAATCTTGCAGAATATTTTCTGCATTCAGTTTCTGCCTTTAATGTTCTATGAACAACTTTATAAAAATCGCTACAGTAGAATGTATATACTACAGTATATCAGAAATTGTGTACAAGTGGAGTTTTATATTCTAAATCAAGAAGTCATATACCGTACCTAAGGAATCAGTGATTAGCTTCATTCCTTTAAAAAAAAAAACAAACAAAAAAACCAAAAAAAAAAACTGTACAATCAATGTAGCGTAGTATTAAAATAAGCCAGAACTTTTTTCCCCCAATATGCTGATTTTACATCACTATTCAGCAGGATATAATCATCATCTGCTGATTTTTATTACACAGAATACATATTGTACTTTTCAGTAGCTGCTTGAATGTGTGGGTGGCATGTTCTTGAAATTACCAATAAACCTTTCGTTTAATTAGAAGTGCAGAAGAAACACCATTAAGGAAAGAGTTCAATGAAAAATAATCTTACATTTTTATGAATATTGTAGTTTCCCAGATGAAATAAAATCACAATCTACTTTTGTAAAATTACAAAGATAACACAATTAGTTTAGCAACAATTTTCATATGGCTAATGGGGAAACCCTGCCAATTTTCAGGCAGATTAAGTACATGCTAGAAAGAATGGTTCAACAGACTTGCAGCAAATGAGAACACCGTAAGGTAGAAGAGTTTCTTGTACTAGTACCACCACACTCTGGCACCTGTCTTCATTCCCTACCATGATAAATAGTTCAGACTATTTACATGAACTGGCAGATACAACACTAGTGTAACAGGTGTAATTATCTTAATCAGCTGTAAGTAGCAATTTAACAGGGAGAGAAGCCAGTGAAAAAAATTATACTCCTATAAATATCTTCCTGTCTCATTTAATTTCTCTGTGAATTAGTTAGCCCAGCAACCATTCATTCATTTTTCCTTGTGAGCCGGACAAATCATCATCATCCGTGGCATCAAATTGAAAACAAGAGTAATATCTAAATAAAGAATATACCTTGAATTTCTTAGGGCCATATTGTCTTGTCTGGTTTATTATGGCATAGCTCAAAATTCCAAGGAGCTGCACTAATTTACATCAGTGGAAGATCTGGTCCTCTTATGTCTTTCATGTAAACTATATACCAAAATGCTTAAATACACCATGGCCGACAACATGTTATCAGTGGCAGGAAAAAAAAGGAGTAAAGACTTTGGACAAAATTTGACTCTGGGACAAATGGTCACAAACTCAGTTAAGCTAATAGGGTAGCTTCTCCTTAGGACAAGACTGAAAAGGGTGGATATTATGAAGATCAATTTAAAATGCAATTACTGTAAATAAAAAAGTGACTTGGCAAAAACATTTACTGCTGTGCTTATTTATATTGTAGAAATACATAGAAGTTCCAGTTGATATCAGGTCACCATTGTCTCGAATGGCATGAGCATATATAAAGAAAGGCTAAGGTGAGCTCTTCAGGGCAGGAATCAGCGGGAAAAAAACAGATGGCGTGAGTAACAAGGAAACAGTGAGACAGACCATGATTATGTAATAAGCATTGGTCACAGCATACTAGGTCTTTAGCCATTATAAGCATTTTTCAGGCATCATGACAGAGGTTAGTTTTAAGGAGGGGTTAGACAATTTTTACAGGAATACCTTTTTTTCCAAAAAGAGCAGCTTGGTAAAAAGTCCAAAGTTGTTTGAAAATTTTAAAGTTGGGTAATCAAGAATGTTATTATTGGCAGACCAGAGAATGACCATCAATAGTTGAACAGCATATAAGGGATACTAGAAGGTTGGGGGGCATAGGCCATGATAGACCTTGAAAGAGAAGACAATGAGTTTATGCTTAGTGCAATGGAAAAGGGGAAGCCAGAGACTGGATGAATAAAGAGATAATAATGTGTTCAAAGTAATGAGTCAGGAAGATTATTTTTGCAGAAGTGTCCTAAACAAATTTAAGAAAGTGCGATAAAATTTCTCAACACCAGAAAGGAAGAAACTGCAGTTAATCAAGACACCAGATAATGAGGATCTGAATGATTAATTTTAGTTGGATGGATGGAGATGAAAATCTGGACCTTTGTGATGTTCTGCAGGAAGAACCTGGAAGATTTGGGATTTGTGGAACAGGAGAAAGAAAAAATCTTGTCAAAGATGACATCCAGGTTACAGACTTGGGTGATAGGTGGTGGTGTGCTGAATGATGAAGAGCAGGGAAAGTGTTTGTGAAAGGATGAAATGGGGGAGATCAAAAAGTTCATTTTTGGCCATGTTGAGCTGAAATTGATGGCTGGACATTCATGAAAATAGCTTAGTTTTGGGTTGAAAGAAATGTGTCTTCGGTGTCATTTTTGTTAAGTTCGTGTTGTGTTCATTAATGAACTCTGCAAACTCAATACAACTTTGAGCAGGTAAATTGGATTCTCTTGTTTCTCACACAACATCCACAGAGTGGATTACTCTGTTCACACTGTAGAACCTTTATTACTAGTGATCCAGCAACAGACTGTCAACCTGAGAAACTTGATCATAATATTCAACATTGGTCAGTGGGTCATTGACACTCACACAAAAACCACTTTCTCCATGCAGCAACTGTGAAGTCTCATTCATACATCAATAAAAAACAAACATCTGGCAACTGATCAGATTGATGGTTAATACAGAATCAAAACCCTTTTATTCTGTTTCATTTGTATGATGTGGTGGTGAGAAACTGTCAATCCAATTCTAAGTAGGCATTCAAAGTTGGGAAACACATGAAAGATAAAATATTTGTAGAGATTTCTACTCTCGGTAGTGGCAATAAGCTCTCTCAAATTTATGATGAAGCCATGAGTAAGGAGAATGTCGAGCATTCCACTGACAATTCCTATCTGGGACAATGGACACAATAAGCATGTCATCCAGGAAATAGTAAATCTGAGTTTCTTAGTCCTGAAGAGCATCAAGACTTTCAAAAACACTCAAAGAACTGAGGAGAGGCAGCAAAGGAATATTTGATATTGAAAATGAGTATCTCCAAAAGTGAATCTCAAGAAATTGTAACTGACATTCTCTCATGGGATGTGTAGGTAGTAAGTCTCAGCCAGAGCAATTATGAATATGAAATAGCCTGGGAATGTTAAAGAAAGTGACTTTACTCAGAACTTTGTTTTCCTAATGTAAGCAATGAGTGTTGTTGCAGTTGTTGCATCAACAGTGTTTTTAGCTTCAGTATCACTTGGACTCCTCCTGTCTTTTTGCCAATGAAGAATACAAACCACACCCACAGAACATTTCTGGTATTACTTGTATGGCTCACAAAACAAAACAAGAAGAGAAATTTCCTGATTAACATATTTTCACGGGTAATTCAATAAGATTTTTTCCATCTTTGACTTCTGTGACCATCAGCATTAAGAAATGTTAGCCTTAGTTATTTCTGTACTAATCTACTTGAACTGTGTTTCTATTAAATACACTAGGAGGTAATGTTGTCAGTAGAGTGATGACACAATTGCTAGGGTACAATCCATTCAAGCTCTTTAGCCAAAAATAGTAATAAATTATTGTGTTCTCTCTTTCTGCTTTCTTTGAGAATCATGAAAGCCCATTGTAGCTGCTGTTTAAAAACTGAATTTAAATAGAAGTCTGTATGTCAATCATAAATTACTTCTAAAATTACCGCAAATTCTCATTTTAACATCTGCCTCTAAATAGAGATACTTTGAAGACACACAGGTGGATGTGGAAAGTTTACCTAAATATTTTTATTAAGAACTATACATTATGTAAATGTCAGATTTATGCTACCCATTTCACCTCAGCAGACTAAAAGGAGAGGACGATGAGGCTCTCACAAATCAAATCTTTAAAAAATTATTTAAAGAGCAATTGAAAATAATAAGGGGGGGGGGGAATTAACATAGAAGAATATGCTAAAGCAAGACAAGAAGCTTCAAGACCGATCAATAAATATCCCTTTTATTGATATTCCCTAGAGTCCTGCAACATATATCAAATGCTTTGATTGATACGTGACAAATGAGTCATCCTCCGACCTAGTTTCCTTAGTCATTTTCCATGTAAACTGAACTATCTTCAAAATGGAAAATTTGACATATAATAATCAATATCACACTTTGTGCCAGCATTAACCTTAGCAATATGGAAGGAGATTTATTATGATATGGGAGGGAAGGATTAGCTTCAGTTGGAGAGAGAAAATCCCATTTTCTTTTTCTGTGATGCTTTAATTGAAAAGATAGACTTGATAAAGTAGGACAGGAGACATAAGCCTATTAATTAATGCCACAAACTCTGAAGTCTAAATATTCCCAGTGCCATACATTTATCAGCAACTCCCTCCTACATCATAGACTCTAGCTATGCAGAAATTCAGGGAGCAGAATTATGCATGACTTGTTTTATTTCCTGGTAATGAAGTCAGGATCAATTTTGTCTTATTGCCTTCTTTAAATCCAAGAATGAAGCCTCTACAGCTAATCCCACTTCCACTGCAAAATTTATGAAAGCATGTCAGGTAAAACATCTTAACTTGGTGCCAAAAGTTCCGAGTATTACTGTGCCTAAGAAATAAAACAGTTATATAAGCAGGACACTTTGGTTCTTAATTTTAATGATAAAAGCTATGTAAAGCTCTCATACAATAGCACTATATCTAGGGGCTTGTCTATACAATGATATACTGACTCCATAGTGCACTTGATCTGCTGCCTTCCCTCCCCCCCCCCCCCCAGCCCCTCCAAACTATAGAACTTTCAGTACACAGCAGCAGAGGCCATTTTGCCACTTAATGCCTCGCAGATTACAGCACTGTAGATTTTCACCCTAGCTTGCTGAACACTAAATCATCATATAGATATGTCCTAGAAATCTGTAAATCTCACATTTACATAATGTCTAGTTCTTAATAAAAATATTTAGGTAAAATTTCCTGATCCACCTGTGTCTTCAAAATGTCTATATTTAGAGGCAGATGTTAACAAGAGGATTTACAGTGATTTTGGAAGTAATTTATGACTGATATACACACTTCTATTTAAATTCAGTTTTTAATAGCAGCTACTATACACAGACAATGTGTTCTAGAGGAGCATTAAATTTGTGCTGCTACATTTAAACTAATTTGGCCTTCATACTTGGATATCACATCAGATGTGTTCCCATCAGTAGTAATGCCAGCAGATCGAGGGATGTGATTATTCCCCTCTATTTGGCACTAGTGAGGCCACATCTGGAATACTGTGTCCAGTTTTGGGCTCCCCACTACGGAAAGGATGTTGACAAATTAGAAAGAGTCCAGCGGAGGGCAGCAAAAATGATTAGGGGGCTGCGGTACATGACTTATGAGGAGAAACTGAAGGAACTAGGCTTATTTAGTCTACAGAAGAGAAGACTGGGGGGTGATTGACAGCAACCTTCAACTACTTGAAGGGGTGTTCCAAAGAGGAGGGAGCTAGGCTGTTCTCAGTAGTAACAGAGGACAGAACAAGGAGCAATGGTTTCAAATTGCAGCTGGGGAGGTCAAGGTTGGATATGAGGAAAACTTTTTCATTAGGAGCATGGTGAAGTATTGGAATGGGTTACCTAAGGAGGTGGTGGAATCTCCATCTTTGGAAACATTTAAGGCCTGGTTAGACAAAACCCTGGCTGGGATGATTTAGTGGGAGCGGTCCTGCTTTTAGCAAAGGGTTGAATTAGATGAGGTCCTGTCCAACCCCAAGGTTCTATGAATAAGGGTCAAGATTTTTAAGCTATATGTACAGCATTCAATTCAGTACATATTTCAATCAATGAACTATTGCAATAAAGTTTAACTCTGAACAGTAAAACCCAGCTCATCATGCAATTAACAATGTGTTCGCATGCTTGATCTGACAAGGGTATATAAATACATCAAATATAAACTATTCAATTAAGAATAAGGAGTGAAGTCTACATCAGACCATAGCCAGGTGGGGTTTTCTGGTTGGGTTCCTGACTCTGTAGGATGGACACCTCTTCTCCACTTGTGGATGCAGCCACCAGCTGCTGGCTAGGTCCCACAGCCATGGCAGTGAAATTCACGCTGCTGCTGGGTGCTGTGTGGGTTGGCCTGATCTTCAGCTGGGTGGGCCCTGACCCACCCAGCCTGGGCTCACCTGTGGCTATGCCGCTGGTCCACATGTAAGCTCACTGAAGTTGTGCTGCTTGATTCAACAGAAAATGTGTAATAAACAGTCTAGTCTCCTGTGGGCTTTAATACTTGGGTGTAATTTCAGTTCTTGAGTTTAGTATGGGGGTGGATGATGGTGATGTTGGTGACCTGCGATATCCAGGAAATCAGACTGGATGATCTGCAATCTGGCCTTAAACTTTATGGGTATATCTACACTGGAGCCTTAGGTCAACTTAAGGAAGGTTAAGTTGACCTACAGACTCCTGTGTCCACATTGGGCTTTTATTAAGTCAACTTAAACGCTTCCTTAAGTTGATTTAACACCACCTCTGACGGTTGACTTAAAGCTTAAGTTGACCTTATTAAGTCGACTTAAGCCAGTGTAGATGGGAAAGCCCTTAAGTCAACCTAATTGGCCTCCAGACCCCCTCCTAGATACCCACAACGCACCACTCCTCTGTCAACCTGGCACCTGCCAGTGTGGACGCAAGCAATTGACAGAGTGTTCAGTGTGGACCCTCTAAGTCGACTTAACAGACCCTCCAGTGTAGATATGCCCTATGACACTACTAACTAAATTATTAAAATGCATATGCTAGAGAACCTATAGAAAAGGACTAAAGACTAAATTAGAATTTGGACTACACTCCCAAGTAGAAGAATAAGGCAGAAGAGGACTCCCTATCTTATATCAAAGCACAGACTTCCAAGAGCCTGAGTCCAGATACATAACACCTACTAATTTCCCTGTACCTCAGGACAGACATTCAGAGCCTTACTCCTGCCCTCACCCTCTCCGCATGCCAACCAGTATAGGAGGGTTCAACATTTGCTGCTGGTATTGGCCAGGAGCAAATTAATACTCTCTGGAGCAAGAGGAAGCTGGGAAATAATTATGCATCAAAATCATGTCTTTTAGGCATAATATCTTCTGGCACTAATTCTGAGGTGGTGCATTTTACTTGCCATTCCGCACTCAGGCTGCATCTAAAGTACACAGTCTAGCGCTCTGCAAGTTGGCAAGTTAAGGAAGTATGGGTTGGACAAGTGGACCGTAAGGTGGATAGAAATCTGGATAGTTCAACGGGCTCAGCGGGTAGGAATCAATGGCTTGATGTCTTGCTGGCAATCGATAACGAGTGGAATGCCCCAGGGGCCCCAGAAGTTACCCCCGGCACTGACCTCTGGCAGCAGCTCCTGGCCCAGGTGGCCACACTCATCCACAGCGAGAGGGAACCCGCTCCCTGGCCAGCTTTCTCTCTCCCAGGGCCAGGGAGCCTTTTACATTTCCCACCCTGGACCATGCATCTCAGTGTGCCCTAGGGCAAGAGGTTTAAAGAAGCCCTGCCCTGACTCAGCCCCTAGCGCGCGAGTGACCAGAGCATCCCTGCCTCTGTTATCTGGTGGCGGGGGGGAAAGGAGGAGTGGGGGCGGCTTTTAGCCTGTGACACACTTTTGTGTCACAACATGGAGATGGAGAACCACTGCTTTATCAATTACTCTGCTAGCTCATGTGTCAGAGGGTAAAAGGTTCCAAACCTTCTAATGAGCCTGATGGGGGGGACAATGGTGAGGCTGTGGGGACCTGGAGGGGGACAGGGGCAGTGGGAGTAATTGCTCTTGTATTGCTATACAATAAAAGTCTTCAGTTTCATATATGCTAATTAAAAAATCATGAGGTATTTAATAATGTAAATAAGGTTTTTTGCAAGTTGCAAGTTTTACTTAGATTATTAGTTGTTTGTTACACCTTTGCCTATGTATATATGCAAAATATAAAGATTGCAGAGCTGCTAGCCATTCTCTTTCAGAACTCATGGTGAACGGGGGAGGTCCCGGAGGATTGGAAAAAGGCAAATATAGTACCTATCTTCAAGAAATGGGAAAAGGAGGATCTGGGGAAATACAAACCTGTAAGCCTCACCTCAATCCCTGGGAAAATCATGGAGCAGGTCCCCAAAGAATCCATCCTGAAACACTTGGAGGAAAATAGAGTGATCAGGAACAGTCAACATGGATTCACCAAGGGCAAATAGTGCCTGACCAACCTGATTTCCTTCTATGATGAGATGACTGGATTTGTGGATGCGGGAAGAGCCATTGACGTGGTATACCTCGACTTTAGCAAGGATTTTGATACGGTTTCCCACAGCATTCTCATTGGCAAGTTAAGGAAGTATGGGTTGGACAAGTGGACCGTAAGGTGGATAGAAATCTGGCTAGTTCAACGGGCTCAGCGGGTAGGAATCAATAGCTCAATGTCTAGTTGGCAATCGGTAACGAGTGGAGTGCCCCAGGGGTCGGTCCTGGGGCCGATTCTGTTCAACATCTTCATTAATGATCTTGATGATGAAATAGACTGCGTGCTTAGTAAGTTCGCAGATGACACCAAGCTGGGGGGAATGGTAGATACTCTGGAGGGCAGGGACAGGATCCAGGGAAACTTGGACAAATTGGAACACTGGGCTGAAAGAAACCTCATGAGGTTCAACAAAGACAAGTGCAAAGTCCTGCACTTAGGACGGAAAAATCCCATGCACTACTACAGGCTGGAGACCGATCGGCTAAATAGCAGCATTGTAGAAAAGGACCTGCGGGTTATGGTGGACGGGAAGAGGAATATGAGCCAACAGTGTGCCCTTGTTGCCAAAAAGGCCAATGGCATATTAGGCTGCATCAGTAGGAATATTGCCAGCAGATCGAGGGATGTGATAATTCCCTTCTATTCGACACTGGTCAGGCCACATCTGGAATACTGTGTCCAGTTTTGGGCTCCCCACTACAGAAAGGATGTGGACAAATTAGAAAGAGTCCAGCGGAGGGCAACAAAAATGATTAGGGGGCTGGGGCACATAACTTATAAGGAGAGACTGAAGGAACTAGGCTTATTTAGTCTACAGAAGAGAAGACTGAGAGGAGATTTGATAGCAACCTTCAACTACTTGAAGGGGTGCTCCAAAGAGGAGGGAGCTAGGCTGTTCTCGATGGTAACAGAGGACAGAACAAGGAGCAATGGTTTCAAATTACAGCTGCGGAGGTCGAGGTTGGATAGTAGGAAAAACTTTCTCACTAGGAGGGTGGTGAAGCATTGGAATGGGCTGCCTAGGGAGGTGGTAGAATCTCCATCTTTGGAGATTTTTAAGGCCCCATTAGACAAACCCCTGGCTGGGGTGATTTAGTGGGAGTGGTCCTGCTTTTTAGCAGGGGGTTGGACTAGATGACCTCGTGAGGTCCCTTCCATCCCTATGATTCTATGATTTTTTTCATTGTCCTTTCTCTTAGAATGTAATACACTTTTTTCTCTTTATTTTATTTATTTGTGGTTATGGTATGGGGCTTCTAAATCTGGACATAGCTTACGGCCTTAGCAGCTATGTCTACACTTGGAAAGTTAGGTTGACTTTATGAAAAAGTCTTAACAAAAGTCGACTTAACTTTTCAAGTGTAGATGTGGCCCCTTTTTGGCCTTAAGTCGACTTAATGTTTTAAGTAAACTTAAAAAGGTCCACCTAGGCACTACTCCAGATCTCCACTGGCTTAAGTCGACTTAATAAAGTTGATTTAAGCCCTAGTTCAAATTAAAACGAGGTGTTATTAATTCAAACCAATTTTTCCTTAATTTGAGGAGCATCTTAAGGAGCAGTTTAAGTTGAATTAAGGAAAGCCCAGTGTAGATGCGGAGTAAATTAAGTCGACTTAATTTCCAAGTGTAGATGCACACAGCATGTCTTAATCTGGCCCTGTGTGCACTCCATTGTTGGTGACTCCCAAGCAATTAAACACACCGTGGGATCAGAGTTCATGTAGACAGCTTTACCAAATGTAGCATCATCTTTTTGAGTACGGAGTGATGGTGTAATGGGAGAAGAAACTGTGCACCGATGGACAAATTGCTGCTTTGCAAGTGTTTAGGATAGGGATTTGCATTAGGAATACCGTTGAAGATGGCTATGGTTTTAGGGAATACACAATCAGATTGTCTGGAGGAAAGAGGCCCAAATGCATAGATACAAGAAAATATCCAGAATGAAATTGTCTGAGAAGAAATTGGATTCATTATTCGATTCATTCTGTCTGCTATACCCATGAACAATTGGATGGACTGATGAAATGCTATGGTCATGTCTTTGCAGAATGCCAGTGCTCCTCTAATAGCCAATGTGTACACCTGTTACTTGTCTTATTTGCATATAATTTAGTGTAAAATACAGGTAAATAATTTGATTGATTGCATCTCTTAGATGAGGGTATAATCTTTGGAGACCTTTAAGAAATCTAATTTTCATGTCATTAGAAAAAATAGAAAAGTTATCCATACAAGGGTGGAGAGCGAATATTGCTGCCAGCTGAACTCTGATAGAGGAAATTGATAAGCCTTGCTGTTTCAGGTGTAGCAGATAATTGAATATTTGTTGGATTGTTGACTGCATCGGTGAGACTCTGGTCTGGCAAGCCCAGAACTGATTCCATTTTAATAGGTAGATGGCCTTGGTGGAGGCCTTTCTGCTACCTACTAAGACCTGGTGAACTTGCTCCAACCAAGCCTGGTCTTTAGGATTTAACCATGGAGCTTCCAGGACCTTAAATGAAGTGATGGAAATTTCAGTAGTATTCAAAGATTGAATCAGGTGCAATGGCAATGAGAGGGTTCAGTAGAGTGGAGCTCCGGTATTGGCAGAGCCACACTGAGGTTATTAATATAACCCAGACATGGCCCTGCTTGATCTTTAGTAGTGTTCTGTGTAGGAGTGGGATACATCCAGGGGAAGAGACCACTTAAGTGATAGGAGAAAGATCTGGTCAGGCAGTGTGCTGTTTTGCACCCCTGAAAGGAAAAAGGCCTCAGGGTTCACTAAATGGGCTATGCAAAATTCCATAGGTGAACTGCTTCCTGATACAGCAGGAATGATTGAGCTCCTCCTTGCCCGTTGAGGTAAAACATCACTGTGATGTTGTCTATAAGGACACATAGGTTTCTCCCTGTGATGTGAAGCAGAGAAGCCTGACAGGCAAGATGAATCACCCTGAGCTCTCTGATGTCGATATGAAGTGTGAGCTCCATTGAGAATCAAAGGTCATGTCTACACTGGCAATTTAAGTTGACTCAAGGAGACTTAAGTCGACTTAAATTAAGCCATGTCAACACTAGGCTTTCATTAAGTTGACTGAAGAAATTCCTTAATTCAACTTAATGAACGCTTAAATTGACTTAATAAGAACCACCTATTAGGTTGACTTAAGTCTGCTTAGATCGACCTAAGCCCAGTGTGGATGTTTAAGTCCACTTTGTTAAGTCGACTTAAGGGTGGTTAGGTCGACTTAACAAAGTGGACTAAGTCAATTTAAAGTTAAGTCGATTTAATAAGGTCAATTTTATGTTGACTTAAAGTAGACCTTATTAAGTTGACCTAACTTTTCCTAGTCTAGACATAGCCAAAGATCCTGAGTTTGGAGGAGCTCCAAGTGAGCTTCATTGCCTGGAGCTGACATCTGAGACCACAGGCATCTTATGCCTCTTTTTAGGCATGGAGGATAGTCAGTGATGATGGGACTCAAGTACGGTAAAAGGTACATTCTTTACCAACACCAAGGCACTTGCTACCTAGTCTGACCAACCTAGCTCAGATGGAGGTCTCAAGGCTGCCTTCCTGAGTAGAAATGTTAGCCTGGCTCCACAATTTTTCTTTCTGTGAGGCTTAAAGTCCCTGAAAATTTGGGACACTCTTTAAGCAACTTGAGCATGGTTTGCTCATGGGCATAGCATTATTGCAGGAAATGCAGGACTTGAAGCCCGGTAACCATGGCATCCCTCAGCATTGGGAGAAGACTGAAACCCCAGGATGGTTTAACAATCTAACTAATTAAATACTAAACCTTAATTACTAACAACCTCAATAACACTAAGTATTTACAATACAAGAGAAAACAGTCCACTGAGAATTTGGAAATGCAAGAACAGTTCCTTTAACTCTCATGAGTGGTAAGAAAGAACTGAAGGGGGTTCAGGCCTTTTATACTGACACCAGCAGCATGTGGCAACCAAGGGTAGTCAAGTCATTCAAAGGCGTACCACTAAGAGAAAAATGTCCATGATTGTGCAAGGGATGCACACACACCAAGAGTGGAATGCACATGTGCAATCACTCAAAGAATAACTTACATTAAAAGAGCATGAAGGTGCAAAGTCAAATACTCAGAAATTAGGAAGTGTCAGAATTAAAGTTGCCCTTGCATCCTTAATTTGCCCTTTTTTCTGTATGCCGTTATAATGTGATCTTTAGTTACAGGATCCCATACTATTTTTTCTACAGGATCCCTTATTTATTCAGTGCATAGAAGCGGTAATACTTAATGAGCAACTTCGGAATATTTTTTCTCCTCACTGTGCCACGGGTGGCCCTTGCCTTATTTACTCCATACTATCAATAATTCTATCTGCAAACTTTGAATTTCCTCATGAGCTTTTCAGCATCACTCATAACACAATAACCGACTGCTTCACAAACATTCATGAATTTATCTTACCAATACCCCTGTGAAATGAGAGGGAATTATTATTCCAACTTCACAGATGGGTATTAATTTAAAAACAGATGGGACTGAGGAATTAAAGTCAAAAGTATCCATTAATTTTGGCTACTCAATTTAAGATATTGGATTTTTCAGACTATTCAACTTTATATAGCACTTTACATCTTCAAAGCAGAGTTCCCATTGACTTCAGATGCAGCTGTGAGTGCTCAGTAATTCTTCTAATCAGGCTCCAAATCCTCAAATTGGGCACCCAGAAAGTGAGGAATAAAAATTAATGTCGCCCTCTGAAAAACTGGTTTAAATAATTTGACTATTAACAGAGAGTGCGTCTACACTTGTAAATTAAGTCGACTTAAGCATCCTTAAGTCGGCTTAATTTACCCTGCGACTACACTACAGTTTCCTTAAGTCGACTTAAGGAAAATAAAGTCAACTTAAGGAAAATAAAGTCGACTTTATTAAACCTGGATTTAATTCAATTTAAGGCTTAAATCAACTTTTTCAAGTCGACTTAAGCCAGTGTAGACCTGGAGTAGCCCTAAATTGACTTAGGGCTACTTCAGGACTCCACCACTGCCCTCCCTGCCGGGGGGCTGGCAGAGGGGGAGCCTGGCATGCTCCCCCACAGGGCAGGGCAGAGCCCTGCCCCTATGCCCTGCCAGGGTCCCTTTCCCCCTTTGCCCCATTGTACCCAGGTACAATGGGGCAAAGGCTGAGCCCCCTGGCACTGGGCAAGGGGTGCCCTCCTACCCCCGTGGACCTGCCCTAGGTCCCCCTAGCCCCTAGAAGTCGACCTAGGCGTCCAGTGTGGATGCTCTAGGTCGACTTTGTAAGCTCCCCACAAAGTCGACTTAAAATTTAGGTGTAGACTCACTAAGTTGACTTAAAGTCGACTTAGTTAAGTTGACTTAGCTAAAGTCGACCTAAATTTCCAAGTGTAGACATAGCCAGAGAAACTCTGTGTCAGAGGCAGAGATAGAATCCAGTTCCCCAGTGCAGCATTTAACTACTCTAATCCAGAGACCACCTTTTTACTCCTTGCAGTCCCCTGCCTCATTCTCTAAACATCTTCCAATTTCAGCAACAGGGTCTATATCCAAAAGTCGACAATTTTATAACATGGTGTTTGCAATAACTTTAGGTATATTAGAGAAGACTGGTGGATCTCTCTCCATCTTCAACCCCTACCCACCAATCCCTGCAACATGTAGCGCTCCCCTGCTTCCCCAGTACTTCCATTTCCCTCCTCCCCTTCTCATCCTATTAAGGTACTATAGAAGTCATTAACATCTCCTGAGAAACTATAGACCAGTCAGCTTAACTTCAGTACCTGGAAAGATACTGGAATAAATTATTGAACAATTAATTTGTAAACATGTAGAAGATATTAAGGTTATAAAGAATAGCCAGCATACGTTTGTCAAGAACAAGGCATGCCAAACCAACCTAATTTTTTTCTTTAACAGAGTTGTTGGCCCAGTGGATGGGGAGAAAGCAGAAGAAGTGATACATCTTGATTTTTTGTAACACTTTTGACACAGTCCCATCTGACATTCTCATCAGCGAACTAAGGAAATGTGATCTAGATGAAATTACTGTAAAGTGGAAAACTTGATGTGGAGAGTGGGTTTATAAAATTTGCATATGACATCAAGTTGGGAGGGGTTGCAAGCATTTTGAAGGCCAGGATTAAAATTCAAAACAACCTTGACAAATTGGAGAATTGGTCTGAAATCAACAGGATAAAATGAAATAAAGAAAAGTGCAAAATACTTCACTTAGGAAGTTAAAAATTAAATGTACAAGTACAAAATGGCGTATAAGTAGCTAGCTGGTAGCACTGCTGAAAATGATCTGTGATTTATAGTAGATCAAAAATTGAATAAGATCCAATAATATGATGTGGCTGCAAATAAACAACCCTAATATCACTCTGGTGTGTATTAACAGGATTGTTGTAGGTAAGACATGGGAGATAATTATCCTGCTCTACTCAATGCTGGTGAAGTCTCAGCTAGAGTAGTATGTCCAGCTCTGGGCACAAAATTTAGGAATGATGTGGCTAAATCAGAGAGAAGTCAAGTGACAGCAACAAAAATGATAAAAGATTTAGGAAACCTGACCCATGAGGAAAGGTTAAAAAAAACAGGGCATGTTTACCTTTAATAAAAAAAAAAAAAAAAAAAAAAAACTACTGAGGGGGTATCTGTTAATCTCAAAGGCTATGTCTACACTGGAAGTTAGTTCGAATTAAGGAGGCTTAATTCAAACTAACCAAAGCCATAGCCATACTAGGCTTTAGTTAGTTCGAATTAAGGGCTTTCTTAATTCGAATTAATAAGTTCGAATAGGGCTTCAGAAATAAGGCTTTAATTTGAACTAACTAGTTCGAATGAGCCAATGTGGCCACGTTAATTCAAACTAATTTCTTAGTTCGAACTAACCGGCCATTGAAATGAATGGGGATCACTAATTCGAACTAAGCAAGTGCCATGAATGGTACTTGCTTAGTTCGAACTAACTAAAATTAGTTCGAATTAGTTAGATCGAACTAACTAATTCGAACTAATTTTAGCAAGTGTAGACATAGCCAATTATGTTAAGTGCTGTTATAAAAAGGACAGTGATCAATCGTTCTCTGAAGAGAGGTTAAAAAGTAATGGGCTTAAGCTGCAGCAAGGGTGATTTAGGTTAGATATCAGGAAAAAAACTTTCTATAAGGGTAGTTAAGTTCAGGAATAGGCTTTCAAAGGAAGGCGTGGAAACCCCATCACTGGAAGTTTTTAAGAACAGTTTAGACAAATGCCTGTCAGAGATGGCCTAGGTTTAACTGGTCCAGACACAGCACAAGACACTGGAGTTGATGGCCTTTTGAAGTCTCTTCCAGAGGTACATTTTTATGATTATATGTAAGAAGTTGGTCCTTGCTTTCCCCTGCCCTATACTGCTTACTCGCAACTTACTGGAGGACTGCACACTACCTTGGCTTTGTAGTTCAAGCTGCACACTGAGTTCGACTCCTTTCTCCTGTTACCCTTTTTGCCCAGCCAGGACTCCTGCCTCTGCTTCAACCAAGATTCCCTAGCCATGCCCCAATATCCACCCA
Organism: Pelusios castaneus; assembly: GCA_007922175.1. Classification (NCBI taxonomy): domain Eukaryota; kingdom Metazoa; phylum Chordata; order Testudines; family Pelomedusidae; genus Pelusios; species Pelusios castaneus. The sequence continues at coordinate 6,189,424 of ML685814.1, forward strand.
GGGTATTCCTCCTCCAAGCTGTCCTACCCCCACCACCTCACACAGGAGTAATGTACACCTGTATATTTGTTTTCTGAATCTCAAATCAGTGGTTAATTTGTAATGAAAGAGATGCTGGAGCTCAAGCAAAATTTTTACATTCATAACAGATTCCGCAAGTCCAGAGGTGATGGGATTATGAACTGCCAAGTCTAGGTGTACCAGTGCCAAGCCCTAGCACAAATTAAACGCTGTCTCAGATGTTTAAATTTGTATTACCTTCAGTCCTTCCCCAACATCCTAGTTTACAAGGAAGGGCAGGAAGTGGAGCAGGGCTCCCTCAGCTCCCACTAGAGAGGATAATCCAAGGCTGATAACCCTGACTAGGCCCACCAGCATTCTCTGCTGTTCCTCATTGTCCACTCCCTTGTATCTTTTATCTTCCCACTCACTCAATCCCTACCATCTTTCCTTTACCTGGAGGTCCCAACCCTTCCTCTTCTATCATCCATTCCCATTTATGCCCTTCAAAATATTTCCATCCCTTGTGGCACACCCACATCCCTCTTCCCATTCCCACTTACTCTTGCACCTTTAAACACCCCTCCATTCCCAGTGAGCATTCACATGTGTAGTTTATTATATTTTTAAAAATGGCTTCAGCACTTTCTGAATATTCTGCTGTGCTCAAATTACATTTTCCAAACTAAATAAAATACCTAAACACCACCACCACAAAACACTTTGGCAGAGACAGATATTTACCAAATGTTTACAACTCATTTGCAGATTTCTCTTCTGGGTGGGTTTCAACCTTGCTAGAATCCATGAAGCTAATGAAATGCTGGTTTGGTTTTTTTCATGGGGTGTGTGTCTTGGGAATCTCTTGCTCAAATGAACCTACCTTTGAATTATTAATCCAGTGCTCCTCTTACATGAGGCATAAGAAATTTCAAGGCAATCCATGTAAGCACATAGAGCATTTAAAACACTTGTCCTTTGAATAGGAAGGACTTCCTAATTTTAGGTAGGGCCTGGTCTACACTAAAGAGTTTTGTAGTGAGCTTTTGTTGACAAAATAGTACTTGTATACACACTGCAACCACTCCTCCTGTAAACTGCTGCAGCTCAGCTTCTGGCTGCAAGGTGGGACTCGGTGGGATGTGGGCAGCTGGAGTCCAGCTCCTGACTGTGAGCCAGTACAGGGGAGGGAAGAAATCCCAGCATGGCTGTCCTCAGTTCCCTGTTGGGATGAGGCAGTGGGGGGGAGGGGGGAGGGAGAGAAGAGCCCGGGAGCCTGTTGTCTCCCAACACAGAGCTGAAAGATGGAGCTTTCAGCTTCCCACACCGTCCCTTAGGTCAGTAGAAATGCTCCTTGTGAGGATGCACTCCTCTGACTCAAGGAGAACAAAGTAGGCATCAGCCACCACTGGAATTATAGCAGTGGCTGTAAATTGACATATCTTATGTCGGTTTTTTTTTTAATGTAGACAGGATCTGGAGAAGAGCTCTACTCAGCTATAACAGTGTTTCTCAATGACTGGTCCATGGACTGGCATTGGTCCCTGAGATCTCCCTAACACAGTATAAGAATCCAATCCCTAGTATCCAAATGATTCAGACACACCAAGCTAACACACCACATCCAAATTAGAGACAGAATGAAAGGGAGGGGCTTTTCACATCCATCATCAGTATAGCAGGCCCAGAGAACTATGAAGTGGACCATTCGTCTCAATGAGATATGTTCACAGAGGAAAGAGTACCCAATGAAGATGAATATAGCCCGAAATAATAGATCCAAAATATGTGAAATGCTCCATTCATGTCAGTAACTCTTCCCATCCTCCCCTGTGCTGGGGATGATTTCTGATATACATGTCAAAGGTGCCTGTTCTAATCTTCCAACCCTGAGGGGCAGGGTTTCCCCAAATCCTGGTTCACATGTATGGGTGAAGGGAAGGGTAGGGAGATGGGCTCAGTGTCAATCAGAGGGAAAAGAAACTTCACATCGCAGCTCACATGAGGGGGCAGTGTTATGGAGAGGGATTCAGACCTACCCCTTACAAAAGCAAGCCTCCTTCAGAATCCTGCTCACATGAGGGAGGACAGGGAAGACAGGGAAGGGGTGTGTGTGTCAGACCCCCATAGAGGGGCAGGAGCCCCCAGATCCCAGCACACTCAAAGGTAAGGGGAGGGAATCAGACCCCTAGATCTTGGTGTGCATTTACAGAAGGGGAGAATGTGGGGGTGAAATATGCTCTGTGCCTATTTTTCCCCAGTCTGCCTACCACTCTCCCCCTTGTTCCCTTCCCAGTGTGTCCCTCACTGCCCCACCACTCGTCCCCATTCATTCCCTTCCCCATAAATCCTCTCTCCTCTAGATGCAGTCCCAAGCCTCTCTCATCCCCATTTCCCCTTCCACTCCTCCACTCCCTAAATAGCCCTTCCATGAGGCAAGTATTTGCATGTCTAATTTTTTAAAACTTTAATGATTCCCCCACACTTTAAAAAATAAAACACATACTAACAGATTTTATCAACATCTGTTCAACTTTGTCCAGATTTCTACCAAAGTGGAAATTGAACTGACACTGGTTGGATAATTCAGGTCCAAAAGACTACTGCTGGTTTCCCTGAGCCATTCAGATGTTGTAACATTTCAAAAGCTAAAAACCTTGTTCACTTTGTTCACACATGCTCTATGTAATCCATTTGGTACATGAGCTTTAGAACTGGTTAGTGTGTACCTAACTAGAGAAGGAAACTGCTTTTTCAAATAATGTTTTAATTTCTTTTCCATCAAAGGGCTCATATGTATTATGCACTCTGTTGAGATAACCCTCAAGTGTTGGAGACCCTGGTAATTTGATCCCATCTATGAGCAAAAGAGCATTGCCAGAATAGATCAACTTTAGGAAATGCCATTTTCCCCCAGGAGGCTATATCTCAGGACCTCTTGGGCAAATGGCCCCAAATTTGGATCACTGACCCTATGCTGATCCCAGTGAGCTACACCAAATTTCAAGGAAATCTAAGTAACTGTACAGATTTTAGAGCTCATAAAACAGCCAAACATTAATCAGAAAGTTGGTTTTATCCTGAACTATAGCAGAACAAAAACTTTCATGATGTATACCGGTAATCACAAGAGGCACAGTTAGGATAGTACGCACAACTACTCTGTCGCTGAGGAGGTTGAGAAGGAAGAATACCAGTCCACAGTCTCTCCATATATGATCAGTTCATGGTTCAGTTATTCTAACTGGAAGTTGGTTTCTATGTTTAGGCCTAAGTCATTATCATCACTATCCTCTCTTTATTAACAGATAAAAACATTACACATTATGTGACCAGAAAAATATTTAACAGTAAAATAACTGTCAACTACCCAAGATGTTACAGTGAAGTAATTTTAAGGGCCGAATGCTTCCCTGAGATTCATGCATGCTGTTTCCACTGACCTCAGTGGGAAATTCAGTCCTAAAGCTCTGCCTTGGGCTAACAAAAACATGTCACTCTAACAGAAATATCACAGGTGAATGAGTTAAACATGGAGTATGTCAGCTAATGTAAATCTCTAAACTGTCAACATTAGTAATCTCAATGCTTTCATGGAAGTAATAGAAATCAATTAAAAATCAGCTACCCTATTTGTGACCTTCTTTCCAGGAAGAGAACTGGTTCTCTGGAATTCAGTGGAAACTCATCCAGGAGCAGAAGCTTAAACATTTCTTTGCACCGCATATTGTTTTTCAATGTAAACATGTTTCTCATCACTCTCTGTCCCCATCCCCCATTTCTCAGACAAATGTTTCAATAATCTTTCTGAAAAAGCAACCTAAGCACCCTTGCAATCATAAGCAATAGCAATCTAGAATGTAGCAAGTAGGGAAACATTCTGTAAGTAGACAGGTTTTAGTCTGAAGATTTCAGAAGATTTCTTAAGGGTGAATATTGTATATATAAAATTAAAATTTAAGATACCTTGAGAGTTTCCTGAGTTTAGGACAACAGAATATATAATTCTGAACTTGCCATATACATGAAGAATATCTAAATATTTTTGTTCTAAAGTCTGTTTTTTCCTAAAAATGAGAATGTCTATGAAAATACAAAAGAATCCAGGAAATAGAGTAAGTGGTTTATCCATTTCAATCATTCATCATATTCTTAAAAGCTTTTAAAGCTTAGTCAAACACGAAAAGGAATAGGAATTCCACTCAGAATTGCTGGCTGCAAAAGGCATTACGCCAGATTCTCACCTGAGTTGGATTAGTGTAGCTCCACAATGCTGATTCATCTATTCAGCAATGCAAGGAAAAAGAGAGAAACAAATGACTATATGACAAATTTCTACTCAGATCCTTATGTTCTGAGTTGTTTGGCTATACAGATCCTTCTTTAACTTATGCTGCTGGTGCATGGTTCCTTACATCAATGTAAGACTGATCATAGCAGAGCTCAGTTCTGACAAACTCCCTCCCATCCTTTCCTCTCCCTTACACTAAGGGGTGGAGGAGCTGCTAGTTGGGGGAGGTGGTTATAATGCGTCTGCCAGCTCTATATCAGCAGAGGCTCTTCCTACAGAGGGAGGCTTCTTCACTGTAAATCTGTGGCTTGTTTAAGACCACTTTATACTGATGGTGAAGAGCAGGATTGTCAGGTGCTGACACCTGGTAGTCAGGCCTAGTTGTTGGAGCAGAAGTCAAAATCAAACATCAGGTTGACACTGAGCCAAGGTTGGCACTGGAATTGAGATCCAGGGCAGGATCAGAACTGAGATCAGAGTTTGTAGACAACCAGTGCCATAGCTGGAGTACAGGTACAAGCCAGAGATTGAAGCCAGGTGGCCAGAGTCTGATAGTCTGAGGAGGGTCGGGAAATGGAGACAAGGCTGGAGCAGGTCAGTAACAGAACTAGAGTGAGGTCAGACTAGGGCATGGACAAGACTGGAACAGAGCTCAAGAAAGACTAGTGCAGCAATTGGAAAAGAAGTAAGAGCAGGTTAAAAGTCTCAATAGTCTGATGTAGTGCAAGGCAGCAGGAGAGTTCCTGCTTGGATAATGCTGTTACACAGGCTGATCTGTGGCTCTGGTGAGTTTAGAGAAATACCTACAACCTCGGAGTCATCTGACTCAGACTCAGCTTAGGGATAAGTCGTGGCCACATGCCTGAAGACTGAGATACTGCAGGCTCTGGTGGAAGGGCAGCTCAGTATGAAAACTTTTCACAGAAAGTTCTATAAGAAAATAGTTTGTGTTATACACTCCATTATAAAGGCAACATGCCTGATTTACAGAGGTGCTGTGAACCCATAACATTGGGTGAAGTCAATAGAGGCACCACAAGTAGTCAGTGCCTCTGACAGTGTCAAAGTCAACCTTGTTACCTGTAGGGACCAGGCCAGTAGACCTGTATCTCTTATTTAGATATCCTCTTATCTATCCAAATACAGATGTGAATCTAGCTATGAGGGGGGCCTTTGGAGTTCTATATTGCCTTATATGTGTGAAGTTTTCAGCCAGTAGATATTGCCGTATCATGGACACAGTTACACACATGTTCTTGATTCAGTGGGCTATTTATTCATTAAGAGGCATCATTCATAGTTATTTGATTAGTATTTTCTCTCAATGTGCTCTCCTTTACTCACTAATTTAGTGCAGTGAGGTTTCTCCAGATATTAAAAAATAAGAGTTCCTTACTCATTTCCCTCTTATGAGTCAATTTTAACAGAGAACTATGTGTGCAGGACCTTTTTCTTAGAGCCTGGCTCTTCAGACAGGCAGAATTTTCATTAGTGCTATACTTTGAATCTAATACTGGCTCTGTCTGGTCTCAAACAATCACTAAAATGTTAACAGTTATTTTAGAAAGTAGCTATAATTACAGGTACTCCATATTAACAGCAGGAAGAGATGCTAACAGTGCTGCACCTGTATAAAGGCTGGTACAAACATACCAAAAAAAGCTTACTTCAGGGGAAATAAATACCAACAAACCCCGTGGCACTAGAGGTTTACAGTGCTGTGGGAATGGAGAGCTCTGAGTTGTAGACTGAACTCATCTTCTGGCCAGCTTCTAATCTGGGTTTTATTTTATTGAAGATTATTTTAGGGTGCAGGAGGAGTTAAAGGCAGTTTTCTGTTCTGCAGCTACACTGCTGGGAATAAGGGTTTCCCTCCTGCAATGACTGGACTGAGTAGGGAGCTGTCATGTCCTAACTGACTGAAGGTCTCAGCAAAGGGAACCTTGAGGCAGAAGTGCTTAGTCCAGTTTTGATAACAGCATGCTAGCAGCACAAGAGTTCCTTCCTGAAACTTCAGTTATCATTGTCCATTTTTTAAAATATTACACTTATATATAGGACATCAGAAATTATTATTTATTTGTATTAATGTAGCACCCAGAACACCTTCTGAGAGACCACAACCTCCTTATGGTATATGCTGTCCTAAAGCAGAAGAATTTATGACCTAAATACAAGATAAAAGACAACAGATTGGTAAGTAGAAGAACACAAAGAACCAATACTGGCCAACATGACGGATAATGGTCCCTGCACATCAACAGTCCGACCATTGCCAAGTTTTTCTGTAGGCATCACAGCAAAGAAATATTTGGAGGAGGGATTTGAAGATAGATAATTAGGTACCCTCACAGATATTTACATGAGCAACACCTAAGCACATGGAGTAGTATGGAAGAAAGCAAAAAGGCGCCTGTTTGAAAATTTAGCAAGTGGGCAATGAAAGCTGTCATCACAGGATGATTGGAGGCAGGCATTGTCAGACTGATAGCAAATGAGAGCTGATAGATGAGGGGGGACTGAATATGAAGGACATTCATAGTGAATAAAAGAAGCTTATGTTTGAAGTGATAGGAAAGGGGGAAACCAGTGGAGTGATTGAAAGAGAAGGGTGACATGGTCAAAGCTGTGAGCTAGGAAACTGAACTTTGCAGCAGAATTCTGAATGGATATATTAGCTATTGCATGTTCTGAAGTACTGCCAGCCTCTCTTTTTCTGAACTAAAATACAAATATAGTAAAGAAATCAAACTGGTCTCAAACTTGGAAATCAATCCTTCTTTTCCTTTTAATACTGCCAACTCATTGGCTGCGTCTACACTGGTAAATTAAGTCGACCTAAGCTTGCTTAAGTCGACTTAATTTACCCTGCGTCTACACTATAGTTTCCTTAAGTCACCTTAGGGCTACCCCAGAACTACACCAATGCCCTCCCTGCCAGGAGGGGGGACGGGGGAGCCTGGCATGCCCCCCAAAGGGCATGGCAGAGCCCTGTGTGCTGCTGTCTGGATTTAGGGAAGCATTTATGATATTATTTTCTATCTCTATATCCTAAATGCTATAATCCATAGGAGCTATGTCATGTTTGGTATCAATAGAAAGGTAGTAATTTGCTGGGAATGATTATATAGTTTATGCCTAGGAATTGTATTTGGATTAGAAGTTAGTTTAGTTAGGAATTTGGTGTTATATCTATACTTTGACTTGTGTGATTTTATGGAAATGTCTGAGAGAGGCAGCTGTGTAAAACCATTGTGTCCTTAATGTTAAGGAATGTGCCAGCTACAATGGGCCCAGGGAGTATCCTGATGAGCCATTAAGGACATAAGGAATACAACCAGAGTTAGAATAGGGGTTCATCAAGGCAATAAGCCTCTTTTGTTGAGAAATATCCTTATTTTATGAATTTTGTGCATAAGCAGTTCCAATCCCTATTTGGAGCATGGAGGAATTCAGATAAGAATTATATGTTTTCAGATAGTGTAATGATAGGTATAGTATTAATACCAAAATAGACATTTCTGTAGTGATACTGAGCTATAGTATATCATCATTTTTGTCACAGATCTCACCCATGTATCTCCTTGAATGTTATTACCTTTTGGCTTTTCCCCCTCTACTTCGTTAGAAAGAAATAGAAGAAACAAAGCTCATTTTTATATAACATAACTAGATAAGTGTTTGGGGGCCTAATCAGGGAGTTAGGTAAAAATAAAGAGAATAAATAAGAATCTACAAATAAATAGCCTTTTTAATCCTCTTAGTAAGGTACAGGTGATTTTTAGCAAAAGTGAGTTTGCTTAATATTTTACAGTTTAAGTGCAGAAGCAAACTAGTTCAGGAAGTCACTGTCAAGAAATCCTGAAATGAACCTCCTATATTAAAGAAAAGACGGACCAGTTCATAAAAGAAAAGAGTCTTGAACCAATTTAATTGCTACTATAATACCTCTTACATTTGCTTATGTTAAAAACAGTCCAGGAAAATTATTTTTAAATTATGAAATGACTCCAACTCATCCGGGCAGAGACAGACCCATCCAGGAAGTAAATACAGGGCTGCACAGATAATGTCACCAGGAGGGACTTCAACTTCATTGACAATAAAATCCTGTTCTGAGAAGGAGGCCTGCTGAGCAAAGATGGGGTCCCCTTGTCAAGAAATGGGAAGAGTACCTTTGGAAACAGACTGGCTGACCTAACCTAGGCCATGTCTACACTTGTAATTTTGTCGACTTAGTGAGTCAACACTTAAAATTAAAGTCGACTTAAAGGGGAACTTATTTTAACTTGTGTGATTCCATGGAAACTCCCCAGACAGGAGGCTGTCTACAACCATAGTCTCCTTGATGGCTCATCAGGTTTCTCCCTGGGCCCATTGTATTTGGGAGCTTCCTGAACATTAAGGACACAATGGTTGTACAGGCTCCCAAATACAATGGGCCCAGGGAGAAACCTGATGAGCCATTAAGGAGACAATGGTTGTAGACAGCCTCCTGTCTGGGGCGTTTCCAGGGAATCACACAAGTTAAAGTATAGATATAACACCAAATTCCTAACTTCTAATACAAATACAATTCCTAGACAAACTATATAATCATTCCCAGCAAATTACTACCTTTCTATTGATAACAAACATGACATAGTTCCTATGGATTATAGCATTTATGAGATATTAATAGAAAATAATATCATAAATGCTTCCCTAAATCCAGACAACATCACACAGGGCTCTGCTCTGCCCTTTGGGGGGCATGCCAGGTTCCCCCTGTGCTCCCCCCCGGCAGGGAGGGCATTGGTGTAGTCCTGGGGTAGCCCTAAGTCGACCCCACGTCTACAATGGCTTAATTCGACTTTAAAAAGTCAAATTAAGCCTTAAGTCTAATTAAATCTAGGTTTAATAAAATCAACGTAGTTTTCCTTAAGTCGACTTAAGAAAACTGTAGTGTAGACGCAGGGTAAATTAAGTCGACTTAAGCAAGCTTAAGTCGACTTAATTTACAAGTATAGACACAGCCCTAGTGATGCATGCTTTAAACTAAGTTTGATGGGGCAGGAGATGAAAGCACACGGGTTTGTTCAGAACATGGAGAACTGGGTGAAGGGTCAGAATTTGGGGGCAACATGGAAAAAATCACAGAACAGACAAAGGAGACAGAAGAGGGAATACAGAGGGGAATCTAACAAACACCTTAGATATCTATATACCAAAGGAAAAGGTATGGGAATATAAACAAGAAGAATTAAAAATACTAGTAAATAACCATAAATATGAAAATTGGCATCACAGAAACTTGGTGGGATAACTCATACAGCTGCAACACTGGTAAGAGAAAGGTACAGCTTGTCCAGGAAGAACAGGCAGGGAAGAAAGGGAGGTGGTGTTGCCTTATATATCAAAGATATATACACTTGAATGACTAACAGTCAACATCAGTGTAAACAAGATAAGATAAGGAGGCTAAAATAAGAAAAGTACAGTTTAAAAATTACTTAGACAAGTTAAATATCTTCAAGTCAGCAGGGTCTGATTAAATACATCCTAGAATATTTAAGGTACTGGCTGTAGAGATCTGAGACATTAGCAATTATCTTTGAGAAATCATGGAGGATGGGAGAGATACCAGAGGACTGGAAGAGGGAAAATACAGTACATATCCATAAAAAGAGGAATATGGACAACCCAGGGAATTATAGTCAGCTGAACTTCGCCGCCTGGAAAGATAATGGAGCAAATAATCAAACAACCAATTTTTAAGCAACTAAGTAAATAAGGTAATAAGCAACAGCCAATGTGGGTTTGTCCAGAACAATTCACACCAATCCAACCAAGTATCCTTCACTGACAGAGTAACAAGCTTCATGAATAGGAGGGAAGCAGGAGATGTCACATATCTCAATTTTAGTAAGTCTTTTCATGCTGTCTCAAATGACCATCTCATAAATGAAACTAAAGAAACATAGCCTAGATGAACCTTCTATAATGTGAATGCACAACTGTTTAGAAAGCAGTATGCAAAGTAGTTACCAGTGGTTCACAGTTAAACTGGAAGGCCATATCGAGTGGAGGGCTGCAGGGATTTCTCCTGTGTCCAGTAAATTCTTTCTAAAATTTCATAAATGATTTGGATGATAGCATAGCAAGTACACTTGTAAAGTGTGCTGACAGTACTGAGCTGGGAGGAGTTGCAAGTGCTTTGGGGGGATAGGATTATAAATCAAAATGATCTTGACAAATTGGAGAAATGGGAATTAAATAGGATGGCATTCACTGAAGACAAATGCAAAGTACTAAACTTAAGACATAATCAATTTCACAAATACAAAATGGGAACTGACTGTCCAAGTAGGACTATTGCAGGAAAGTATTGGTAGTTATAGTAGATTACAAACTAAATATGGGTCTATAATGTAATAATGTTGCAAAAAAAGCAAACATTCTTGGATGTGTTAGCCAAAGTGTTGGAAGCAAGATAGAAGAAATAACACTTCCACACTACTCAGCACTGATAGGTCCTCAGCTGGAGTACTGTGTCCAGTTCTGGGCACCACATTTCAGGAAAGATGTGGACAAACTGGAGACAGTCCAAAGGAGATCAACAAAAATGATTAAAAGTCTAGAAAACATGACCTATGAGGAAAGAAAGAAAAAAAATGAGTTTGTTTAGTCTTGAAAAGAGAAGACAGTTAGGACCTGATAATAATCTTCAAGTATGTAAAAGGTTGTTATAAAGAGGAGAATGATAAGTTGTTCTCCTTAACCACTGAGTACAAGGAAAGAAGTAACAGGCTTAAATAGCACCAATGGAGATTTACGTTAGACATAAGAAAGCTTCCTAACTGTATGGATAGTTAAGCATTGGAACAAAGTATCTCAGAAGGTTGTGAAATCTCCATCAGTGGAAGTTTTTAAAAATAGATTTGACCAACACTTTTCAGGGACAGTCTAGAAAATACTTAGTTCTGCTTCAGTGAAGGGGACTAGACTAAATGACCTACCAAGATCCCTTCCAGTCCTACATTTCTGTAGTTCACACATATTCATCATGAGAAGAGTAACAAGTAATTAATCCACAAATGGCATATATCCAAAGCAGAAATGTACCAACTTTAAAAATTATGTATTAAAAAGTAGGAGTTGATAACCACTAAGAATGTAAAAGACAGGTATATCTTTTGACGATCTGATAACACTGCTCCTTGGTACATAACAAAGATGTTAAAGATGACTAAAAATTATAAATGTCATGTAGTAGAAAGCAAATGTTGAAGAAACATACAAATAGCTCATAAAAAGATAGAGCAAGATCAGATCCCAGGACTACAAAGTATACAAAAAAACCCCAGTCACCATAAGCAAGCAACAGAACACACAGGGTGGTGAGTACAGGAGCCATTATCCTACTCCAGTACAACCAACTTAGTGCCAAGTAAGGACGCAATTAAGAAAACAGGCATAGCAAAAGGACATTGCCAATCAGAACTTGGATAAGCCTACATTCACTAGCACAACAAAAGTTCAAAACATAACGGAAGTGAGAAAGCTGCACCAGAAGAAAAGAGACAGCAAGTGCTCTGAAGTACTGGACAGTCCTGATATGCCATCCTGCTCTGCAGCTGTACGATTCCCCTTGCTTCAGCCAACATGCCTGGATAGATGCTACTGTTCAGTCTTTTCAGTGGGTAAGGTGGATTTAGCCTTACATTTCTTATCCTTTTTCCTTTATCCTTTTCCAGAATATCAAGAGTATAAGCGATCCCTTGACAAATGTCAGGATTTACATGAAAGATATTTTTTGGAAGTTATCCGAACTACAAAGGAAAAGCCTTGGGGTATATTATTATATCAGTTCAGAGAGATATGTAGGAAGTCCTCAAACTATTTTAGGAGGAAGGAACTGAAGTGCCATTATACTAACAAAAGCTGGTTTGAAAAAAAATAAAGGAATTTCTGTCCTGCAGGAAATGTCAAGATTCCAAAATTTTGTTTAATCCCAAATTGGGAAGAAAAACTGAAACCTTATATATGAAAAATTTCATGTAAATGTCATCATATTGACTATTGTATTCTAATTTTATAATATAACACAAGTTCAAGAACATGTTTCTGTTTCATTGAATCAATATTTTCCAAAGGAAAACTGTTCCATTGGAACATTTTCAACCAGCTCCAATATTAACAAATGTTACATATTTTTATGCTATTTTAAAATATTTCCTTATTCCTTGGGGGTAAAAAAACAACAGCTGCTCTTTCATCCTCTGGATTTCATGCTCTAAAAATTAAACAAACAAACAAAAACCCAGAACAAACTTATTAATGAAAGCTTGATATAGTTGAAAGACAGCCACATATTTTAAGATAATCTAAAATGTTATGTGTAAATACCCTCTCCAAAAAAGTTTAAAGATATTAAGCTCAAGATTTACTCTTTCCAAATACACACACAGAGAGAGCCAAATTTTCCTGTGTTACAAAACTGAGAGAAGAATTTGTCTCATGAGTACGCAGTAACCCTTGTACCATGATTTTTATGTGATCTTGAAGAAATTCATTTCCCCTGATCCCCATAGTTGCCTTGTGAAAAGCCTGTGAATTTCCCAGGAAAAATAGTCTACCTAAAACTGGGGTAAACAAACATTTTAAAACATCTTAATAAAGTGAACATTTTTATACATTAAGCTAACCTAATTTAATAGGACACTTGCCCCTTTTAAATTACACAAAGATGATTTCTGCAGTTAAAGAATTGCAGATAAAATTTTCAGAAGTGGCCATGTGATTTAGGAAACTAATTCCCATTTTCAAAAGTGACTTAAGCAATTCAGAACCTAAGATTCACTGGATCACAAAATCACTTAAGTACTTTTGCATTATGTCTTTTTAAAAGGTTTTCAGGAGATTGGAATTTTGCTACTAGATTTCTCTTGCTCATGACATTCATTTTTCTTTACATTATTCCATTTTTAAATATCACTGTTTTCTAAAGCAAAGAGATAGGAAAAATGTTATTTTCTATAGATAGAAGTGTGTTGTAGATATTTATATTCAAGTAGATTATGTTTATAATTTAGACACTGTACTGCACTCCCATAGATTTGGGAACATAATAGAAACAGCTGCAAAAGGTGTGGCAGAGAAGAGATTGTGAGAATTCTTTATAGCTTACACATTTTAAGATGGAAAGGTAAAATACCTGTGCAAGAATAGGGAATCCAAGGTTCCTACATCCATTACATGGTGTTAGTGCCTCCCATAAACCTGCAGGTCCACAGCTGTTTTCCCGGGCATCTTCCTCTTCCTCCTCCCCAGGAGATAGGTTTGTTGATGAAGACCTCTGTAGATAAAGTAGTAGTACTTTCAAAATTACGTTTACTGGCATATAATGCAGAAACAATTAGCTTTATTTTGCCATCATTAACAATGTTAACACTGACTGGGAATCTTCACATTTCTAGAAGCAGATAAATATACTGCATTTTCAACATAATATAGTGCATTTATTCAATCAAAAATCATTAAAATATTATTTAAAGAAAAATGATTATGTGCTGAGCTACTGTAAGCTGTATTTTAAATAGGATTTCACAGAGACATTAAGTGACTCTTACTGTTCCCTTTCAGTGTACAAATAATGTTCAGATTATGTATGATGTACAGCACCAAATGCCCAACAACCTTTTATTGGAAAATAAAGTAAGTTTAATTTAATTTAAACTTTAGCTTTTGCATTGTTATTTTTCAGACAGCCTGCAGAGAATGAAAACTAACATTGTTACTGCTCTTAGGAATTGCACAGTAAGTAGAAGATTACAGAAATACCACAAGATAATGGAATCTTGTTTCTATAGGCAATTATAATATTAAAAAAATATATATAATTACAACCATTTTAGCTTGACTTGGTCAGTGGCTTTTCCAGAAAAGTAGCACAAACCTAATCACAGTTTAGGATCTCATTTTTAGTTTGATTTTACCAATGGTGAAATAAGGGTAACTTATATATGGTGAAAAATACTTATTACTTTTTTATTTAAAAACAAGCTGCTATGTTTGTTTGCTCTAACTGGCAACAGCAAGGGGTTTCAGGTAAAGTGATTCTATTGTTACCATTTTGTTTTCTTCTGCAAACCCAGTTGCACGGGTAGTTCAAATGATACCTACTGTTTGCTCACTGAGTATATTTGTTATACATTTATGGCTTCATTTTGAACACTGTCATGATTCTATAATGGTCATTGGGAGAAAAGAAGGGGTTGCTTACCTGTAACTTCTGTTCTTCGAGATGCATGTCCCTGTGGTGCTCCACATCAGGTGTCATCGCATCCCGCGGTGCAGAGCGGAGTCTTCTTAGCAGTAATGCTGAAGGGAGCTGCACACGCCAGTCGCGGCTCGCGACTGTTGTAGCCTGCCTTGGCGCGTGTAGCTCCCTCTCTCCCTCAGTTCCTTTTCTATCGCGGAGCCAAAGGAAAGTACTCCGAAGTAGAGGGGAAGGAGGGAGGGTAGTGGAGCACCCACAGGGACACGCATCTCGAAGAACAGAAGTTACAGGTAAGCAACCCCTTCTTCTTCTTCAAGCGATGTCCCTGTGTGTGCTCCACATGAGGTGACTTTGTAGCCATTGTCAGTTATGGAGGAGGGACTTCGGTGTACAGAGGAAAGCACCGCTGTTCCCACTCTAGCGTCACTGCATGAGGCCCTGTCAATTGCATAATGGGTAGTGAATGTATGTGGTGAGGACCAAGTAGCTGCCTTGCAGATATCTGGGAGTGGAATGTTAGTTAAGAAGGCTGTTGTAGCCGCCATTGCTCCTGTGGAGTGAGCCCTAACTCCCTCTGGGAGTTGCTTTTTATTTAGTCGTTAGGAAGTGTGAATACAGTCCTTTATCCACTTTGAAAGTCTTTGGTTAGAAATTGATTCACCTTTGCATCTTTCTGCAAAGGAGACGAATAGTCTGTTTGATTTCCTGAATTGTTTTGTTCTTTCTAGGTAGAAAGATAACGCCCGCCGGACGTCCAGAGTGTGGAGAACTGATTCATGACAGTTACTGTGTTGCTTTGGATAAAAGGTAGGTAAGTGTATTGGTTCATTTATGTGAAAATGAGTAACTATTTTGGGTAGGAACCGGGGGTGAGGGCATAATGTAATTGTATCCTTCTGGAAGACTGTATATGGGGGTTCTGTCATGAGTGCGTTAATTTCTCCTACTCTTCTTGCCAAAGTTATGGCAACTACGAAAACCACCTTCATTGACAAGTAGTATTCAGAACAGGTCGCCAAAGGTCAAATGGGTGTTTCATCAGTGTATTAAGGACCATAATCAGGTCCCAAGCCGGTGGAGGGGGGCGGATGTCAGGGAATAATCTCTGAATGCCCATTAGAAAGCGTTTAATTATTGGATGACTAAGGAATGATGACAAATTCCAAAGGGGTAGCCGTGTTAGTCTATTGTAGAAAGACAACAGAGTTCTGTGGCACTTTTAGTTAGTCTTTAAAAGTGCCACAGAACTCTGTTGTCTAAGGAATGATGAGTCATTAAGATGTTCATGGAATACTGAAATCGCTGCCAAATGAACTTTCAGGGAGCTAATAGCGAGATCAGACTGCTTCAGCTCCAGGACATAGTCCAGGACTTGTGGGACTGAAGACAATGACGGTGCAATATGATTGCAATCACACCAGCTTCGGAATCTCCACCATTTGAGCAGGTAAGTTTTCCTTGTGCTTAGCTTTCTGCTATTCAGCAATATGTGTCTAACAGCCTGTGAGCATTGTAATTCATCCTGATTGAACCATTGAGGAACCATGCCGTGAGGTGAAGCTTCTTGATCTCCGGATGGTGAAACCGGCCGAAGTTCTGGGTCAACAGGTTCGGCATTGGTTGTAATGCTATTGGTTTGCGTTGCGATAGATCTAGCAGATCTGCAAACCAATGTTGTCTTGGCCAGGCTGGCGCCAGGAGAATGACACAGGCTTGGTCCATTCTGATCTTCTGTAGTACTTTGGAAATTAGGGGAATCGGGGGAAAAGCGTACAGGAGACATTGGGACCAGGTGATGAAGAAGGCATCCCCCATCGACTTGGGACCTATGCCTGCCCTGGAACAGAAGCGGTGACACTTTCAATTGAGATGAGTCGCAAAGAGGTCGATCACCGGATTTCCCCATCGTGCAAATATGTCTTTTAGCTGCATATTGTCGATTTCCCACTTGTGGTTCAAAGGGAAGGTCCTGCTTAGAATGTCTGCAGTCACATTCTGCTTTCCCAGAAGATAGGAAGCCGCAATGGTGACATTGTGCCGTATGCACCAGTTCCATAGGCTGATAGCTTCTGCACAAAGGGATGATGATCTCGCTCCTCCTTGTCGATTGATATAGAACATGCAGGCCATGTTATCCGTCATTACCCTTATTGGGTTGTTGCGTATCACAGGAAGGAAATGTTCACAAGCATAGCGAACAGCTCTCAGCTCTAGAACATTTATGTGGAGGGTAGATTCGGCTTTTGACCAGAGACCCTGGATGGTCGACCGATCTATGTGAGTGCCCCATCCTACAAGGGAGGCATCCATAATTAACATGATTGTATGTTGTGGTGGAAGGAATGGTATTCTGGACAAAACATTCTGTGGTCTGGTCCACCAGTGAAGGGAGTCCCCTATGTGTGTTAGTACCGTAACCCTTTTGTTTAGGTTGTGAAATTTTGGCCTGTATACTGTTGCCAGCCAGTGTTGTAGCACTCACATGTGTAGCCTGGCATTTGGGACCACAGATGTGGAGGCAGTCATGTAGCCTAGGAGCTGCAGTATTGTACGAGTGGTGACAACGGGAGCATTTTCTACAGTGTTGATTATGCCTGACATGGAGTTCAGAAGGGCTCCGATGAAAACAATTTCCCTGGTGGGTTCGATGGTCGATTTTTCTCTGTTTATGCGCAGACTCAACCATTTGAATAGGGTGATAGTTTGCGTGGTGGCCTCGGTGGCAGCCTCTTTGGTTTGTGCTGTTATTAGCAGTCGTCCAGATAGGGAAAGATCTTTATCCCCTGCGTCCTTAGGAAGGCTATGGGTACTGCCAGTAGCTTGGAAAAGGTTCGGGGTGCTGTCGATAGGCCGAAAGTCATCACCTTGTATTGGTAGTGGAGGTTGTTTACCACGAAGCGAAGGAACCTTCTGTGAGCAGGATGAATGGCGATATGAAAGTATGCATCTTTTAGGTCGAGGGATGAGAACCAATTTCCTTGATGCAGCATGGGAATTATCTTGCTTAGGGTGACCATCTTGAATCTCTGTTTCTTGACTTGCCTGTTTAAAGACCTGAGATCTAAAATTGGTCTCCATCCGCCTGACTTCTTTTTGACTGTGAAGTAACAGGAATAAAATCCCTTGCCCCTGTGTTGAATTGGAACAGGTTCTATTGCTCCTAGACTCAGGAGTTGCCCGATCTCTTGTTGAAGGGGTTGTACATGAATGTTGTCCCTGAAGAGGGACGGGGAAGGGAAGTGTGGAGGTGGATGGGAAGTGAATGGGGTGGAATACCCTTTGTTCACGATCTCTAGAGCCCACTTGTCCAATGTAATGAGGGACCAGGTGGGTAGAAATTGTCTCAGGCAAAACTCAAAGCTTAAGGAAGATTGATCTGCTGCTGCATGAGAAGGAGGAGGTCTCAAACCCTCGACCAAGACTTCAAAATTGCTGTTTCTGAGGTTGAGGCTGAGTATTGGAGGATGATTGGGAGTGCTGTCTTCTCCTGTAACCTTTCTGTCTCCCTCTTAGCGAGGTGTCATAGTGCCTCTGCTGATGTTGGGGTTGAAAGTAAGGTTGGTACCTACGAGTGAAAGGCTGGAATCTGGATTGCTTCCTTTTATACATTGGAGTATAAATTCCGAGAGTGCGCAGCTTCGCTCTGGAATCTTTCATCGCATGCATAGTTGCATCTGTTTTGTCAGAGAAGAGCTTTACCTTATCAAAGGGCAAATCTTCGATTTTAGACCGAAGGTCTTTGGGCAGAGCTGCCTACTGGAGCCAGGATGCTCTTCTCTTAACCACGGCAGTGGCTAGTGCTCTCGCCGCTGTGTCAGCTACGTCCATGGATGCTTGAAGCAACGTCCTTGCCACAAGTTGGCCTTCCGTTACCAAGGATCTTTGCTGTTCCCTTCTATTATCCGATGGGCCGCCTGAGATTTGTGCCAGCTTTTCGAAGATCAAATGACTATAATTCGATAGCAAAGCCGAATAGTTTGCAATTCTCAAGAGCAAGGTGGCAGACGAGTATGGCATACGAGTATATATATCAGTATATCTTCCTACCCAGGAGGTCAAGATGCTTCCAGTCTTTATCTTGAGGAGTGGCCTTGAAGTTTGAGTGTTTCCCTCTCTGGTTTGCTGGAGGATGAGTGAATAAGAATTCCATTCCTTTTGCAGGAATGTACCATTTTCTGTCATTTCTTTTGTTTGTCGCTGGTGTAGTGGCTGGATTTTGCCAGATTATGTTGGCTGGGTCCATCAGGGCTGAGTCCATTGGTATTGCTATCTTTGATGACCCCGAAGTATGTAATATCTTGAGGAGCTTATGTTGAGACTCGGTGACCTCTTCCAGTGGTATTTCCAGCTCTTTTGCCACTCTTTTAAGAGGAAAAACTCCATCTTCACCCGAGGGCGGTTGAAAAGGAACTGAGGGAGAGAGGGAGCTGCGCACACCAAGGCAGGCTACAACAGTCACGAGCCGCGACCGGCGCGTGCAGCTCCCTCCAGCACTACTGCTAAGAAGACTCCGCTCTGCACCGCGGGACGCGATGACACCTGATGTGGAGCACACACAGGGACATCGCTCGAAGAAGAAGGTGGGTATTTTTCTATTTACACATATCATTCTCCTTTTCTTGATTGTGCCTCCACCTCTTGTCCTCATCCTTAGTAACAGGCAGTAGGATGGGATTTTCAAAGTTACACTGTGTTAGCCTATCCTTGACCCCACTGAAGTGAATGTTTTATCATTTATTTCAGTAGGTAATGAAGGATAAGATTATATCATGAAGGTCACAGAAGTCACCGATTCCATGACTTTCAGAGACCTGTGTGACATTTTCCATTTCAGTGATGGGGTGGCAGGGCCAGAGCTGTCATACAGCAGAAGCCCTGGAGTACCAAGCCCCACTGGGAGGACCCAGGAACTCTCAGCTGCTGTGGGCAGCAGGGCGATGTGGAGCTCTGAGCTGTCATGGGCAGCATGTGCTGTCCACCTTCTCCTCCCCAATGGGGCTCAGGCTGTCATTCCCCCCTCATGGTTTTACTGTCCCATATCAGGCCCCCACCCCTATTATTTTTAGTAAAAGTTATGGCCAGGTCGCAGACTTCTGTGATTTTTTGTTTATTGCACACAACCTGTCTGTGACTTTTACCAAAAAAATCTAAAGCCTATCATGATACAAGTCAATGCTGTGTGCTTCTGGAAAATCCCACCCTTGGAACAAACTTACAGCGTCTGACGAAGTGGGATTTTCTCCCACGAAAGCTCATGCGATTAATAAATCTGTTAGTCTTTAAAAGTGCCGCAAGACTCTGTTGTAAATAAAAAGTTACACATCTTGTAATTTACACTTCCATCTGAATTTCACACCCTGTGTGATCATTTTGCCCAGGTCTAACTCAGGGATATAGAATTCCTGGACTATGGACCAGTCCCAGCCTGCATGATATGGGTTTTTTTTTTGCCCCAACTAACATTCAGATTCTAAACTTTCATTAAAAAAAAAAATTGGAGTTCTCATGATTGAAAAAAACACTTTCCAAATGTGAGTGGGATTTGAGTGTAAACCAATGTAATGTCCGTCGTCCTGAGTCTGCAAGCAGCTTAAGACAATGACTGACAGGTGTGGCCACCTACATCCCCACATAATATCAACTCTAAAGGTGAGTGGTGATACACATATCAACATTAAGTTCATCGAAGATTATTTTAGCCAATAGAAAAGGGAAATGGGTTGGATTTACTGCAAGAAGGAAAATGCAAAGGGAACACAGACATTGAAGAGGAAAACAAAGAATGAGGGGGGGGGGAGAAAGAGGACAGAAGTAGCAGAGTTCTGAAGATGAATTTATTTCCCCCCACTGGCTGATACCAAGTATGACAATAGAGTTCTGCACCAATATATGTCATATAGTAAGTACAAATTTAGGTAAGTGTATTCAACCTTTGCTCCCAAAAACATATATGGACATTACACTGTAGCCTGAAAAGAGTAAATAACCCTAAATTCAGACCCCACCCCACTGACCCAAGATTAAATTCAGATTGTGGTGGTCTCCACCAATTTAATTCCCTTGGTTTAAATTCATTGCATCACCCATTACAAGACTGGAGAATCACACCCTATATTGTTTTTAGGGTGTTTTTTATTGTTTTTTCTTGGGGGGAAAGGGGAAGGGACTTCTAAGAGCACATGTTTATTTACTTTGCATTTTAAGATGATTTTCTGCATGTTATTTTATTAGGTTATTTTGATAGTCAAGTAGTACTACAAAATATGTTGTCATAGCAACAGCATTCTTGCATGGATATAAAGAAGGTTAGATGAACTCTGCAGGGTTTGGGTCATGAAGGAGTTTTATTGTTATATATTTGTATAGGATTAGATGCAGCCCCAGCCCTTGCTTTCTACAATTATGTGATGCTACCTTCTGTCACTGTTATCCTATATGTTTATATTTGAGTACATAAGCTTTAAACATGGTGATAAAGAACAAAGCACTCATGCAACAAAAAAGCTACTCTGCATCCTGCTCCCCAACAAAGGTGACAATCTACTTCTAGTCACAAATTTAGACTGATAAAACAAACAATGCCTATCCCATGCTTTGGCATGCTTGTTTTCATAACTGTCAGACTACTTACGCCACTCCAAAAATTTAGAAATATTTTCTAGAAGGTGTAATAGAAAGCTCCCTCCACTGCAGGCATAATAACTCTCCAATTCTAGTCTTCCAGAGACTGCCAATGATCTCAAGTAGGTCAAACTTAACTTTATAGCCACTCAGCTTTTAATTAAAGTGCTTTAATCATAACATTATCTGAAACTTCTGATACCTGAACTTTATTTATTGATTCAGGTAAGGTGTCTAATAATGGACGCTGTACTCCAAATATGGTGTAACAAATAATCTTACTTGGTGTTTGCCAACTGCACTCTGCCACTTGGCTCCCAGAATTAGAATTTGCTTGAAGATTTGAGTTCAGGAAACTTGAACTTAGATAGGGAACTCTGTGCGACACACTCACCCTCCTTATCTCCACTCACTTCTTCCTTTCCCACAGCCCCCCTCTAAATAAGAAGAGGACAACACACAGAGCAAACAGATCAGTGACTTGACTTCTAAGTCAAATTCCAAAGGGGTAGCCATGTTAGTCTATTGTAGAAAGACCACAGAGTCCTGTGGCACTTTTAAAGACTAACAGATTTATTTATCGCATGAGCTTTCATGGGAGAAAATGTTATCTGCGCTACTAAAGTAACTGTGGTTTACTACATGCAAAGGGGATAAGTAGTTCTAAGTGTACACCCAGCTCACAGACTAAAATTAAAGATGCTTCCTAAAGTAAGGAGAAAAGAACTGCAACAGCACCAGACAATTAGAAAAAATGCAACAAACTAATCTATAACGTCACAGACAAGTGAAAGTAAGCCACAGAACATACTCTGTAGTCTAAATTTTTTTTTAAATAATATTAAGATTGTATTGAACTGGAATGATGGTAGAGAGAATATGTTAATTTAGCCATGATAGAAATATAGTGGAACAAAGAGATGAAATGCTAACGAACAGCAGATGAATATAAACAGTTCACAAATGATAAAGAAAATCACCACTCTCCTCCTTTTTCGTAAAACATACAAATATTAAATTGAAGTAACTCAATAATGTGAATTAAACGCTATGGATAAAAATAAGAGGAAATGTAAAATATTTTATAGATAAAATATTTCTAGATGCCCCATCAAAGATTAAATAAAGACAAATAGATTCTAAGAGACATTAGACAGATGGCTAGAATAAGTGAATTAGTGCTCTTGGATGACTCCAACTATCCATGCATCAGTTGGGAGGAAATCTTTAGTGAAGCAGCAGTCTTCCATAAATGTTTATCATTTCATAAAAGATAGCTTTGAATTATAAAAGATTAAAATATAAAACAATTTCATACAAATGAGTATCAGAAGAGCGCATATACTAAAAAAAATAAAGGAATGAAAAACTATAGATATATTATATAAGATGCCCATAATGGACTAGCCAGAAAGAAAACTACAAGAAACTAGTAGGCAAAAAACGTTAAATAAAAGACACAAAGAAGCCATCTGCATTGCTTACAAGTACCCTGGAATAAGTACTAGATATTCATAACAGTAAAAGACTTAGTGCGAAGTCCTAGCCTCACCAAAATCAATGGCAAAATTCCTATGACTCTAGCGGGGCCAGGATTGACTCTTGATCATTTCAGATGTTGAGTACCTCCATCCAGAAGGTAGCCCTAGAATTTCCATTTACTGTGAAGCTCATCTACACCCGCTCCACCATACTTCTGCTAATTTTGCTCAGAATGTATCTTTAGATGTAAGCGTAGTTTTCTGTCTCCAGGAGTTATTTTTTATATCGGCTACTGTGTGGATTAACACACTAGTCATCACATCAATTGGACAGCCCCAGCATTTAAGAGCACAAACCAGTACGCAAAGATATAAGGAGAAAGCTTTTTTTAATTATCCAAATTTCTACATCCCTGGACAGAATAAAACAGCCTCTTTAGTTCTCTCAACTATAGTTTCCAATCTCTCCAAATAAAAATAAAAACACTTCCTTCAATTCATAGCCCAGGTCTTCTATGCTTTCAGGGCAAGCCAGCCTCAACAGCCACTCCCTCTCACTTTGTGTATCAACAGTACAAATTTTGGACCCTCCCTCACATTAGTCAAAATTACTGTATGTATACATCACTACCTAGACAAACCTTCTCCCATGAAAAAATATCTGTTATCTATAAGGCTGCTTTGCTTCTTTTATTTGCTCCCTTTACCTCCATTATTAAGCACACTTGGTAGTGCCTCCCTGTTAGGCTGATCATTATGGCAGGTGCTAGTGGGTAAGCCTGATTTAATCCCCTGGTTCCAAAGCACACCATTACCTTCTTCTTATCCCAGTCCAGCGTTCAGTCTATTAAATTCAGTTAAAACTCTTCCCCCAAAATAGTTAGCATGACTGTGCTGTAGCTAAAAAATAGTCTACTACTATGCACCCAGTGTAGATATGGCAATGCATTCCATACATTTGAGTTCTAAAAAGAAACAACTAACTTTCTTTTGCTCATATTATCTCCATTTTAGCATAATTTCCTTCAGTCTGTAAAACTGTGGCTAATATGCTGACTTTAAATCAGTATCCATTAGAATTATTGTCACCAAAAGGTTAAAGATGTTAAATACTAGAGCTTTTCAGCATTTTTCATCACATAATTCTGAAGCATACTTATTACTACATACTAATCTTTGCAACAGATGCTATATTAAGAACAACTATTGAATATACACTTGCAATAAAAGTTTCGGCTGCAAGAGTCATCCAGCTGTAAGATATTTTTCCTCTACTTCTGGTCTCCCCCTTCCAAGCAATTAACAATAATTTTACATTCTTTTATTTAACCCCTTAGAAACTACAGTAATATTGATACAAAGATCCCAGCCTCTTGAAGACTGCATTATTTCTTTTTCATGGCAGCTTAGAAGCAGCAAAATACATTATAGGCCATAGTTACATGTTTTCAACTAATAGTGCATTCAATGGGAGTTTTATGCATCTGACAAAATAATTTGACACATACTTGGCCAGGGGGTTTTAGTGCTATTTGCTGACAGCAGAGGAATGTTTGGAGGAAACCTGCTCTGCTGGCTGAACTGGGAGTGAGGGGCAGATGTAAGTGTGAGGGGATAATGGGAATGGGGTATCAAACAAAAAATGGGTGTGGGAAGAAATCATAAGTGCGGAGATGCACAAGTGCAAGGGGAAAGCAGGGCTGGGAAGGGCACAGGAAGCAAGGAACAAACAATATGAGGAAGGACCCTTTAAAGGGAACAAACAGCAAAGAGTGGAGCCTGGACAAGTTAAAGAAGACAGGCAAGTTAACGGATAGGGAGTCTGGGCAAGTAGTGGAGGCAGGTAACAAGTAAGGGGAAAGCCCCATGTAGTGCAGGTAAAAAAATGTAACAAACTAAGGAGGGGTCAGCAGCAAATGTAAGGGAGAGAAAGGGTACCATATTAAGGGGGGAGGAGCAGCAAACTGTAAGGGAAAGGAGCTCCAAATAAGACTGGGAGGATAGCAAACCTTGAGGCGGAGGGGCTGGTGGGCAGGAGGAGGCAGTGGCAGCCCATGAATCCAAGCAAACAGAGGAGAATGGAAGAGCAGGGAGAGTCCAGGGGACCATATGCACCCCACATGTGCTTACAAAAGAGTCTGCCTAGACTAGAGAACTAGATTCTGTCCCTACCTCTGCCAGAGAGCTCCTATAAGAAGCAAGGCAGGTCACTTAAATCAAACTTTTCACAGGTGGTCACTAACTAACACAGGTGTGTTCTAAGTTTTTTGGATGCCAAACTTGAGACCTTAATGCATGATTTGCAGAAGTGTGTTGAGCACTCAGCTGAAATCTGAGCTCAATGGGAGCTATGCTTTGAACATATACATGTAATATAATGCTAAGTATTCTGAAAAATCAAGTCCTAGGCACCTGGAATTAAGCACTAAAAATTGGTGGATGCTTTTTATCTTAATCATGCTATGCTTTAGTTCCCCATCTGTAAAAATGATAATATTAATAATCCCTCACCTCATAGGGATGTTGTGAAAATAAATTCTTTACTAAAGCACTTAGATATTGTAGTACTAAGTGCCACAGAACAAAACCATAAGGAAATTATTAGATCTGTATTCAGAGCAGAATTTGAGTAGTGTGCTGTAAATAAGGCCAGGCACTCACCAATGAGGAAAAAAACAAAATACTGAAGAGCTGCTAATTAAATGAGCACCATACACCTGGGCACTGAAGGAGGCCTGGGCCCTATGGGCTAATTAGTAAGAGATTATGTAATTAAAGATTACAATATAATGCATACACATAAGAAGGATGACTAAAGATTGAATAGGCATCTTTAATTCTGGTGTTTTCTAACTCTGAGTGCTTGACTTTGCAACCTTAACCTAATGTAATGTTTTAATGTAGTTTTTGTAATATATAATGACAGTAAAAACATTTCTGAATCTGTTAACTGCAGATATCAAAGGATATTTTCAAGGTGACAAAAATGTCATCTATTAAAAGCCTAATGGACAAACTGTTAATGAATCATTGCAGGGAAATGTCAAGTGTAAAAATGTGAATTTCCTTTTCTTAACTGAAAATCAATTACCACATTTATAAGAAAGAACAACTCTTCATTTGTTACAAAATAAATGCAGGGACAAAAATTGACAGATCTAGCACCACTGAAGTCAGAGATGAATGTATTTACACCAAGGCTAAATCTTTGGTATAAAACACTGTTTCTTCTCTTATATGAATTCTTCTACAGAGAAATTGATTTTTACTGTCCTGAATTATTCCTATGTATTAAACACTAAGGACACATGAATATATCCCATTATAAAGCTTTTCTCCTTAATTTTTCACTTCCTCTATTACTCATTAGTTTGACTCCAAATATTTTGATTAACCCTCAAAAAGTATTTTAAGATACTGTAAGTATGAAAGAACATAGAGAAAGAAATTAGCAGTGTACCAAAGTTGAAGGACTGCTGATAAACTGTTCAGGCAGTTGTCCAGAATACCTTTCACTTACATTTCTAGGTTTTGTATACCTGCGCCGAATTTCTTTGACTGTATGGTAGAAAAGAATTTTAAAAGGAAGTTTCTGAATTCTTGATGTGAGTGAACTAATACACTATTCAAGATTTTCAACTACTAGAAGAATTTAAGAAGAATTTTAATAAACAATGTGAAGATTTATCTCTGGGTGGCATATTGAAATGCTTTTAGTACAGCAATTCCCTTTTGATTATATTAAGCAGGTATTGGCCAAGGATGACACAGTGAGTGCAGTCAGTGGACATTTTTTTTGTAAGTATCTTGGGAAGGAGATACTGCATTTGTGCTCAGATTGGAAAAAGCGGGATTAAGTATTAAGGGTTCGATCCTGTAATGTTCTGAGCACCGTCCCCGATTCAGCAAAATACTGAGGCAAATGATCAACTTTCAGCATGTGAGTCGTACCATTGGCTTTGCAGGTTCAGTGACAGAGGGGTCAGCACCTTGCAGGATCAAGTCCTACGTATGAAATTCAGCTACCAAACATAAGCATAGTGTAAGCATCCACCCACACAGCAGAAATGAGTGCCTGTACGGGGCTCTGCATCCAGTCATACAGTGGATCTGATTAGCTGTATGCATGCCAGCATGAAAGAAGAGTGTAAAGATACTGTGGGCTGGATGAACAGCATAGATATGGCACATTGTTTTTTGAGTCCTAGATTCAGCAAGGTACTTGAGCATGTTCTAAAGATGAAATAAATGACTAGTTAAAATTAAGTTAATGTGCTTGAGTTAAGCACGAGCTTAATTATCTCACTTCATCAAGGTCTGAATGTTCACACTGAATGAATCATACCAAAATTTGACTCATTGTATGACATCAGTGTAATCTTTACCATAAAAAACAAAAAAAAAGACAGGCAATGAAGGGTATCAAAGCCTAAAGAAAAATGAAGTCAAGGGTTAATATGTTTAGAAACATCAATCAAGTGTGAGGAACAAATGGACACTTGTTTAATTTCAGTACATGTAAGAAAACAATAATTCAGGGTCAACACAATTACAATATTTTTGTAATGCAGTTACCCAGCCAAAAAAAAAAATCAAAACATTTCATGCAAAACACTTAAGAATTTAGCTACATATCCCCTTTCACGGTACTATCTGAGTGTTCTACTTGTACAAACATTTGTAAAACTCAACACAGTTTAAAAGTAAATTAGCCAGAAAATGTATATTTTTCCTTTGCTTTAACTTCTGAAAGAAAGGGTGGATAAGTGGGTGGCAGAATGATGGAGCTTATAGAAAATGCATTATTGTGCATGAAATACAGCAGCAGGGAACAGAAATTAAAGCAGGGGAAAATTATGTGATAAGCGAGTGGGCAGCAGTCACCACTTTATTATCCTCCTACCAGCTCACACATTATTTTGGATTAAAATACATATTCTCAAAAGAAGTATGTTACTGAAAGTGCAGTTGTTTTTGATTAAGAAGTCCTTGTTCTAATAAAGATCTCAGAGAATTCATGTCTGAATGGGCAATGCCATTCAAAAGAAAATATGAACTGTCACAAGTTACTCATCTGAAGATGAAAGCTGGATAAGAATAGATAGTCAAAAAGACTTTAACACTTAAACTGTATTAACTCTGATTCCATTAATGACAAGTTAGCTGTGATTTGCTTGTTGTATCGTACATGATAAACATGAGTATATAAAACCGGGTGCAGAAGAACAACTGATAATCAGCTGAATGAGAGCTCTTGCTATTTGCCCAACACAGTAAGGGAATTGAAAGTGTAAATAGCAAAGGATGATGCCCAGGGCCAAATTCTTGATCCAGTCTTTTGTCTCAGTAACCTAGCTGGAGCCATAGGCTTCTCCACAGTATTAGAGAGAAGGAATCCTTTGCTCAGGCCATACAGCAATAGCCGTTGTTCTACAGGTGTAACTGCAGGGACTACTGCCAAGGTCCCCACCCTATAATAGGGCACTTAAACCCTACCTCCCATCCCTACCTTTTCCACAATGGAACATATGGGTTTATGGAGAAACTGGTATTGCTGAGTAAAGCTGCAGAAGCCAGAGGTCATCTTCTTTCTGGAAGGTGGAGCTCTGGACTTGCAGGCACAAAACACACCAGCAGACTAAAGCTCAAAGAACCCTCTCATAATTGTATTAGGTAACTAATTATCACCAATCTCAAGAGACCAAAACCCATTATTTGGATGCCAAAAAATAATGCACTTTAAAAAAAAATCTAATGATGTTCTTTAATCTTTTGACTTTTTAATTCCTTTCCACATCTCTGTCAATATATGTGTAATAATTCAGGTTGAAAAGTCAACTTTTAAAGCATACAAAAATGTATATTTCTATGTGGCTACTCAGAGGAAGTCTTCACTTAACCCCTTTGTTTAAAAAAAACCCTCTGTTTAAAAAAGATTAATTCAAACTGGAGCAGGTACAGAAAAGACTTAATGACCAATGAGATGGATCACTTGATGATTAGTTGTTTTATTCATTCTCTGTGAAGCACCTGGCATAGGTCATTGTCAGAAGACAGGATACTGGACTATATGGATCATTGGTTTGACCCAATATGGAAGTCCTTACATTCTTATGATGATTAGAGGAATGATGACTACAAGAAGAGAGTTAAGGTCAGAATGGCAGAGACCCTATGGGGTTTTTGTCTTCCTCTAAAGCACAGGTCATGAGTCGCTTGTTTAAGCTAGTGTAAATTGTGGATTCTCTGTAACCTGAAGTCTTTAAATCATGATTTGAGGACTTCAGTAACTTAATCAGAGGTTATTACAGGAATAGGTGGGTGAACTTCTGTGTCCTGTGATTTATAGATGTCAGACTAAATTATCACAATGGGCCCTTCTGGACTTAAAATGTATGAGTCCATGAGCCATAGGGTTTCATACCTGATCATCTTAACTAATAGCCATTGATGGAACTATCCTCCATGAACTTATCGGGTTCTTTCTTCAAACAATTTATAATTTTGGCCTTTAAAACATCCCGTGACAATGAGTTCCACAGTTTGACTCTGTATTGTGTGAAGAAGTACTTCCTCATGTTTTTTTAAACCTGCTGCCAATTAATTTCATCAGGTGACCTCTGGTTCTTATGTTATGTGAAGGGGCAAATAACATTCCCCTATTACTTGTTCCACAACATGCCTCATTTTCATAGATTAGGGTTTTATAGATTCTATATTATCTCCCTTTAGTCATCTTTTTTCTAAGATGAACGGTCCCAGTTTTTGTAATATCTCCTCATATGGAAGCTGTTCCATATCCCTAATCATTTTTGTTGCTCTTTCCTATACTTTTTCCAATTCTAAATATAACCTTTTTGAGGTGTAGTAACCAAGACTGACCACAATATTCAAGGTATGGCATTATGACATTTTCTGTCTTATTATCTAACCCTTTCTGGATGGTTTCTAACATTCTGTTAGCTTTTTTGATTTCTACTGTACATTGAGCTGCTGCATAGCTTTCTTAGCAATCTGTTGCTAAGAAGATGGAGTATTCCATACCGATAGCGTCGGCTGCCAGAGACCTTCCATAAGAGGTAGAGACACTTTGTCAGTAAATATATGTCCTGGTACATCAAAAACAGGATGAAGAGTTTCCTGAAATGAAATAGGGTAGTTTTAACACATACACCATTTTGCTAACTCACTCCTGAAATTGTATTTGACTGTGGTCTTAATGCATCATATCAACTTGTGAAAACACTTCAACTTCTTCCTCATCAGAGAAAATGCCCTTAATTATTGTAAATGGCCTAGTCCTGGGTCTTGGATTTGTTGTAGGAGTGCCTCAGATTTTTTCAGAGCCAAATGTCCCTGACCTGAATATCTCTGATCCAAATGCCTCAAATCTGCTGATGCTTCATTGCCTCAATGTGGATCCAAGATCATCACAATTGAAGGAGGTTGAAATGAAAACCCTGGAGTTGGCCAGAACAGCCAGTGCATTCAGAGAAGTACTTGCCGCTCATGCCAATTTGTCCGGTCTTCTCTCATCTCATACTCATGAGGAAATACGAAGTCATCTGTATTATGTAAACAGCCTTGAGTTTGAGGCTCCAGGTAAACTGTTGTATCCATCTCCTCTTCTGAATGTGAATGCAAGGCTGGATCTGATAAGGGGCCAGTTGGTGTTAACCTAGAGATAGGATTTCAATGTAACAACAATGATGAAAAAAGCCTTTCTAGATGAACCCATGGGTGTTTGGGGTGTAAGTAGGCGCATCACAGAAGATCCATGTGATATCTACACTGTGTTTTTGTGTGAGAAAGTGTTGTGTCAGATCCTTATCTGAACCTCTCTTTTCTGTCAGAGAAGTGCAAAATGGATCCAATAAATGTGCTTCTGCAAGCATGGGGCTGGAAACCACTACTGAAGATATTGATGGTGATACAACAGAGGGATCTATCACTTTTTTAGGGCCTGTCAAAATAGGGCAATCTCGGTCTCTAGTGAGAGCCAGAGCATGCAGATCCGAGACAGAAGAATCCACTGAGTACCCTGCATAGGAGACAAAGCCAGGTCCAAAAGCATGCTTGGTCTTGGCTTTCTTTTTCTGAAGGTCGTGATTACGTAGCTGCCTCAAGCCTGGAATAGGTATTGTGTACACCTATTTCCATTACCACTGGTACCCTTTTTGAAAGTGGATCCAAGGTGTCTGTTGCTGATTGGTTAGTCTTTTTAGACCTTGAGGTTGGTGCCAAAGCAGAAGATTAAGATGAAAAGGACTTCTTGGAAGTTGAAACTCCCAAAGCCAATTCAGACCTCTTATTTCTGTTATCTAGAGAGCCTTAGTGCCCTTGAATCCAGAGGTTTTAGCTTGACAGGGCTTCATGTAGAAGGAGGACCTGGGATATATTTTCCCTTTCCTTTTTGGCTCATGATATAAATGTCCCGCAGATAGTGAATTGAGAAGGCAGATGCCCCTCTCCTAAGCATTTCAGGCTTCAAGTATGGATGTCAGATGCTGGAAAAACTGAAGTATGTAATGCTTAAATTCATTTTTCTTGTTCTTTTGATCTGCTATTCTAACTAAAAGTAACACTAAACTAACTCAAATACTAACTATAACTAGTAATTATTTGCAGAAAACACAAGGCACTTATATAAATTGCTAAGGATCTTGAATCCTGACGAAGACTCACATCTGTCTGTGGTAGCAGTTGGAAAGAACCAAAGCAGTAACTAGTGCTTCGCTCCCTTTTATAGCCCAGCCTACAGAACATGTTCAAATACTAATGCGGGGCGGTCAAGGGGGGGTGAACGAACACTCAGGCTATGTCTACACTTGCACTTTTAAGTCGACTTTAACTAAGTCGACTTAGTGTGTCTACACTTAAAATTAAAGTTGACTTAAAAGGGAACTTACGAAGTCAACCTACAGCATCCACACTGGATGCTCTAGGTCGACTTTGTTGGGCTAGGGGGACCTTGGGCAGGTCCACGGTGGCAGGGGGGGCACCCCTTGTGTGCAATGGGGCAAAGGGGGAAAGGGACCCTGGCAGGGCAGAGCCCTGTGTGTGATGCTGTCTGGATTTAGGGAAGCATTTATGATATTATTTTCAATTGATATCTCATAAATGCTATAATCCATAGGAGCTATGTCATGTTTGGTATCAATAGAAAGGTAGTAATTTGCTGAGAATGATTATATAGTTTATGTCTAGGAATTCTATTTCAATTAGAAGTTATGAATATGGTGTTCTATCTGTACTTTAACTTATGTTATTTTATTGAAATGGCTGAGAGAGGTGGGTGTGTCAAACCATTGTGTCCTTAATGTTTAGGAATTTTCCAGCTACAATGGGCCCCGGGAGTAAACTAATGAGCAATTAAGGACACAATGGTTGTATTCCTTATGTCCTTAATAGCTCATCAGGTCAAAGCAAAGGCGCAGGGCAAATTAAGTCGATTTCAGCCAAGCTTAAGTCGACTTAATTTACCAGTGCAGACACAGCCTCAGAGAGGCTCTGCTAGTGGAAGGTGCACCGTTCAACAGCACAAGTCAGCATATAACCCAAGAATGGGAATATGTAGAAGATGCTCCAAGAACTATAGTAATTAAACCTAATGCCTGAAAGTGGATAAATGAGCATGGAATAGAGGGGAAAGTCTGCAGGATATATCAAAAGTTGTTAAATGAATGTGAACAGAATCTGAATAAATGGAAACTTCTCAGACAAGGAAGTTTGCCAGTGATGTAAAATTTTGGTTAGCAGTAGTTATGAAGGAGTGGACTAGGCAACATAAAACATTTCAGTTAAACAAAAATACTGCATATTGGCAAAAATAACTCAGGCCAAATTATGCTCTTCATAACTGCTGTGAAAATCCAGATTACCTCCACTGAAATTGCTGTAATTATTTTGGATTTACATAGGTGTAGCTAAAGGCTGAGATTAGTCTTCATCTGCATATATGTTCATTACTGTCAGGTTCTGAAAGTGTAGGATCTTTGAAAAGAGATGCAAGAATCATAGTAATTAACTTAATAAAAATATTTACCCTGTAGGATGCAGCAATAAAAACAAATAGGATTGAATACATAACATTTTTATTAAGAATTTCTAAAGCACCCTAAATGTACGTCGTTTGCTGCTTTACAACCATACAGACAAGCACATTCTGTGCTCTGAAGAACTTATATTATAATGATTTTACATAGAAGTCTTCTCTATGGGAGAATATCCTGTGCATTAGAAACTAAGTCTCTCAGAGGAACTATAATAAGGTGGTATCTTCTACAAAAAAAAAAAAAAATCTCATTTTAAGAATAGTACAGTCTTGTGTTTTGTCAGTGGATAGATTTATTTTAATATGAAGAATGCAGTTTAAACGTGACATTTCCATTGTTTGGGAGGGAACAACATCATTTTTATTTTGAGTGGAAATGAGAATCAGTATACAGATATAGAAGGAGACTTTTTGATTGGTAAACATGAATGGGACTCAAAAATTAAACATCAACCTAATACATTATTCTTGAGCAGTTTGTTTGCCATTGGGGAAATCTGACTGTGTATAAAGAATTTGTTGCAAGTAACAAAAGGGATTATGTTTTTAGCAATATAATTGCAAATCCTGACCTTCTCTCTAACAATTTTTGGGGAAAAAATTCTATTCTGAATACCACCAAAACCACAGCAGCACTGTATCATTTAATCAAGTTCACATTTCTCATGATAATGCCATGTACTAATGGAAATTTGAATTTATATTGTTTTCCAACAAACTTCCTAACTGTGAGGCCAATTAGAGTGTAAAATGGTCTTCCAGGAGAGAAGGAAGCCCCATCATTTGAGAAATGTCAAACTCAGCAGATCAAAGCAACAGAAAACATACTATAGGACACAACCTTGTACTGGCAAGGGAAGATACCAGACCTAAGAACTTTTTTAAAATAGTGAAGATGAGAAAGGAAGGTTATCTTCAGCTGTAGTTTTCTGAAGGTACTATATTACCTCAGCAGTTCAGTAAATCTATACACTTGTGTGAGCTTACACATAAGGTCACAGAACCATTCAAAGCAGTTGAAGTATAGGTTTGTCATGGGTTCAAGTATACTAAAATCAGAGAACATAAAGAGAATCTTGTTTACCAGGTCAGAGATGAAAGTGAATTTCTCATACAAACGCTCATGCGATAAATACATTTGTTAGGACTCCTTGTTTGTTTTGTTGAACTGGACTAACACGGCTACCCCTTTGGAACTTGTTTACCAAATGTCTCTCAGTTCTTCTCCTTCAAAAGAATTTCTTTAGGATCTTGAAGAAATAGGGAAAGAGAAAGGGCAAATGTGGAACTGTTAAAACAACACTTGTGGAGAACTCTATTTATTATGTTATTCTTTTTTCTTCCTTCATTATGAATAGCAGTATCAATCATCTAGAAAGAGGGCTGAGGAACATTAAGAGAAGAAGAGACTGATGGACTGCTCTCTTGAATTATGATCAAGTATCTGCTCAGACTCTAAAATAAAATGTATTGTGTTCAATCAAACTGCAATCAGGCATTTTGCAAATTTCCAGTATAGATTCAATCCTAAAGTAAGTAGTCCTAGTATAGTGGGGCCTTCTGGTAGCTGGTCCCTACCTGGTAATACATTTGAATGCATAGCTATTTGGAAAATTTCACATACCTAGACATCTAGGATAATAGAAACATTCCTGGATAACATAAACAAAGAGGCAGGGTTGTGAAAATGTTTAGTCCAAGCAAGGCGGAAAATAAATGTTCTTTCAACAACTAGTTTATGGAATCTGATCTTCACTGGTAAATCACAAGGTTTGAAGGAGGAGAAAGGAAAAATTTAGTTTAAATGGAAGTCAGATTGTGAGAAAGTTGCTACCCTAACGTGCTCTCTCTTGACTGGCTGTGGCTGTGCAACAACTTTTGCCTCAGTTTCTTCCCTAGAGTTGCCACGTTCGAGACAGAGAAAAACTGGCTGCTGCCCCTCTCCACACCAGCCCGACTCCCCTCTACCCCTTCACACAGGCAGTGGTTCAGGTGTAGGAGCTGAGGGTGGTGTCAAAGTCTCTTTGGTTCTCATCTTCTCTGCCCCATTCGGGCCCATCTGGCTAGGCAGGCAGGCACCTCTAGACCCCTCACAAACACACGAGCAGCCAGAGGGGAAAGAGAATCCACAGCAGCAAACCCACCTGCTTCCTTTCTCCTACTGAAATGAAAGCTAGAGAACCTGACTGATTCTAGAGCATGCTGGGATGGATGGGAAGGCAGCCGAGTTCTCCAAGGGAGACCTAGTTCTCAAAGAGAAAGGACCATGGGCAGCCTCTGCAACATACTTTCTCCCCATTCATCCTTGGGAGCATCAAGAACAGGAAGAAGAGAAAAATATACAACACAGAACCAGCACATCTTCAGCAGCAACCTGTAAGGCAGTACAAAAACTAACCAGAAAGATTAAAATCCATCCAGCTCACAACCTTATTCATGTTGACACATACTGCCCCTCTCAGACTGGATCAATCCTCTATCCAGATCTGCCCCTCTCTGACTGGATCAATCCTCCGTCCAGATCTGGCACACTCTTCCTCTTACTCAGGATTTCTGGCAGGCTCCAGCTCATTAGGGCCCCCATCTCAGTCAGGCTTTCTGTTTGCCCCCAGAGACATCTGTCCAGTGGTTTTTTCTTTCTCCCTCACAGCCTTCTTTTCAGAAAGAAGGAGAGAGTGAGATAGCATGAGAATTGGGCTTTATTTCGAATTAGTCCTGGCCCTTCCTCCAGGAGCACACAGGCTGAAGCCTATATTAATCCTCTTGCAATCTATGTGGGGTAAATATGCACCACAAAGATAATGCCAAAAGATTTTAGGATGAAGACAAGCACAAATGTACACACACAGGATCGAGAAGTGAATCCAGTTCTCTTAGTTCTTGCTTTTCCCATTTCCTTTCCCAAGTTACAACCAAACTTTTAGAACTGCGCACTGTGCAGAACTGTTTGCAGTTAAACAGTTAAGAGACGTGAGTTGCATTTGCGGAATCAGTTACAGAGATTACCATTAGAATTTCATATACCTTTCTACTGCATACACAGTTCCATAAATCTAGCTCTTTTCAGTATTCCTAAACTATATATTGACTCTAATCATTTTCAATGCCCTTTACTGACCCTTTTCCATTTCACCTCTTTGCTTTTTGAGATGAAGGAACTAAAAGTGAAGGAGTATCCAGAGTGAAAGTACATGATATATGTATACAACATTATAAATTCACTCTCTTAATACAGCTCAGTATCAGATTTCCTTTTTGGATTGCTGTAAATAAAATGGGCATAATAACTCACATATCTTGAGAATTTACAGATTCTTTCATTGTGTACTAGTAGTTTAAACTACTGCTTCTAATCATTATTACCTAGCATTTAATCACATTCAATTTAATCTGTTACTGTGTTGCACCTCCCCCTCCCCCTTTCATTAAATCCTCCTGTAGTTCTTATACTCTTATACTTTTTCTATCTAGTCTCGAATATTGCTCTGTAGCCAGGAAATTTTGGCAGCTCACTATTTAATTTATAATCCAGATCATTAAATATAATTCTTTAATTACTATATAATTCACTGTTTATAGGACAAAAGTCCTCCCTAGAGCTATAACTTAGTAAAGCTTCTGTTAATTTCACATATCTAAATATGAATGTCATATATCTAAATTTCATAGGAGTAACCATGTTAGTCTAGTTCAGCAAAACAAACTAGGAGTCCTGCGGCACTTTTAAAGACTAACGAATTTATTTATTGCATTAGCTTTCGTGGTAGAAATCCCACATGCAGTGACGTGCAAATCTAAGAATCTAGCATTTTGTATTTCCAGTAGAGTTGCAGTGAAATTAAATTTGTGGGCAAAACATACAAGTAGATATAAGATTAGACAGGAAGGAGGCAGTGAAAAGAATTTGTGTGTGCAACACAGTTTTCAGTAGCACACCTCTCAGATTTGAACTATTTGAAAATCACTTTAATTTCAAAATCTATATTTTACTGATCTCTCCACAGATTCTCATAGCACCAGCAGTGACTGTAGCATATCAGCGATAGATTTATCTCTAATCAGAAGAGAAGGTTTTCTATGACTTATATACTGTGTATTCATAAAACATTCACTTTTAGTCAACTGAGAAGGACCATTGGTGCTTTTCAAAGTCAATCATACTTTTTGGTTCATTTCTAATTATTAGATGTAGAATAACCTCTGATCTGATTGGCTATTCAGGATCCTGGACCTGATTCCCATATGCACAGAAGTTCATTGAACTAGCTTGAGTATAAATAGTTGCATAGCTGCAGTAGCACTTATGAGGCAGTGGAAACATGACTGAGCCATGCCAAGAGCAAACCCAACTAAGGGCTTGTCTAGATTTAAAATGGCAAATTCGCTGCCATCAGCTCAAACTTCCCAGTTCAATTGAGCAGGTCTGTGAAGACCCACTCAATCAATTCGGGAGCCGATGCATTAACTCCAGCCCCTGATGTGGAATAGTGTGAGTCAAAGGGATGGCCTTTCCCTTTGACTCAGTGCAGTGGACCCACTGGGTGTTAGGAAGTCAAAGGGAGATATGCAAGTTATTTTAAGGAACTTGTGTACCTCCCTTTGAAGGCCGCTGAAAACAGTGGGCTGTTTAGACTAGCCCTAGGGTTAAAACTGGTTGGTATGTACTCAGTAAATTTCAGCTATACCAATACTGCCTCAACCAGTGTTTCTGCAGCTACTTCTGCTATTTATATTTGCACTAACACATGATAGGAAGTCACACTCCTCACTCACGGTGTAGGCATAGTTGTATACATACCTGAACTAACGAACACTGATTTAGCTAGCTGTGATAAGGAGAGGTTACTCACCTTGTGCAGTAACTGGAGTTCTTTGAGATGTGTGTCCCTGTGAGTGCCCCACCTGAGGTGCTCATGCACCTTGCATCTTTTTGTAGAAACCGGGGTTAGATGGGGGTATTGCAATAGCTTAGCATAAAATAAGTTTAGCCAATAGTAAGTATAGTCCCAGTCTGAACCAACCTTCAAAGGTCTATTCTGCCTGACAACAAGCCCGAACTAACCTCTAAGGGTCTTGTTTGCCCAGCAACAGCTCCCCTGGACATATGCCAGAAACTCGGCCGTCTGCAAAAGGTCTGCAAGAGCTCTGCAAAATAAAAGTTGCAAGGAAGCTCATCTGCAAGGAAGCTCATCTGCAAAAGGTGTTAGAACAAAGGTGGGGGCACGAGGGACTAAATCCCTATAAAAGAGCGCCCCCATTCCCGGGATAGGGGTTAGTGCCAGAGCTTTCTCAAGACGCCCTGCCTGTTGGTAAACGCAAGTGGGGAAAGCTCTAAGGCAGACTCTTTGGTCTCTAGACGCACCGATCCCTGGGCTTGCCCTTGGGTCGAAAGCCAGTGGGGACCATTGAGTTAGGGTAGAAGCATCAGCACCCCCGATCCGGATAGGTGACGGGACTGGCATGAAGGAGCGGATTTGAAAGGTCGATCCAGACCCTAGGTGAGACGGACCTGACACGTTGGTTGGAGCACTGGTAAGTAACTAGTTTCAAACACATACACCCAGACCTCGATGAAGGCTGGTTCAGGAATAGTAGCTACAGATTGGGGAAACAGTAACGGGAAGACTTTAGCACCCCTTAGTCCTGGGGCAAGGACTAAAGTAGTTTAGAACCCCTGCCTGGGAGAACAGGTCGGCTTAGGGATAAGGTTAGGGACCGATAGTTAGAACCCCGAGCCTGGGAGGACAGGTTGGTTAGGCTGTGTCTCCTCCTGTAAACAGGAAGAGAATTAAACACAGTATAATAAGAATAGCTTTAGCCTTTAAACCGGACTATCGCGTCCCACCTATAACCTTTAAGAGTCGCTGCAGCATAACAATAAAGAAACATAGACACATATAATCTGCAATTGCATAACCATTGACTGTAACTCTTCAAAAGCTTTCTTGGCAGGAAACAAAAACTCTCAGATCTGTAACCATGGTAATTGAAAATAAATCTCTTATATTTACAACTCTCCTTGTGATTTCTTTGCTATTTCTCCTGTCACTATTGGTTTCCCTTGCTCCCTTCTCATTTCCATTCCCTCTTTCATGGGAAAAACATCCATTTCTCTTAACATTAATGTGGGTTGTCGGCGGGCTCGGTCCCACACTCTATTGCTTATATTTCCTAATCTCCTATGCAATATTAAGTGCCTCCAATCAGTCACCGGACAAAGGTAGGGCTATAATCCCTACAGCCAAAAGGACCCCCGTCTACCCGCAGCCCCCGATGAATAACACCCCGGGGGTGGACGTTAAACAGGCTAGCGGCAAGGACTTTTATCAGAGATTTCTGGTAGCAGTGTGCATTAGGCCCATGCATAAGCCCCACAGATCCTCATCCCATACCAAGGCTATATAGGTATGTGCAGGAAATTACAAAGTAAAGTGGAGGAGGGCAGGTAGTAGAGCACCCATAGGAACACACATCTCAAAAAACTCCAGTTACTGCACAAAGTGAGTAACTTCTCCTACTTCTTTGAGTAGTGTCCTTATGAGTGCTCCATTTTAGGTGACTCCTTAGCAGTAACCCCTAAGGAGATGAGAGTTTCAGAACAGTCTGTCATAGAAAAAAGAACTGCACTGTTTTCTATAGCATCTGATCTTGCAGCAAAACCAAAGCATAATGGGTAGAAAACATACATAGTGAGGACCATGTTGCAGCCTTGCAGATTTCAGCAACTGGAACATCCTTCAGTAGGGCTAAAGATATAGACTGTGATCTAACAGAATGTGCAATTACTCTTAGGGAAGGTGGAACCTCAGCAGAACGCTTACAAGCAATAATACATCCAGAGATCCATTTATAGAGTCTCGGAGTGGAGATAGAGGCCTCCCTAGACCTATCTGCAATAGAAACAAAGAATTTAGAGTCCTTGTAAATGGCCTAGTTCTGTCCAAGTAAAAAGCCAATGCCCTCTTAACATCCAGTGTAGAGAGAGCAGATTCCTGTGTACACGTACGTGGCTTAGGATTTAAAAATGGAAAGTGAATAGTTTAGTCAATGTGAAACTCAAAATAAACCATAGGTAAAAATTTTGGACAAGGTCAAATCTTCTCCAGGAGAAAACAGTAAATGGAGGGCTCACCACTAGATTCCCTATCTCCTCAATCCTTCAAGCAGAAGTGTTGGCCACCAAAGAGGCCATCTTCATAGATAGATATAGCAGCATGCGCATAGCTAGAGGTTCATAGGGAAGTTTTATGAGCTGGATAAGAGAAATGCTAAGATCCCAAAGTGGCACAGGGGTTCTAATCAGCGGGAAAAGATTCACAAGGCATTTCAGGATTCTCACTGTAGTTGGATGAGTGAACATTGAGAATCCTTCTATTAGCCACATGGAAAGCTGTTATTGTTGCTAAATGAACTTTGCTGGACCATGTAGAAGTACCTGAACTTTTCAATTCCTAACAAGTAATCTAAGAATGTGCAAAGAGACAACTGGACAGATGGTGCCAGTTACATCAGAGATGTATCTTCCCATTTATGAAGATAAGTATGTTTTGTAGATTCCTGTCCTTCTTTAAAGAGTACATTGTGTACTCCCAATGAACAGGCTACCTCTAGTCCTGGGAACTATTGAGGAGCAATGCTTGTAGTTGCAGAATGATCAGATTGGGCTGAAGTGTCTGACCTGCATTCTGAGACAACAGTCAAGGATTGATTGGGAGTACAGAAACTTGTTTGTTCAGACTGTTTGTTGGATAAATAAAGTGTCTGAGACACCCTTGAAATATCAAAGATGCAAATGGCATAGTGTATCACAAATATACAATCTGTAATGTCTTCCAGCAGTTGCAGACATATTCTTGCTGGAACTTGAGGACTTAGCTGCATTCTTTGGATAAGGTTCTTTAGAGCAAGGAACTTGTTAGAAAGGAGATAAACTCTGCACATTATAGAATCCAGAAAACTGCACAGGTATCAAGATTGATTT
This sequence comes from Pelusios castaneus, assembly GCA_007922175.1. Classification (NCBI taxonomy): domain Eukaryota; kingdom Metazoa; phylum Chordata; order Testudines; family Pelomedusidae; genus Pelusios; species Pelusios castaneus. Next base: position 6,230,113 of record ML685814.1, read on the forward strand.
ATCTGAGGGTTTAGACTTCAAAATAATGAAGTTATTGTTTCAACACCAATGGCTATGTCTACACTAGAAAAATTAAGTCAACTTCGATAAGTCAACTTAATAAGGTCGAAGTTAAGTCGACTTAAAGTCGACCTTATTAAGTCGACTTAACTTTTTCTAGTGTAGACATACCCTGAGTTGACCTTTATAAGTCAACTTAATACTTTAAGTTGACTTAATAAGGTCGATTTAGGCACTAGTCCCCATCCACACTGGCTTAAATTGACTTAATAAGGTCGACTTAAGCATTAAGTTGACCTAAAAGGAGGTGTTATTAAGTCAACTTAACCTTTCCTTAAGTCGACTTAAGGAAATGCTTAAGTCGACTTAAGAAAAGCCCAGTGTGGACGTGACTAGAACTGCCATAACTTTTGAGAACACCTTGGGGCAGAAGAAAGGCCATAGGGTAGTCCTGGGCACTGATAATTCTTGTGATTACATGTGAAAAGAAGAAATCTTTCATGAGAGAGATAGATCCATGTGTGGAAGTAAGCATCTCTGAGGCCAACGATCTCTAACCAATCCCCAGATTCCAGGTAGGGAATTTAAAAATTTAGGGACACCATACTGAATTTCAGATGTCTGAAATCCTTGTTCAATTGTCTGGAATCGAATACTGCCCACCAACCTCCATTTTTCTTCAGTAGCAGAAAATATCTTGAGTAGAATCCTTTTCCCCAGTGTTAAAGTGGAACCTGTTCTCTGGCCTTTAGTCTTTTGAGCAATGAGCTTTCCTGTGTCAACAAATGATCATACGAAGGGTCTCTGAAAGGGACCGGTGTGGGAGGCCAGGATGGAAGTAACTTTGATGTTATAAACTGATATAAAGGCCTCCAATACCAGTTTGTCTGATGTTACAGTCTTCCATCCTCTATAGCAGCAGTTCTCAACCACTGTGTCATGACACAAAAGTGTGTCGTAGTATGTGGTTGAGTATGCTGCTCTAACTCAGCCTGCTGCCAAAAGAAACACCCCTCCACCCCCCGCTGCCAAAACAAACCCCGGTGGGGCTTTGTTCCAGTGGTGCAGGGCTTGTTATAGCTGGGCGAGCTGTCATGGAATTGCGCTGCCGCTGGCTCTGACTTTCAGGTTATGGCAGCATGAGCCTTTCTGCAGGATATGAGTCTTGCCAAGGCAGTGGACACTGTGAATATGGTCTGAGACAAAGATAGAGAGTCTGCATATAAGGCAGCATTAAAACCCAGGAAGTTGGGCATGCCCCTCAGAGAATGATTTTCTCCCATAAGGGAGGACAACTATACTATTCTAAAGGGTCACCAACAAGTGAACTTTAATTTTTTAATATAAGAGAAAAAAGGTCTTATTTTTGTTTTGTTTTTTAAAAGGAGAAAGAAAATAAACAATGAAGGAGAGGTAACTATAAACTAATCAACAGCTCTTAACTAAATAACTGATTAGGTTAAAGAGGAACTGCTAAGTGCTCTGACTCAAGCCACAGATGGTAGAGAAGGAATTGAGGGGGATTGCTCAGCGCATGTAACTGCGTGAGGCAGCGCGAGAAAGGGACCGCACATGTATGACCAAACCAGGCACTGCTACTACAAATCTCCGATTACAAGCACAGGGACATGCAATCACCTAAAGTGGAGCACCCCCAGGGACACTCCTCGATAGTACAGGATTTAGGCACTAGCCAAGTAAGCCATGGCTTAGGGCAGTGTTTTCAAACTTAGGGTTGTGACCCAATACTCGGTAGCAGACGCTCAAGCACTGTGCTGCAATGCCCCCTGCTGACGCCGCCAAAAGACTGGAATGCATAGCTCTAAGATGTAATTGTCAGGTTGTGGGCATAAATGATTTTTTCAACTGGGTCCCAAGAAAAAAAGTTTGAAAACCACTGGCTTAGGGTCTCACAGTATGAGGGGCCTCTAAATATTTCAGAGATAACTAAGATTTATCATAATTGAAATGGATAATGCAAATATGGCTTTTTGCAAGATGTATGTTTTATTTAGTAGTTTTTCATTGCATCTTTGCCTATGTATATATGCAAATATAACAATTTATCATTTATTTTTTCATTACCCTTTCTGTTATAATGTAATACACTTTTTTCTCTTTATTTTTTATGGTATGGGGCCTCCGAATCTTGACATAGCTTAGGGCCTCAGCATGTCTTAATTTGTCCTTTTCCTTGAAGAATAATTCTGAACTTCTTCCAGTGGAATTTGCAGGATGTCAGCAACCCTCTTCAACAGGTCCTGGAGTTGCATAAAGTCATCATCTGATGATGGTGGTAGTGGCAGTATTGCCTCATCAGATGAGGAAAGAATAAATTTGCAAAGGGAGTTTATTTTTTGTTCGCCTTTGTGTCTTGCTCCTCAAGGTCTCCTCTGCTGACTCAGAGTGGAGGGGAGGAAGGAGCGGTATTGGGGAACAAAGCCTTCTGTGTTCCTGATGGGATTGAACTAGGACCCCTCAAAGTTGTTGGTGATATGTTGTCCATGGATTTCTAGTAATGCCATTGTGGAGGACCATAAGGCATGGTGGGAAGAGTCAATGTTGTTTATCCCAAGTGTTAACAGGCAGGGACCTGGCATTCTGCCTTTCTTGAATATGGACTGGGGAATAGTGTCTCCTGGAGTAAACCGAAGATCCTTGAATGGAAAGTTCCAAGACTGACTCAGAATGTTCCTCCACCTATTGTATAGAAGATGAAAACCCCTATTCCTAGATACAAAGGGGTAGCCATGATAGTCTAATTCAGGAAAAGAAACAGGGAGTCTGGTGGCACATTTAAAGACTAACAAATTTATTTATCACATGGGCTTTCAAGGGAGAAAATGCCACATTGTCAGATGCTTGAAGATGGGGAACTATTCCTAGATAGTATAAGCTGGGAAGAGGTAGGTTTCATGAAAACATGAACAGTTGGTGACCCAGAAGACATTGGTACTGAGAGGTGTCTAGAAGTCACAAGAAGAGGAGACTCAGGTTCATTCAGTATCATGAAGTCTTTCAGGTACCAGAACTCCTGCAGTACTGAGAGAACTTGATGATGATGTTCCTAATACCATTGTCCAATGTGCTTGTGTCTGTACCACTGGGATCGTGAATTTCATTGAAGGCATTCTCTTGGTGTGATGGAGGCCACTTACCTCCTGAGTGAATCTCCTAGCAACTGTTCATGTGCCTACTCTCACTCTGCTTTTGTGGTGCTCTCTGCTGGGAGACTCTCAGATTAGTTTTCAGTGACTCAGATGCCCAGCTGAGAAACACACAGTCATGTATGAAAAAATAGACCCTTTCCAGGGAAATCAGTCAAACAGAGCCTATTCCAGTATCCTAGTTGGTCTTCTGCATCCCTCCCTGGGCTAATTCTTAAATAGTCCCTGCTCTGAAATGTAGCAGTGTCCCCAGGCATCAGTCCTGGAAATTCTTTGCTCTATAGCAAGCCTTGACTAACCCCAACTCTCCAGCTGAATTGCTCTTTCAGTTCAGTTCATCCCCCTTCGCAATATTAAGGTTCAGTACATACTAACCCCCTTAACCCCTTTCAGGTCTTCAGCCCTTCCCTAGGCCTATGTAAACTCCCTTCTCAGTGCATTCAGCCACTTCAGCTATGGCTGGTTGGGGGGGGGGGGGGGGGGAGGAACTCAAGACTCAGGAACCCAACAAAAAGCAGCCACCTAAAAAACCCTTTGACTAATTTGCTGCTTTGACTGTTGCCTGGGCTTCACCCTTACTTCAGGCTGCAGTCTTGCTTGAGTTCCAGTAGCCAGCCAGACCCCTTGGAGTCTGAAGTGTCCACGAAAAGAGCTATCTGGACAGAATGAGTTTCTTCTATGGTCCATTGTGAGAGCTAAGTGTCCTTGCTGGCCCATTAATACATAGCTGTCCAGCCTTAATGTAAATTTTACCTAGTGGGTGTTACCCAGGAATACTACACATCTATAAAACAAACAAGGAATCTTGTCGCACTTTTAAAGACTAACAAATTTATTTATCACATTAGCTTTCGTGGGAGAAATTCCCACTTTATCAGATGCTTGAAGATGGAGACTTAAAGAATGGGAGGAAAATAAATGCAGGGAAGTATAAGTCATAGGATGAGGTTAAACTGTTACAGCAAATCGAAACTGTTACAGCAAATTGAAACAGTTGTTTAGCTTCAAACAGCGGAGACACCACCACAAGACCTAATCAAACCAGCTACTCCATCAAGGGCTCATTCACCTGCTCATCCCCAATATGATTTATGCCATCATGTGCCAGCAATAAATGGACACAAATCTGATATCAGAAATAACAAATTCAAAAACCAACAGGGAAATATTTCAATTCCCCTGCTCACTCCATATGCAGATTTGACTCAGTTGCCTTAAGGTTAAATAGGGATTTTGGGTTCTTTTCTTATTACAACAGGTGATTTTAGCTCACCTCCCTCTAATATACTGTTCTCGAGTGTTTGAATCATAGAATCTGGAAGGGACCATGAGAGGTCATCAAGTCCAGTCCCCTGTACTAAACAATAAATCTAAACAATTATTTTGATTTGCGGTAACAGTCTAACCTCATCCTATGACTTACACTTCCCTGCATTTATTTTCCTCCCATTCTGTAAGTTCTCCATCTTCAAGTGTCTGACAATAAATAAATTTGTTAGTCTTTAAAAGTGCCACAAGACTCCTTTTTTGTTTTGCTGAACAAGACTGATACGGCTACCCTTTTGGAACTTGTACACATCTATAAGATACCAGTCCATGACAAATATTCATAACTTCAGATACAAAGAAGATACATGGATTTAACCAGGATAATCATATTTAGCAAATCATAACTTTTCCATTAATGCCTTATATGACATATTTTGTACAAGATTTGTTCCAGTTGTCTGGCAGTGGCAATATCAATTGTATATATGGTCCTAGTTAATAATAGAGCATTATAGCTAGATCAAATTAACTCAGATATATCTATGCATGCTCCATATCTCAGTGCGGACATACCTTTGAGTGGTCTTCATGTAAATGAGAATCAGACTGACTGCAAAGCAGCAAACTCTCCCCACTAGCCCTATCTGGTGCGTCATGTATAGAGGTATTGTGCCACATATCAGGAAGAAGATAATCCTTCTATCTCTGTGACTTGGTTGAGACAACACTTAGAATAATTCATTCAAGTCTTAGATATCACAGACCCAGAAAATATAGATAAGTAGAGTGAATTAAAAGACCAACAAAAAATTAGAAGGCTGGATGCATTTAAGAAAAAAAGTGTCAGGGGCCAGATCAGCTGCTGCTCTGCTCCCTAACTAACTTTGCTGCTAGGCAACCAGTGAGCTCAGGTGTACTGCCTTGGCACTGATGCAGTAGTCAAAGCCCCTGACTGGCTGTTGGTTTAGTAGCTATCGTTATAAACCTTGCACACAAAGCACTATAGTAACTGCTCACCATATACTATACACTTGCCTGCTTCTGCTTTGTTCCAACTCACTGCTCCAGCCTGCTTTCAATCCCTGTTCTGGCTTTGCTTCAACCCTTGTTCTAGTCCCTGTTCCTTCCGGCTTTCATTCCCAAATCTGCCACTGACTTATAACTCTGGATGACCCTTCTGCTCTGACATTTGGTTTCTCTTTCTTTGATACTGATCCTTGACTTGTTCCTGGACTCTGCTCACTGTAGACCCAGCTCTAACTAGTAGAGCAAATTCTTATTTCAACCACTAGGCCTAACTGTCCATGGCCTGGTCAGCTACAGAAATAATATAAATATTATATAATATAAATACATATCTATCTATATAAACGTATAATATAAGGTATTATATATAAGAGATTTAGTAAGTGACAATTAGCTATTTAACAGTTTGCTAATATTTGAGGAGTGTAAATATAAAGGATGAAGAGGAATTATTAGGGAGATATGGGGAAAGAGGAGGATTTTGTTAGAATCATGGTATAAAATTAAGAAAAGAGACATTTAGACTGAATATCAAAAAATATGCTTGAAAATGAGATCAGATCATGGAATCCTTCCAAGTAGTAAAACCTTGTTTGTTAGGACACATTACTGAACAAAGTATTAGAAAACATACTGCCAAGAATAAACCTGACCTGCCTGAATGGTTAGCTAGAGAACCTAATACCACCTTTTTTGTTCTAACTGCTATACTTCTGTCTCTCTGTTAATAGGATACTTTTCATTATTTTAATTCTACTTTTTCCCAGTCCATGTCTGACCACTGTCCTGTTCTTACTATATATGTCCTTTACCTGCAAAAGAATTCCTTATTTGCAATCTCATCATGCCCAGGAAACTACGTTGACTACAGTGTGAGTTGCAGCTGCTCAACACTTCTGAAAATCTGATTAACGGTAACTAGATACCAAAAACATAGCCCACAGAAAGTCAAGAACCATCAAAGTCTAGTTTGAATGATGGGTCAAGAAATATGAACAGGCTATGTATTTAAGGGGACCATGAATAATTCCATCAGTCATGATATTACAGTTCTTCATTATATTGCTTATGAAATTTCACATTACATAAAACTACATAAAGTATATGTATTATTGAGTAGCTTATTGAGTGATTAAAATTCTAATTTGTGTATGTGCAGTTTTCAGCTGACTGCCCTGATACGAAAGAAATAAGGATAGATTGGAACAGACTATCCCAAAAGCAGTATGTGGCAGGGCCAGACAGAACAGTAGATAAAAGAATTACTCTTTCACCTATAAAACAAACAAGGAGTCCCTGTGGCACTTTTAAAAACTAACAAATTTACTTATCACATGAGTTTTCGTGGAGAAAAGCCCTCTTAGGTGATGTGATAAATAAAAATAATAGAGTTGGTCCCATATTAGATAGCCATTTACCCATCTGATTGCTACTACAATATTTGAAACAAAAGGCAGTCTTTTATCAAGAAAGTTATAAAATGGAATAGGGAAAAATTATGCAGATACAGGTATGGATTCAGAGCTGCCTGAGGAAAGACGTACAGAACTTGCTCAAAATGAGTTTGTCAGGCAGTAAAGAGCCTGTAAAAGCAACCTCCCTGTCCCAAGATGCTTTTTGCTTTTCTATTGGGACTCTACCATTAGGAATATCGTCAATCTTCAGGTAGATCGGACCAGCTGGGAAAGTGGGAGTGAGAAATGAATGGTTTTATGTTTTATAAAAGTTAGGGGCTTTTCCTCTATATACTTTTAAACATTACTCTTCAACTATCTATTTTGTTACTGTACAATTTCTTATCCTGAATAATCAACATATTAAAAATACTGTAATTAAAATAAGATACACATTTATGAAAGAAAGAGATTGAAGTACTGCATGCAATATGAAAATCTTGTGCAAACATGTGTGGCAATTGTGGCAGTTTCTTTGATAATAACATTTCTGTTCTACAACTCAGCAGATTCCAAAGGCTACCCATATTAAACAAAAAGCAGGCATATAGGTCCAGGATACTCATGTAACTTATTTTTGAGCTGGACAAAATTGCATTATTTCTCCTTTCCTAGTATTTTTTCTCTGCTCTTGCTCTCACTAAACACATCTATTTTTATAAACAATGAACATTTCTGTTTTCACTCTAGAACTTTAAAAGGTGTGCAGCAATATCAAGCCTGCGCAGAAACTCGTATTGGTATAAGCTATATGTTAGAATTTGAAGAAAATGGCACCTCGGCTGAAGCAATTTACATACAGAAGGAATGAAAGAAGGTGGTGTATATGTGTTTGTTTTTACACCTGCTACATCCCTTTTTTCTGGCTCCCTGGAACGCAAGTAGTCATCCTTAGCTCCCTTAGACTCATTTAGATTCTGTTAACATCTACTTACTGACATGTAAGTTACCTTACACAACATCCCTAAATTTGTCCTTGAGATTTTATCTAGCTTCTTATATACCTATGCTATCCATTTTTACTATATCGAGTTTCTCCTTAAAAGAATTAAAGTTTTTTTTTTTATTTCTAAGGGTTTTGTCCAGGAAATTCTGTTAAAAACCTAGCACCTTAAATACAGTAAAGAAAAAAAATTAAAGTTGAAAGAAAAATTCTTACATAAGATGGCTGCTTTTGTTCTTTAAAATACTGACCCAGGCTGCCATCTACTGGAAAATAAAGATTTTTAAAATTAATCTGTTTCTAGAGAAAAGTGAAATACACTAGAAACTCAGGGCCAGATTAACTGTCCAAAGGGCCCCGGGCCCCCCTGCCGGCCCCCCCAATTGCGAGGCCCTCCTGCCTGTCCCCCCAACTGAGGGGGCTCCCTGCCTGCCCCCTCAACTTAGGGGTCCCCCTGCCTGCTGCCCCCCGATTGCGGGGTCCCAGTTGCTGGGGGGGCCCTGAGGCCAGAGGGCACTCCCGCCTGTCATCACTCTGGCCAGTCAGCCGGGAGGGGGGGACTGGGGGGGGACAGGCCAGCTGCTGCTTGGCACCCCAATGCAGCCGCACGGGAGTGGCAGCAGTGTAGGTGCCCTCATTGCTGCTGGCCAGCCGCCCCGGGCAGAGCAAACAGGGGTTAGCCTGCCCTGCTCCACTCCCAGGGGTGGGCCAGCCGGCCCAGGTGTGGAACAGAGCACAGATCCTGACCTCTAGCTTTTGGCTTAAGCCCCTAAAGCCCCTGCGTTAATACGGTAGAAACTAGGAAATCTCATTTTCAAAGGCTGTCATTGACAGCAGTTTATTCAATCATGCTTAAGATAGCTTTGATTTTTTTTCCTGAAAGGAATGCTTATACACACAAAACCTGTTTACTTAGGCTGAGCATAGGGTGAAGGATTTGCCCCTATGTCTTTTTCTTCTCAAATTTCCATTATATATTTTCAAACAATCAGCCCACAGTTCCGTTCGGTCCTTGCTGCTTAGTCAATCTCAATTATTCTTTGAATAATTTCTTCAGGGACAAACACTGGTATCTGACAACTGACATGGACTTAGGTGTCCCCACAGGACAGTAAGGGAGCATAAAACCCTTCCAACTCACGTGCATGGTTATCCTGAGCTTACCTGGATGGAGAGTCTACAGAGTGGGTAGGGTGGGGGAGGAAGCGTATACTCAACATAGCTGTAATAACCTTCTATCAGCAAATGGCAGAAATCTATATGGATTAAGTTCTGCTATGACTTCACCCATCACTACACGCAACACATAGAGAAAGAAGTATGTCGTGTCTGCTAACAGACCAACTCAACATCCTCTCCCACCCTTAACCAACACAGGAGCGCATGGGGAACTGTGGAGTTACAATTCTTTTTTGGAATTCCTCCTGGAATGGCTCATTTACACAACATCCCACACTCAGGTTGTCAAATAAACAAACAGGTCATTAATTAGGGGAACAGTGCTAACAAGGAATTGCTGATTCACAACATGTACTGTGGATATTTTATGGTAGGTGGATTTAGATCAACAAATCAGTAAATTTAATACTTACTTTATCTAATATAACAAACAAGGAGTCCTGTGGCACTTTTAAAGACTATCAAGTTTCTCTGTCACATGAGCTTTTGTGGGAGAAAATCGCACTTCGTCAGATGCTTGGTTTTGCTGGATTAGAGTAACACGGCTACCCTTTTGCAACTTTCTCTAATATTAAATTTTTTAAAACTACATTAAAAGAAATCTAAGGCTGAAAATTCAAGCCTTAAAAGTCAAGAATTGCTAGAATTAAAGTAACCTATGCAACTTTAATTTGGACCATGCAGTTTTTAATTAAGAATAAAATTAGTCAAGTAACCAAACAACACAAAGAGAAGAAATTCTTAATTGCCTATACATCAATGCTAGGAGCCTGGATAACAAATAAGAGGAATAGGAATTACTCATTTAGGCACATCAATTCTATCTAGTTAGTGCTACTGAAACCTGTTGGGATGATATGCACAATTGGACTGTTAAAATCAATTATTATAACCTAATTGTCAATGATTGAGGGGGCAAAAGGGATGGGGAGTGACACTATTTAAAAAAAATATGACATTACTTGTTTCTGAGTCAGAGACATACTGAGGAGAGGGTGGGAGGGCCAGGCCCCTAGGCACTGGGCTGCAGTGGGGCACCAGACTGACGCAAGCTACAGGAGGCAAGGGCCTCCTTTGCCCCTCCCATGTTGTGAAGGAACAGCCTGGCACCACCCTAAGGCAGCGGGGAGGCCACCCCACATCAGAGCCAGTTCCAGCTTGGAGCAGCAGGAAGTAAGTGCTGAGGGGGGAGCGGCCCTCAGCGGTCCTCCTGCCATATTGAGTAGGGCCCCTGCTCCTCTCCTCAGATGGAGCAGGGAATGTGAGGCTGCCCTTTCCCAGCTGGGGCTGTGCTGCAGTCGCAGCAGTAAACGGAGGCGGGGGGGAGGAGAGCTGGGTTGAACCAGCCCTTCACAGGGAGTGGGGGATACAGGAGGGGCTGAGAGCCCCTCCCCAAGCCCCCCCTGCATATTCTGAAGGACCAACCAGGTCTACCTTCCCTCCTCAGTTGGGAGGAGTGAGGCTGTGGGGCTGCTGCAGCATGACCAGGGGAGCATTTGTGCCCTCTCCAGCCTCATGCTCTCCCACGCAGGTACAGACACCCCCCCCCCCGAGGCAGCTGTGGAGGTGGGGCTAGGACCCCTCCTGCTCTTGTGGGAGGTGGGTGAGGAGGCACTGGGGGTGCAAATATGGGCTTGGCCGCTGGGCACTGGACATCCTCCATATGCCACTGTTCTGAGTCACCAATAACACTGAAGAAAATTATCTTGAATGTTATGGATTAATATCCTAACAGGAGAGCAGAAGATGAGGTACAAGTTCATGTTTGCTACAGACCACCAAATTACACTAGGGACTGCTTCGTTACATGCCTATCTAAAAAGTATAGGAAAAAAAGCTCTGTGGGGTACTTCAATTTGAGTGACACATGCTGGAGATCTCATGCTGCCATCACTAAAATATCCTTGGAAATGCTAAACATAATAAATAACTTCCTAACTCAAAAAGCGTTGCAACCAACATGGAGGAATTTTGTATTAGACCTTGTCCTCTCAGATAAAGGAACTGTGATCACAGAACAATAAACTAATGGTAACTTAGGTACAAATGATCGCAACTTGATCACATTTATAATGTGAAAGCAAAATAAAGTCCAGACTATTAATATATATACTTGCTGCTTTAATGGGGCCAATTTCAAAGCTGAAAATAATTATGAGCCAATCAGCTGGTAGGAAGAATTTAATCACAAAATGTGAGTGATAATTGGCACTCATACCGTCTAACTAATTTGATACCTTTCTTTGATAAGGATACAAAATCACTGATAAAGATAACAGTGGTGGATAACAGTGGATAACACAGGCTTCTTTATGGTGTTTAAGTTGGTACGACATAACATTTTGTTTAAAAAATTAGACCAATATAAAATTTACATTACACATATTACATGGATTTAAAACTGGCTAACTGATAAGTCTCAAAATATAGTTGTAAATAGGGAATCATCACTGAGGGGGTGTGTTTCCTCTGACATCCCATCGGGGTAGTTCCTGATTCTATGCTATTTAACATTTTTATCAATGGTCTGGCAGAAAACACAACATCAGCTGATAAAGTTTTCAATTGACATAAACATTAGGGTAGCAGTACATAATAAAGAGGACAGGTCACTGAATCAGAATGATCTGGATCAGCTGGTAAAATGGGATCAAGCAAATAATATGCAGTTTAATATGGTTAAATGTATACATTTAGGAAGAAAGAATGAAGGCCATACTTAAAGGATGGAGGAATCCTAGGGAACAGTGACTCTGAAAAAGATTTGGGGGGCATTGTGGATAATCAGCTGAACATGAGCTCCCACCATGAAGCAAAAGGGCTAATGCAATTCTTAAATAGGAATAAAGGGTTGTTTTACCTCTGTGCTTGGCACTAGTGTGACCACTGTTGGAAGACTGTATTCAGGTCTGTTGCTCATAATTCAGGAAAGATGTTGATAACGTGGAAAGGATTCAGAAAAGAGCCATAAGGATGATGATTGGATTAGAAAACATGCCTTGCAGTGACAGACTTAAAGGCTATGTCTACAGTTGGCCAAATAAGTCGACTTAGCATGTCCATGCTATAAAATTATGTCAACTTAAAGCAGACCTTGCCAAATCGACTTAGAGCATCCACACTGGAAGCCTAAGTCAACTTATAGGGGCTAGGTGCACCTGGGACTGGTCCATGGTGGCAGGGGGGGCACCCCTTTCAAAGTGCCAAGGGGCTCAGCATTTGCCCCATTGTACCAGGGTACAATGAGGGCTGAGCAGGACAGGGACAGGGGCAAGGTATGGGAGCGGGCTGGGCAGGGCTGTGTCCTGCCCTGTGGGTGGGCACACCAGGCTCTGGCTGCGCCAGCCACTCTGGCAGGGAGGTCAGTGGGGGAGCACTGGGTGCCCTTTAAGTCGACTTAAAGTCGACTGAGGGCTAATCCACATCTACACTGGCTAAGTCGACTTAATAAAGTCGACTTAGCCAGTAAAGTCAACTTTATACTAGGTTTTATAAAGTCGACTTAAAATTTCCTTAAGCAGTTGACTTAATTTACAAGTGTAGACACACCCAAAGAGCTCAATCTGTTTAGTTTAACAAAGAAAAGGCTAAGCTATGTCTTGATTACAGTCTGTAAGTATGTACATGGGGAAAACATATTTAATAATGGGCCCTTTAATCTAGCAGAGTTGAAGCTAGACAAATTGAAACTGGAAATAAGGCATACATTTTTAACAGTGATTGAAATTAACTGTTGAAATAATTCAACACAATGGAGTTCTCATTATTGACCATTTTTAAGTCAAGATTAGGTGTTTTTCCAGAAGATATCCGCTAGGAGTTATTTTGGGGAAGTTCTCTGTCCTATGTTATATAGGAGATTAGACTAGATGATCACAAAGTT
>ML685814.1:6243043-6396811 GCA_007922175.1 Pelusios castaneus
AGCCAATGAGAGACTGAATGGACTAAGTGGCCTGAAAACACTTTATCAGTTACAATAACCTGGCAATTACAGACCAGTAAACCTAACTTAGTTGGGCCGCCACCACTGATAGTACCTTTGAGAAGACTCTGGATGCTGTTGGGAGTCCAAAGGGTAGGACCTTGTATTGAAAATGGTGATCTCCTAGAACAAACCTCAGGAATCTCCTGTGCAAAGGATGGGTTGTGACATGAAAGTATGCATCTTGGAGGTCAAGAGCAGACAGCCAATCTCCCTTTTCTAGAGCTGGAATTATTGTTCCTAGTGTTACCATCTTAAAGTGATGGCTCATGACGAATGTGTTGAGTCTCCTTAGATCTAGGATGGGTCTCCAGCTACCCCTTTTTCTTCTGGGTGAGGAAATATCAGGAATAAAAGCCCTTCCCTCTGAATTGTATTGGGACTGTCTCTATTGTGCCTAGTGAGAGGAGGTATTGAAATTCCTGTTGTAACAAGAGCTTGTGAGAGGAGTCCCTGAAAAGGGACGGGGAAGGGGGTTGGGTTGAAGGGATAGAAGAAAAGGGGATAGAATATCCTTTGTCTATTATTTCTAAAACCCATCTGTCTGTTGTGATTTCTTTCTAGAGATGTAAGAATGGTGACAGGCGGTTCCCAAAGATGGCATTGCTGGTAAGTAATTCCTGCACATGTATGTTGTGGGGGGGGGGGTCTCGTGCTCTTGACCTGACTCTCAAAATCGTTGCTTGGAGGAGGCCTCCTGGCTCATTGAGGTTTGGATAGATGGTGAGCGATATTTTGTTTGATGTTGTCTACGCCGGTTGTCAAAGTTCCTGTGTGACTGGGTATAAGTTGGCCTGGACCTCTGGGAATAAAATTTGTTGTTTCTTTTTGGTTACAGGTGTGTATATTCCTAAAGATTTTTAAGTTGTCCTTGAGTCTTTTAAGGAGCGGAGAGACATCTGTTTTTTTAGTAAATAATTTTGGACCCTAAAATGGGAGGTCATTTACTGTCATCTGGATTTCTTTGTGGAAGCCAGAGAGGTGTAGCCACGTGGTCCAACGCATAACAATGGGTATGGCCAACGAGCATGCCTCTGTGTCAGCAGAATTTAGCAAGGCCTGTAATGCTGTTTGGATGATGAGGTGTCCTTCAGAAATGTTAGCTTTAAATTGTACTCTCTTTTCCTCTGGTATGTTATCAATAAAGCTCCCCAATTTGGAAAAGATCATGTGCATATATTTTGATAAGAGCACTTTGTAATTGGCTATGTGAAATTGCAAGGAAGCCAAGGAGTAAACTTTGTGTCCAAAAAGGTCCAACCACTTCCAGTCTTTATCATATGGTGTTGTTCTGGCATGGTGCTGCTTGCCTTTTTGATTGACAGCCTGGATGACAAGTGAGTTTGGTGTGGGGTGAGAGAGGAGGAATTCGTTACCCTTTGGGGGAACACAGTATTTCTTATCGGAACATTTGCATACAGGTGGTATTGTGGCAGGTGTTTTCCAAATGTCCTTTGCAGGATCCAGAAGTGCATCGTTGATTGGTAATGCTATTTTTGAGGATGTGGCTGTCTGAAAGATGTCACATAGTTTATGTTTTGCCTTTGGGACCTCTTCTAGGTATATTTCCAGGGCTTCAGAGACCCTTTTGAACAGGTACTGGAATTGTATAAAGTCATCCCCAGTTTTTGATGGGGGCATAATGGTTTCATTAGGTAAGGACAAACAGAGTTTTGGAGAGGGAATGTCCTCTGGAGCAGAAGGTATGTCAGATTCCTCTGCTGCTTGTCCTTCAGAGAGAGGTGGATCAATGGATGCTGAAGGTGATTGTATTGCTCTTGATCTTGGTGGGCTTGTTGTTTTTGAATGTTGGGACATGTATAAAGCCCAAGGGTCCCAATATTACCACTGCGGGGGGAAGGACATTGGAAGTGGCACTCATGGGTATCCACACCAAGTAGGTGGTTGTGGCACTGATGGGTGTGATGGACCCAGTTTAGGGCTTTGTACTGGAGACGATCGGCATGGAGTGTGCCCCTGCCCTTGTTCTGGCTCATCATCGTCACTCAAGAGTGTTTGGCTCTCTGTAGAATTCACTGGGAAATGAGTTGGTACCAAGCGAGATGGTATAGCATTGGTACCAAAAAGGGGGGACTCGGGAGTAGCTGAAACTGTGTGATCCCCATGCTGCAGGTAGTGTTGTGGTACTGAGAGTGTTGGTACCATTGTGGGGGATTTTAACGCTGTTGACCTCTGCTTATGCAGTACAGATTCTGCCAGGTCTTGGTATTGGACAGCTAGGGGACAGAAACGGAGACTGGTCAGAAATTGAGATGGTAACAAAATGTGACCGGACACAGTTTTTGCCAGCTAGCTGACAGAAACAGAGCCGGGTAAAAAAATCTGCAGAGACACAGTTTTTGGCACCACACAGGCAGCAGTGGCAGCATACTCTGTGTAGCTGCAGCAGGCAGAAGTGCTGACTGGTTTCTTAACTCCTTAGGTGCCATGGCCATACGTTTTTCTTTGGCCTTGGTACCTTTAGTTGAGCTTGCCCCATCAGAGTCTATAGCTCTGTGGGTACTTGCGGCAATAGATGGTGCTGCAGTCCCGAGTCTGAAGTGCTCGGTGCCAACGGTACTGGCTCCTTTTCTGTGGCTGGGGAGCTTTTTCTTAGCTGTTTCCCTCACTGGAGAGCCTGCAGAACTCTTTTTAGTGGCTCTTTTCTGTCCAGACTCCCTGATATCAACCCTTGCGGTCAGCCGAGTGTCAGAGGCTGCTGAGGGTGACCGATGTGTAGGCGGAGATCCCAATTCGGCATACAAAGAAGGTCTCTGTGCTTTCTCCATTAAAAGGAGTTTTAGCTGCAAGTCTCTCACCTTCCTTGTTCTCTCTTTTACCTTGTAACAATGGGAGCCCTTCTCAGGTATGTGCGATTCCCTGAGGCAACAGAGGCACTGAGTGTGTCCGCCAGGGAGTGGGATCAAGAGTCTGCAAGTCAGGCAGCATTTAAACCCAGGGGAGCCAGGCATGCCTGGGTTTGTTTGGTTTTTTAAATAAATTTCTTATGTACTTATCTAACTAACCTAGTAGGGAAGAATAGGGCGGGAAGGTAGTGAAGGAAATAATTATTTTTTTTAATGAGGGAAAGGATAACTGGAGGTAACTGGAGGGCCTTTGGTAAGTAAAGAGTTAAACTGCTATGCCTAAGGGAGAAGAGAACTAGCTGTCTAATAGAGGAGGCATTGCTGAAGGCGCCGTTTCAAGCCACCGGTGGTAGAGAGGAAACTGAGGGACGGTTGGTCACGTGGTGCTGTTTAACTGCCGAGCACAGCACGGGACGGTGACAGAACGCGTGCGACCTGACCAGGCACTGCTATCGAAAATCTCCAAGCTCGCATGCAGGGCGCTCAGACACCTCGGGTATGTCTACACTATAAAAAGTTAAGTCAACTTTATTAAGTCCACTTTGTTAAGTCGACCTAACTGCCCTTAAGTCGACTTAAAAAAGTCAACTTGAGTGTTACTCCCCATCCACAACATCCTTAAGTTGATTTAAGGAGTCAACTTAAGGCTTAAATCAACCTAATGGACAGTTATTAGATTGACTTAAGCTTTCATTAATCGACTTAAGGAATTTCTTAAGTCGACTTAATGAAAGTCAGGTGTAGACATGGAGAAATTTAGGTCAACCTAAGGGTCCTTAAGTCAACCTAAATTGCTATTGTAGACATACCCCTACACTGGAGCACCCACAGGGACATTCCTCAAAGAAGAATGATTAGATGTGTGAAACAGCATCCATATGAGGAGGGATTACAAAGAATGGGACAGTTCCTCTTAGGAAAAAAAAAAGAACTAAGGGTGGGAGATATGATAGAGGTTTATAAAATCATGAATGGTGTGGAGAAAGTGAATAGGAGAAAGTTATTTACCCTTTCACATAACACAAGAACCAGGGTCACCCAATGAAATTAATAGGCAGCAGGTTTAAAACAAACATGACTAAGTACTTCTTCATACAAGGCACAGTCAACATGTGGAACTCTTTGCCAGGGCACGTTGTGAAGGCCAAAAGTATAATGGGACTCAAAAAAGGACAGGGTAGGTCAATGGAGGATAGCTCCATCAATGGCTATTAGCCATGATGGTCAGAGATACAACCTCATACTCCAGGTGTTCCTAAACCTTGGACTTCCAGAAGCTGGGAGTGGACAATGAGGCATCTGGCACTGACAAGTCAGGAAACTGGGCTAGATGGACCTGTCTGATCATTTTTATATTGCTATGAATCTGAAATCGAGCTGGAAAGAGGGCAGTAGCCCATTAGGGTAAAGAGACTTCTCCCCATAGGAAACTTGAAGCAGGGCAGGATGATAGAACAGCTCCTACCTCCTAGAAAGCCTCTTGCTTCCAAGATATGATACTGTTTATCAAATTACCCCATGAAAGAGATACTACTGCCTAGTAAAGTGAAAGAAAATCTGTTTCAGTATATTTTGTTTGTATTTACCTTTGTATTTACCACAGCTGTTAAAATTCCTGTATTATACTATCATTTTAAAACATACATTTTCATATAGGATGTCCAAATCTATAGTCTTTATGCAAATAACATTCCCACTGATTTCAATAATTTTGCTTGAGTGAAAACTGGAAAAAGACTATAGGATTTCTTCCACAATTGTTAGTGATAAATTACAATTTTAAAAGGTCAAATTTTATTACTAGTTTAATTCACAAATGACCTTGATTAGATGACATTTCAATAAATTTGTCTAATTTATAATTTTTTGCGTGTTGTATGAAGAGGCATAGCCAGCCCATGCTTTCCTGACTCCTTAGAATGGGCCTGGCCAGGCCTGCTTCCGGTCAGCTGACCAGAAGCTTTTTGCCAATGGTCCAGTTGCCTAGCAACTGGAGCATCAGGAGGAAGAGGGAGGGGGAGAGGCAGCCCAGCCCTCTGCCATGCAAAGGCTGAAGAGGCTGCTCAGGGCTGGAGCTGTGGGTGGAGAGCAGCCCACCCCTTCCCTTCTGCCTGCAGTGCCACCGCTCACCAGTCCGTGGTCTTGGTCACAGTGGCCCAGCTCGCACCGTTGTCAGGCACTGCAGCAGGCAGGGTGGGCGGGTCTGCTGGCCAGGTGGGCACAAGCCCACCTGGACCCACCCATAGCTATGCTCCTGGTTGGATGTATAGAACAGATTTTTAAGTATACAGGTATTTCCTACTCTCTCCTTAAATTTGTAGAATTCTGCAAGATTTTCAGTCTTACATTAGACGGTTATATTGATTATATTTCCTGCAAGATGGTAACTGAGGGTCAGATTACAAAGGTTTTTAGATGCCTAAAGATGCAGACAGGCACCTAATGAGATTTGTGAAGTGCATAAGCAGGGTAGTTGTCATATGCTCACACTGACTTCAATAACAGAGTTAGGTGCACTTTTGTAACTCCCACTAGATTTGCCTATCTTCATCTTTAGGCATCAAAATACCTTTGTAAATCTGGTCCTGACACCCTTATCCTATAACATAGACAATAATGCAGAAATTATTCTATTTGCTATGCTTTCCCCATGTCCATATAGTGGTATGTTCTTTTAGAAATGTATTATCTGAGCGTGACAGCTGGCATTTTTGCCTTTAAGAATACAAATAGCCCACATCAGCCATCTTATTCCATGAATAGTCCCACTGATTTTACTCAATTAAACATAAACAACCATAGGAAAATCAAATTTATAGGAAGTGATCTTATTACTGTACAATAAGAAACAATCCTGGAAATCTTAATTAACAGGAGTAGTCCTATTTAACTCAAATTCCTATCTAAGGTCGCTGACGTCAATGGCTACTAATGTCAATAAAGAGTTCCAGTTCCAGGCCCTATTCCTTTAATGCTATTAATCTGCATATCCATATATTTTTAATCTTGTGTGAGGATGGAGTTCAAGATGCTCAGCATCTTTCCGGACTGAGCACTTTGTGTATTGTCTTGTGAGTACTAAGTACCAAATACAATAGTTGAAAAGTTGAGTAGTCCCATTGACTTCAGCAGTATTGTCTGTAAGAGAAAGCTCTATGCTCTGTTGCAACTGTTTTCAGTGTGCAGTCTTTTGGGCTATACTGTGAACCCCTACTCACTCACATTGGCAAGCAATTTCTCACCAAAATTTGCCACTGAAGCCAATAAG
Source organism: Pelusios castaneus (assembly GCA_007922175.1). Classification (NCBI taxonomy): domain Eukaryota; kingdom Metazoa; phylum Chordata; order Testudines; family Pelomedusidae; genus Pelusios; species Pelusios castaneus. The sequence continues at coordinate 6,249,239 of ML685814.1, forward strand.
AGTTCTCATGTGAGTAACTGCTCACCAGTATAAGTAAGGGGCTCATAATCTGGTTGTGTATGTTTAAGAGATGCACATTGTATACTTTTACAGATTTCTAGATTTCTTATATCTTATTTCTTATATTACTTTTTCTTTAATTCTTGCATGTCCAATAAGTAATATAAAATATAATGGAAAAAATTTTCTTTATATGTCATCTTACTTACTATATTAAGTTTAGTTTGGCTTCCATTGCTCATAATTTCTTCCTCTGATATCTTACTAAAATTGTCCAGATAGTGGTCTGATATTGTATGACACAGATCTTCAAAAGAATATTCCTTTTCTTGGCACAGTTTGATTTCATCTAAGAGCTTTGATAACTCTCCAGTCACAGCTTCACCTTTTAAAAGATAGATATAATTAGTCAGAATAATTAGAATTTAAAGGGGACTTTTGTTGCTAAAAAACAATGCAAAACTTTTGAATCTTGGTGTAGATATAATGATACTACAGACTATTCCTTACATTACATGCTTTAGAGTCTACATCTTGACAAGTTTCAAAGGGATAGGTGTGTTAGTCTAGTTCAGCAAAACAAACAAGGAGTCTGGTGGTACTTTTAAAGACTAACAAATTTATTTATTGCATGAACTTCCATAGGAGAAGTGGGATTTTCTCCCACGAAAGCTCATCCAATAAATAAATTTATTAGTCTACATCTTGACTCTCACATACAATCTCGAGTAAAAGATAATGAAATGGTGCCTCATTCAAAGGGGAACACTGAGAAACATTCTACATTCCCCTATTTTTTCCTGTACACTGTATGCCACTGTATATGAGCACTGGCCATGACTCTACTGTCTCTCTGCCCTCTGAGCCTAAAAAACTGCAGCCAGTGAAGAATGTCAACATTCATATCTAGAATGAGAAAGCTGCTATAACCACACAAAATGCTTTGCATTTGCTATCTCTTTGTTTCTGTGGGCTATTAAGGTGTCAGCTATAAGACTCTTGCTGTTGCTTTAGGACTAAATTCTCAGGATTTGTGACAAGATGTTTCTAATGAAAAACACGTAAGACTAGAACCTGCTTCCTATAGCAGCCTACATTTGGTGAATTTCAGAGTATTGCAGCATTAAGGATGCTGTTATTGAATTTTTTACTTTGAAGATGTTATTCCTTTGTAAAGGCTACCTTTAGTGATGCAAAGTCTCCAGCTGATGAGGCAATGGGCACAAGGAAATAGGCCCAATCAAATACTAATACCCTTACCCATATTGAGTAACATTTTACTCTGAAAGTAGCCATTGAAATCAGAAGGAGCTTTTACAGAGTAAGGTGATATTCAGCAGGAATAATGGTTTCAGAATCTGGCCCTGAATAATTGTAATTTCCACTATATGTGCATACCCATTGCTTTCAACACTAAGAGCCACACTGTAAATGATCACGATAAGGGTACACACAAGAAATCACCTTCACTTACCCAATTACAAAACAATTTCCCTCAGCAGAAGTTACTTCACTCCCTGTGCTCTAGCTCAGAGCCAGCAATAAGCATAAGCAGACTAAGCAATTGCTTAGGATTCCAGACAGCTCAAGGGGCCCCCTATTTGCTTTTTTACAGTCTGTTGTATGCAGCACTGTCCCGTGGGGGGAGCGGGGCCAAGGGCCAACTGGCCGAGGCGGGGCCCCCCCCCCCCCCCCCTGCTGGAGGGCAGGTGGGCTGCTCCACCCCCCCAGGGAGCCAACCCGGGCGGAGAGGTTGAGGCCGCTGGCTGGGAGCCAGCTCTGGGCCCAGCCCTGGAAGCAGGGGCCACCAGTGGAGGGAGCCGGCCGCAACCGGGACCCCAGGCTGCTGCGGTCAGTGCCCCAGCCGGGGATCTGAGGCCGCCACTGAGAGCTGGCCTTGGCCGCATGGGGCAGGTCGCAGCAGGCCAGCCCAGAGGTGGGCCCTGGCCACCTGCTCCGCCCCAGGGGCGGGGAGGGCTAGTCCAGAGACTGGGCTTAGTGCTCCTGGCCCGCGGAGCAGGGAAGAGTATGGCCACCATGGGGGGGGCGCGGGGCCCGCATAACCGCGGGGCCCGGGGCGATCACCCCATTCCCCCCCCAGGGACAGCCCTGGTTGTATGGAGGGGGCCCCCCAAAATATGCCTACTTCAGGCCCTCAATGAGCTATCACCGCTTCTGCTTTAGCTAGTACAAGGATTGCTTCATCTTGCGGAGTAATAAGCCTAAAAAGACAGGCCTTTCCAATTTTTCCCTGGTCTATGGAGTGGTGCCAGTGCACCGAGGAAGAATAGTCTAATCCCAGCTAATAGATGGAGCAGCTAATACACTGCCTGTATGCTTAAAGAAGCCTCAGAATAATTGTGCTTGCCTGAGAGACAATCTCCTTGGTGTGCTTCCTGGTGCAGTTCTGCAATGCCATGATCTAGCTCTAATAATAATTTTTAAAAATACAACTAAGGGCCAAACTTATAGCTGAGATTTTCAAAACCACCGTTGGAAGCTGTACGTTAAATTCTCCAATTTGGCTTTGAAAAAGGAAGGTTACTCACCTCTGGTGCAGTAAACAAAGTTCTTCGAGATGAGTGTCCCTGTGCTGCTCCACTGTAGGTGTGTCAGCGCACCTCGCATCACGGATCGGAGATTTCTCAGCAGAGTGCGTGGGGGGGCCCCATGTGCACAGTTGGTGTCCTGCATTCCATTGACCGTTATCCACTGTGTGCACGGCCCCCCACACCCTCAGTTCCTTCTCTACCATCAAGTAATAGCTACTCGGAAGTAAAGGGGAGGACGGGGGGTAGTGAAGCAGCACGGGGACACTCATCTTGAAGAACTTTGTTTACTGCAGCAGAGGTAAGTAACCTTCCTTTCTTCTTCAAGAAGTGACCCGTGGTGCTCCACAGTAGGTGAGTATAAAGCAGTATCTCTACTTGGTGATGGGATATTCGGCTTTATTGTGCTGTACCAATTTTAATACAGCTACCCCTACCGCTGCATCATTCTTATCTGCTTGGTCAATGGCATAGTGTTTGACGAATGTGTCCGCTGAGGACCATGTAGCCGCTCTACAAATGTCCATTATAGGAACATTGTCCAGAAATGCCATAGAGGTGGCCACTGCCCTAGTCGAGTGTGATCTTATTGCTGTTGGTGGATCTATTTGTGATTGTGAGTACGCTGTGCGGATACACATGGAGATCTATTTTCACAATCTCTGCTTTGATATCGGCTGCCCTCTGTTCCTTTCAGCAATGGAGACGAAGAGTTTAGGAGTTTTTGTAAACTGTTTTGTCCTTTCTAGATAGAAGGCCATGGCTCGTCTGATGTGTGCAACATGGCCTCACGATCATTATTGTGTGGTTTCGGGTGGAACACAGGTAAGTGTATTGTTTGATTTATATGAAATGTTGAGTTGATCTTGGGCAGAAACTTTGGATGTTATCGTTGTAAAATATCGTAAATGGTGGGCGTGGCATCAATGCTGCAAGCTCACTTACTCATCTCGCTGATGTTATAGCTATTAAAAATGAAACTTTCATGGACATATGCAATACCTAATGGTTCAAACAGCACCTTCATGATCACTTTTAGCACCACTGACAAATTCCATGGTTCCATTGGGGTCTGCACACTTGGATATACGTTCTGGATTCCAATCATAAAGCGTTTGACTATCGGGTGTGCAATATAGTCGTCCCGTGTATCGACTTATGGAATGTCAAAATTGTTGCAAAGTGTACTTTGAGGATGTTTATGGATACTTTCATCTTTCTTAGTATTAATAGGTGTTAATAGGTAGTCCCAGTATTACCGGGATGTCCTCTGCAAATGGATCAACTTTCCTTTCAAGACACCATCTAGAGAATCGATCCCACTTCTGAAGGTACGTTTTTCTGGTTGTTGGTTTCCTGCTGTTTAGCAGGATATTTTTAACTTATTGTGAGCATTGGAGTTCTATATCTTCGAACCACTTATTATCCATGCTGCTAGGTGCATTCTGTCCAGCTGTGGATGAAGTGTGTGTCCTTGTCCTGAGTCAATAAGTTCGGTATCTTGGTGAGGGTGATTGGAGTCCTTACCGACATCTCTACTAGGTAAGTGAACCATATTTGTCTGGGCCATCGTTGCGCTATCATTATTACTTTCGCCTTGTCCTTGCATATCTTTTGAATAACTTTGTTGATCATTAGTATTGGTCAGAAAGCATATAATAGGCCTCTGTCCCATTTGATTAGGAGAGCATCTCCCATGGAACCCTTCCCTACTGCTCCTCTGGAACAGAAATTCTTGCATTTTTTGTTCTCGTAGGTCGCAAATAGATCGATCCTTGGGTAGCCCCATCGTTGGAATATTGTCTGGAGTATGGCATCGTGCAACTCTCACTTGTGATTTTCATTGAATCGTCTGCTTAGTGTGTCTGCAATTATATTATGGGCTCCAGGTAAGTAAACTGCCAATATCTGCATATTGTGGTGGGTGCACCAGTCCCACAATTTGATTGCCTCGGAGCAGAGAGATTTGGATCTTGCTCCTCCCTGCCGATTGATATAATATGTACATGCCATATTGTCTGTTCTGATTTTATTGATTTCCCCACTATCATGGAGAGGAAGTGTCTGCATGCGTTTCTTACTGCCCTTAACTTTAGTAGGTTTATATGTAACATACTTTCGTCCCTTGACCACTTGCCCTGGGCAGTCTGATCTCCTAAGTGTGCTCCCCATCCTAGTAGGGAGGCATCTGTAGTTAACAGAGATGTCAGTGATGTCTTCATAAATGGTACACCGCTTAGCAGATTTGTGGAAGTTTCCCACCAAGCTAGCGATTCCTTTATATGTTTCGGCACCATAACTATTTTTTCTAATGTATTCCTGTGAGATCAAAATACCATCATGAACCATAGTTGCAACGGAAGCATGTATAGCCTCGCATTCTCCACTACATTTGATGTGGCTGCTATATGCCCTAGTATTTGAAGGCATGTTCGTGCTGTAACTGTGGGAGATATTCGAATTGTGTCCCCCAAAGCTTTTATAGCTTCAAATCTTTCCTGTGGCAGGTATGCCCTGGCCGAGTTGGTGTGTATACGAGCCCCAATGGAATGTTAACTCCTGAACTGGTGTGAGGATAGATTTTTTGTAATTTATTATTAGTCCCAGTTGTTGGAACAACTGTTGTTTGATGATATGGCTTTCTCCGCCATTTCGTGAGAACGAGCTTTTATTAGACTAAATAAGGAAAGAAAACTACCCTTGCCTTCTGTAGTTGTGCTGCAACCATTGCCATTCATTTTGAAAATACTCTGGGAGCGGTGCAGAGACCGAACAGAAGAACGGCATATTGTTAGTGTTTGTTGTCTAGTATGAATCTCAGGAATCTCCTGTGATACGGGTGTATAGTTACGTGAAAGTAAGCATCTTTTAGGTCGAGGGATGCCAACCAATCCCCTTGTTCCAATGCAGAAAGAATGACCAGTAAAGTTACCATTTTGAATTTCTGCATTTTCACATGTTTGTTTAGTCATCTCAAGTCTAATATTGGTCTCCATCCCCCCGTCTTCTTCTCTGTGAGGAAGTAGTATGAGTAAAACCCTCTGCCCACGAATTGAGTTGGGACCTCCTCTATTGATCCAATTTTTAGAAGTTTGTCTACTTCTTCTTGAAGTAGCTGTTCGTGAGATGGGTCCCTGAAAAGCGACAGGGAGGGGGAATGTGGCTTGGGTGTGGATATGAATGGAATTGTGTACCCTGACTATCTCCAACACCCATTTGTCTGATGTGATGAGATGCCACTGGTGGTAAAATCGGTGTAGTCTGTTGTTGAATGGCTTTTGTTTCATATTCACATCTTCCTGATTTGGATTTGGGTGGTCTTGCAAACCCTTGACCAGTGTCTCAAAACTGCTGTCTGGAGGGTGCAGTTTGAGAACTTGATGACTGCTGGTTCTGTTGTCTACGACACTGTGATCGTGGTCGAGACCTGAAGTTATCACACCTTTTATTCTGCTAGAAGTGTGTATACCGGGAGCTATATGGCTGTTGCCTAAAATTTCTTATTCTTATAGACGGGGTGTAGATGCCTAAGTTCTCAGCGTTGCTCTGGAATCTTTCATAGTATGCACTACCTCATTCGTTTTTTCACCAAATAGTTTGGACTTATCAAATGGTAAGTCCTCAGGTGTAGCCTGTAGTTGTTTTGGTAATGCAGCTGAATGCAGACATGAAACTCTGTACATAACCACTGCTGTAGCAACAGTTCTTGAAGCTGTATCTGCCACATCTAAAGAGGCCTGCAGTGCTGTTCTGGCTGCTAGATGGCCTTCTCTTATTATTGATGTGAATTGTTGCTTTCCTCTGGTATGCAGTCCATAAAATCATTGAATTTACAATAATTGTCATGGTCATAGTTAGATAACATAGCAATATAGTTTGCCACTCAAAGTTGAAGGGAAGCTGATGTATACACTTTCCTACCAACAGATCCAGTTTTTTATCCTCTTTATCATGAGGAGTCAATTTTGTCTGGTTTTGTTTGGATCTCTGTTGTACTGCCTCTATTACAAGTGAATTACACTGCAGGTAGGTGAACAAAAATTCGTTATTTCTTGTCCACCCGCTTTGAAGTTGGTGTTACCATAGCCGGGTTCTGCCAGAGTTGGTTTGCTGGGTCCATAATTGCATTGTCCATAGGTAAAGCTATTTTGTACAATGAAGAAGATTGTAATATTCTTAGCAGCTTATGATTAGATGTAGGTACCTCTCATAGTGATATATCCATAGAGTCTGCCACTCCTTTAAACAGTTCCTGAAATTGTTTTATATCGTCCACATTATTTTGCTGTTTAGTCACTCTGTTGTCTTCTGGTGACAAGGACAGGTCATACATTGGGCAGACATTTTCCTGCTCCATGGAGTTCTGATTAGTATTATTCTTTCAATTATTTTGTTCTATTTCTTGTGTTTGGCTTCTTGTTTCCCCAGGGGATGACATAGCTGAGTCATCTCTAGATGTGGATGGTCCATCCCTTGTTCTAGAGTATTTGGAATAGGCATCCCATACTGGCCCAGCACACTGTGATGTGCTGGTGTATACCATGGATATGGGAGCCATGTATATTCAGGCACTTCATAATATCTATGGTGCCTTTTGTATGCTGTACGTAACCAGTTAACTGCTTCCCTCTCTGTCTCCTCCTCCGAGGAGAAAGGATCAGGGGAAAAAACGCCTTCTGGGCTGCTCAGATCTGGGGAGGAGTCTGTCCCATATAGGAGTGAAATGGGTGAGGATGTAGCAAACTCCTCTTCTCTCCCCCATGCCGCGGTTTTTGTTTGCACTTTCGTGGCTGATTCAGTGCCTTGGCTTGTGCTTGTAACTGTTGTGAGCCTTGGTCTATTACCGGGCTCAGCAACGGCTGCAGAGCTTGTGTTGGTATCGCTGCTGGTGCTGGCTGCAGCGGTTGTTTCGATGCTGCTGGCTTTGCCGGCTGCAGTGCCAGTATCTGTACTGCTGCTGGTATCGGCCCCAGCACTTGGAACATTGCCGCTGTCGGTATCGCCTGCGGCGGTAGTGTCAATGCCCCGGCCAGTGCCGGCTGCGGTGCCAGCGCCGAAGGCTCTGTGGCTATGCCTACACTGGCAAGTTAGTTCGAATTAAGGAAGCTTAATTCAAACTAACTTAAGCCATGGCTACACTAGGCTTTCATTAGTTTGAATTAAGGGTTTCCTTAATTTGAACTAATAAATTCGAATATGCTATTCGAACTAAGGGTTAATTCAAACTAGTTAGTTCGAATTAACCAATGTGGCCATGTTAGTTCAAACTAATTGCTTAGTTCGAACTAACCGGCCCATTGAACTCAATGCAATTCGCTAATTCAAACTAAGCAAATGCCATGAATGGCACTTGCTTAGTTCGAACTAAATTTTGCTAGTTCGAATTAAGTTAATTCTAATTAACTAAATCGAACTAACTTTAGTAAGTGTAGACATAGCCTATGAGTGCCTGCACTCCGCTTACTGCTGGTGCTGCAGGAATGTCCATTGTGGCCATTGCCGGTACGTCGAGCACACCATTTCCTAGAGTCAAGAGAGCTCTTCGCATCCTTAGATATTTCTGTACCACAAGGATCCACAGCCTTATTGGTACCAGCTCCTGTTTCCAATCACCTTTTCTTTTTCTTCTCGATTCCCGCTGGCGATGAGGAATGCTAGTGCCTTTTACAGGACTTCTCTGCAGGTAGAGAGATTGTCCCTGGGTCTGAGGCAGGCTTCAATGATCTTTGCATGAGAATCATTTTAAGCCTGAGATCTCTCTCTCGTCTGGCTCTTGACTTCAGGTTTTTGTAGGCTGAGCATTTTGATGGTATATTCTCCTCACCCAAACATAGGATACACTCTGGCTATGTCTACATTTGAAAAGTTAAGTCGATTTTATAAAGTCGACTTAATAAGGTTGACTTTAAGTTGACTTAAAGTCAACCTTATTAAGTTGACTTAACAGAAGTGGACTTAACTTTTCAAGTGTAGATGTGGCCCCTTTTCGACCTTATTAAGTCGACTTAACATTTTAAGTCGACTTAAAAAGGTAGACCTAGGCACTACTCCATGTCTCCACTGGCTTAAGTCAACTTTATAAAGTCAACTTAAGCACTAGCTAGTTCAAAGTAAAATGAGGTGTTATTAATTCAAACTAACTTTTCCTTAATTCAAATTAAGGAGCAGCTTAAGTCGAATTAAGGAGAGCCAAGTTTAGACCTGGAGTAAATTAAGTCAACTTAAGCCTCCTCTAGTCGACTTAATTCGTAAGTGTAGATGTATCCTCTGTCTGTCCGTCCGATGCCAGAATTGCCTCTCTACATTTAGCACAGCATTTAAAGCCTGGTGAAGTGGGCATTTCTTTTCTTTTTCTTTTAAACTAACTAACTAACTAACTAACTAACTAACTAACTAACTAACTAACTAACTAACTAATAGGAAAAAAGGGAATTTGAAGAAATAACTCCTATCTAAACTCTGACTACAATTATTAACTGCTAACAGATTTTTTTTTTCATGTAACTGACGAGAGCAGCTGAGTGGTCCATTCTAAATCAAAGGCGGTTGAGAAGGAATTGAGGGGGTGAGAAGCCGTGCACACAGTGGATAACGGTCAATGGAATGCGGGACACCAACTGTGCACGTGGGGCTCCCCCACAGACTCTGCTGAGAAATCTCTGATCCATGATGCGAGGCGCGCAGACGCACCTACAATGGAGCACCACGGGGACACTTCTCGAAGAAGAATATATGGATTTTCTATATTCTGTAATCCCATTAACTTCAATGGGATTTTTATAAAAAATGTATGGGTAGGAAGTGGCTCAAAATCAGAATTTTTCATTTTTCACATTTAGCTTTCTGATTAGAAAACAGAATGTAATAAAATGCATGTTGTAATAAAGAAAATAAAAAATGAAAGTTGAGAGACCACTATTAAAAACACATCTCTGTGCCTTTTCTTTAAAAGTCCAGTTAAGAAAACTAAACAAATAAAATTAATCACATTTTCTTACATTATTTTTATGCTGAATGTGGGAACACGTTATCTAAGACTAAAATTTTCATATTAACAAGAAAGGAAACTTTATCCTTAACTTTTTATTAATTAATTTCAGGCCAGATTCTAACGCTCCTTCTTGTTGCATAGAACCTTATTCCAGGAATGATTTTTCTGAAGTCAATGGAGCTATCTGTGTGCTAAAGTGTTACTTAACTTGACTAAGAATATCAGAATCTGGCCATCAAGAATAAGTTGTTTTCTGATGGGCGTAGATTTGTTTGCAGGGGAAGAAAGCAATACAAGTGAAGAGATAAAACTTTACTACCACAGAGTACTTTGGAATTTCATATAGAGGAATTTTTCTTTTTTGGGTGACAAGAGCCAATGCTTAGGACTCTTTTTACAAGTTGTGGGGAGTATCTACAGCAAGATACTTCTGATACATCTAACGAAGTGGGTTGTAGCTCACAAAAACATATGCCCAAAGAAATTTGTTAATCTTTAAAATGCCACAGGACTCTCATTGTTTTTAGTGTATACAGACTAACACGGCTACCCCTCTAGATCTAAACAGAGAGTGGGAGTGCACCACACACAGGAAAGGTCTTCAGTGTAGTAGTGGGAAAAGAGAGCATAAAATTCTGCTCCTATGCAGTAAGTGGGAGTGCATAGTCTGAGGGAAAAGCACCAAGGGACCACATTGATGATCATGGTACAAGAAAGTCATGGTGTAAGAATTCTCTATGCAGAGAAAAGGAGTGTAACATATGCAAGTGATCTCTGCAGGAGCAATGGGAGTATAATAAAGGGGAAGCTATCTGTATGAGACAGCAAAAGTAAAGTGTGTTAGGCTTTTAAATGGAAATGCCAGCAAAACCCTGCTGCACATAGAGCATGTTTCTATTATATTTCAGTGTGAAAGTTGTACCTTAATATTAAACAAATTAAAAAACAGATAAGAGGAAGTCATTATAATGTATTATGGTCCATATAGTCTTCACTTCCTACATAACACACATTATGGAGTATATGATAAATATTAGAAAATCAGCTATTCTGTTTATTGGAGTGTGGAGTCAAGCTCATTAGTCTCTCTGAGAAATAAAGTTTCTCAATGTCAATATCTTCTGTTATTTCTCCTCTCTAACACATATTATTATAGAATAAATTCTCATTAATAGTATAAAATATATTATTAGAGAGAGAATCTTTGGCATAGCTTCTGCATTTATAAAACAGAAATATTTACTTTTAGTTGTTTGGGATGGAGAAACTTCTGGGGATAAAATGCAAGACTGATGTTCTGGCACTGGGCATTCCTGTGTAGGTTCCTCCAAAATGGTTGCATTTCCTGTTTCTATGTATTCTGTAATTAAAAAGACACACACAACAACAACAACTCTTCAATTTATAATTTTTTCCAAACAAAAATATATCTCCTTTTTTCCCATGAAAGGGTATTTCCATTTCTCACTTTCCCATGCACAAGAGCCTCTGGCCCCAAGGTCCTGCAGCACCAGCCCTCCCACAGGCTGCTGTGGTGGGACAGTCAGGGGCCCTGAGGTCCCTTAGTCCAACCTTGCTCAACACCCAACCATTTGTGGTGATATGGGACTAACCACTAAGGAAACAGGAAAGTCAGTTTTCAAACAAAGGAAAAATGGATTCTAGCATCCTGGGAACTGGTACAGCATCCCCTAGTGGTCCACCCAAACATCTGCTTAGAACACCTTTGATGTCTAGATGTGGCAGGCCATGATGCAGAGGCAGAAGGGGAGGTCTACATCAATAATCTCTAATCTTCTTTCTCTCTGCAGGTCCTGACAGACAGCTGGAGCAGAATACCAGGGGAATTGCTGAGGCCAGAAGTACTTTCTGGAAGGGGCCAGGGTGTATAACCCAAGAGATTTTAGGGTCGCTCTCAAGCTCTTTAACCATTGAGCTTAGTGTCAGTCTGCTCTGAAAAGAGCAAGGATCCCTCAAAGGGCAGGTCCCTCACAATCTGTTGGACCTCCTGCGGGAACCCAGAAAACTGCAATCAGAAGCTCCAATGCCTGGCCATGGCTAAAGCCATGGACCTGGCAACTGAGTCAGTGGAATTCAAAGCAGCTTGCAGAAAAAACCCTTGCCACCAGTTTTCCCTCATCCACTTGTGTAGCCTCTTCTGGCAGCTTGTATTTAAATTTTAGCACGGAGTCCCATACGTTAAAATCATACCTATCCAAAAGTGCATGCTGGTTTATAATCCTGAGTTGTACACCCTGGTAAAATAAAACTTTCCTAGCACACAAGTCTAACTTTTTTAAGTCTTTCAATTTTAACATTATGCCTTGATGCCCCTGCCTTTCTCTCTCATTGGCAATAGATGATAAGATGGAGATATAGAAGTAAAAGGATTCATAACCTTCGGTGGGTACATAGTACCTGCAGGCAGCCCTATTTGAAGTTGGGGAAATTGATGCAGGGGTCTGCCACTGCATCTTAACTGGATCCATAATGGCTTTATTGAGAAGCAGAGCCACTCAGGAACAACCTGCAGTGGATAAAATATTGACCAAGTGGTGAGAGGATTTTTTACTTACTCTCCCTTTATGCCCAGACTTACGGCAACCCTCTTTAATAATTCTTGGTACACTTTGTAATCCTCTAGAGGAGGCAATATGCCCCCTCTTGAGACTGTCTCATGAGGTAAGGAGGAAGAGGAGGCCAGCACTGGATGCAGATACTCTTCTTCCCTTTCTTGATCTTTAGGATCATGTTGAGTTGGCTCTTGGAGTCTTGTGCTGGGCTTGATATTAGAGTCAGGAATGAATGCTGCCCTGTGCATTGGTGCTATGTGCCTTTCTGATGCCCCCGGATAGGAGTGCCTGGAAAATGATAAACTCTTAGGCTATGTCTACACTTGTAAAGTTCAGTCGACTCTGTTAAGTTGACTTAACAAGGTCGACTTTAAGTTGACTTAAAGTCGACCTTGTTAAGTTGACTTGACAGAGTGGCTACACTTTAAGTCAACTTAAGTCGACCTTGTTGAGTCAACTTAACAGTAGACATAGCCGGCCACACTGGCTTAAAGTCGACTTAAGAAGTTGACTTAAGGCTTAAGTCGACCTTCAGAGGTGGTGTTATTAAGTCGAGATAAGCTGTTAATAAGTTGACTTAAGGAAGCGCTTAAGTTGACTTAATAAAAGCCTAGTGTGGATGCGGCTTTGTGTAGGTCGACTTAAGCATCCTAAAGTCAACCTAAGTTGCCAGTGTAGACGTACCCCTAGTTACCTCCTGGCCAATCACTTGATGGTACTTCTGTGATAGGATTCATGGAAGCGTGGAAACCTCTGGAGAAGATAGCAAGAGCAGCTCCAAGGATGGGAAATGTAGGACTTGACCTCCCATTAAGACGACAACTCTCCTTCCACTGACCATAAAGGTGCCATTCCAGACAGTACTGGTGATCAATGCTGAGGTTGTACTGCCAGTTATACAGAGACCAACAGGGTCAGGAGGTCCTTGACAGCTGCAAGCATTTCCAGCATGAATGGTATCAAGACAGTATTGATATGAATGTGGAAGGAGCTCCTTCTAACTTCAGACTTGATGGAACCTGCCTTGTCGATAGAGTCAACAGTGCCATTTTCTGCAGTACATATGCAGAGGGGTGCTTAGACTTAGCCCTGGTCTACAATCGACATATTACCTTACTGACAGTGATGTTCAACATAATGCCCTGGCAGGAGGAAGAAGCCTACACCTATTATCCCTGGATCTCTTTTTTGATAAGTACTGCTGAGGAGGAACAGCAGAAAAAGGTGAGTCTCCTGTGGCCAATATATTTTCCTGACAGAGACAGAAGTGTACAGAGCTAAGGACTTCAGGGTAGCTCTAGACTTAAGTCAAGTCCATGGAGCTTGCTGTCCTTCTGGTCCAAGAACAGAAAAGGACCCTCAAAAGGCAAGCCCTGGATAGAAGTCTGTATTTCATAGGGAAGACCACAAGACTACTGCAAGGATGATCTACACATGGCCATTGCAGAAACAAAGGGTGCATCTACACTGGGAGCTTAGGTCGACTTAAGGATGCTTAAGTTGACCTAAACTACTCCCCGTCCACATTGGGCTTTCATTAAGTCAACTTAAGTGTTTCCTTAAGTCGACTTAATGGAAGTTTAAGTCGACTTAAGAACATCTGCTTTAAGGTCGACTTAAGTGTTAAGTCGACCTTATTAAGTCAACTTAAGGCAGTGTGGACAGGGAGTAGCCCTAAGTCGACCTAAGTGCCCTCCAGACCTCCCTCCCAGAGTTCCAACCACAGGGCAGGACATAGCCCTGACCACCCTGCTCCCCAGAACTGGCCAGGCCTGCCATCTGCATACATGGCAGAGCAGAGCCAGTGCTGCAAGCAGACCCCATCCTGGAGCCACCAGGAAATCATGGACCTGCTTCTGTCCAGCAGCCCCTGTCCCCTTGCCACACAACACTCCCAGGCCCCCACCAGCCCCGACCAGGAGGAGGAGGAGAGCACCTCATTCCAGGGACAAGCAGTTCGAGGACCTGATCTGCATCATGGAGTGGACCGAGGCACGCCTGACAGCCCAGCAGGAGCAGGAGGATGCCCACCAGACTGTCGAGCAGAGGTTGCTCGAGTGAATGCTGGACCTAATGGAGCAGCAGATCCAGGCCCTGCAGCACCTGGAGGAGTGCCTGGTCCATCGGGCCCCTGACCTGGACCCCAGGAGCAGTCCTCCTCGTTGGCACCCCAGGACACGGGGCAGACGTCTGCAGGTCCAGGATCCACCTGCCCATGGCCACTAGTGCCAGCCACTCCTCCCAACCTTCCTCGCTCCCCCCAACCCCCGCAGCTCCCATCCCCAAACCCCCTCACTCTCCCTGATCCTCCTCATTACCCCCCAAGCCCCCAATCTCAGCATCTCCCATCCCCCCAGATCCTCCCCAGAATAAAAACCCTGTAGATAGTTATACAGTGTGTTGTGCTTTTTATTGGTGTGGGGACAGGGGGAAACGGGTGGTTGGGGGTGGGTGGGAGGCAGGCATGGGCGGGTGCTGGAGGTGAGGTGACAGTGACGGGGCCTGGTAACAGGCCCACCCCTCAGCGCTCCTCACTGATGAAGTGGGCCTTCAGCGCATCCCGAATGACCAGTGCTCATCGCTGGGTCTGGTGTGTCCGGGGCAGGGTGTCGTTGGGTTGCTTGTAATCGCCAGCAAGCCACTTGGCCTCGGCCTCCCAGATGTGGGGGACCTTTTCCCCCCGTAGTTCGCAGAGGTTGTGCAGCACACAGCATGCGTTGACAAACTCTGGGATGTTGCCCTTGCCGAGCTTCAAGCGGGTCAGGAGGGCCCTCCAGCGTGCCTTGAGACGTCCGAAGGCACACTTGATGACTGTGCAGCACCAGTTGAGCCTCTGGTTGAAGAGGGCCCTGCTGGTGTCTATGTGGCCCGGGTATGGCTTCATGAGCCAGGGCAGCAACGGGTAGGCAGCATCCCCTGGGATCAAGACGGGCACCTGCACGTCCTTGAAGGTGATGGTGTGCTCGGGGAAGAAGGTGCCCGCTGAATGTGCCAGTATAGGGTGGAGTTGCGCAGGATGCGGGAGTCATGTGCCTTCCCTGGCCAGCCCAACCAGAAGATCCCGCGGTGGTCCACAAGGGCCTGCAGGACCACAGAGTAGTATCCCTTGTGGTTGAGATAGTCTGCGGCTTGGTGGTCTGGAGCTCGGATGGGGATGTGGGTGGCGTCCACGACGACCTTGCAGTTGGGGAAACAGAGGCCGGCGAGGCTGGCGAGGAGTTTGTGCAGGTTGCCCAGGGCGACGAGGTGGGCTAGGAGGACCCGGTTGATAGCCCTGCACACCTGCATGAGGGTGGTCCCCACAGTGGCCTTCCCGATGCCGGACTGCTGGGCCACAGAGCGGTAGGAGTCTGGGGTTTCCAGCTTCCACATGGCGATGGCCACTCGCTTATCTATGGGCAGAGCGGGTCGTAGTCGGGTGTCCATGTGCTGCAGAACCGGAGTGAGTTCGCGGACCAGCTTGAGGAAAGTCCGCTTGCTCATCCTAAAATTCTGCAGCCACAGGTCGTTGTCCCAGGTGGTGAAGATGATCTACTCCCACCAGCCACTGCAGGCTTCGCGTGCCCAGAGGCAACGAAGCATGGAGCGCACTGTTGTGAGCGTGGCAGCTTGCAGGGGCAGCAACGCGGGGGGCAGGCTCCCATCTACCTCCGCACGGTCAGGGTGCCAGAGAAGTCTGCTCCAGAGCAGGAGAAGCCTTCCCAGTGCTGGCAGGTGTCACGCAGCTACCTGGCAAAGCGCAGAAGAGTCTGGTCCATGACCTGCTCAGGCTCCATGTTGCCAGACACAATGGGGAAGGTGCTGAGCTCACTTCCTCTTTTAAAGAAGTGGCCGGGGGAGGGGAGAGACCTTCTCTGGTGCCACACGGCACACTTCCCACCATGCACCCCAGGTTGGCTTAAGAGTCTAGTGTAGACTCTCTAAGTCAACTTAATAAGGTCAACTTTAAGTCAACTTTAAAAAGTCAACTTATCTTTTCTAGT
The DNA here is from genome assembly GCA_007922175.1 of Pelusios castaneus. Classification (NCBI taxonomy): domain Eukaryota; kingdom Metazoa; phylum Chordata; order Testudines; family Pelomedusidae; genus Pelusios; species Pelusios castaneus. The sequence continues at coordinate 6,265,335 of ML685814.1, forward strand.
GTAGACATAGCCTAAGATTCTACCTTCTGAGTATGCTGTATCCAGCCCCACCTTCAGCGATGTTCTCCTGACTAGCCTGCCCTCATTGACTAAGGAACAGAATGCCTGTCTAGCATTCTGTAGGAGCAGTTCTATGCACTTTTCCATGGAGCCCCATAATATAAAATTATGCAACTCCAACATACCCTGTTGGTTAGTGATATACACTTGACTTGTTGAATAAATCTTCTTACCAGCCCTTTAGCATCCTTTAATTTTGGGGACCATGACACTCTCTCATTAGTTGCCATCACGACTAATAAGCCCATCCTTGGGTAAGTACAGAGGTACTCAAAACCTTGGGAATGCAAATAATATTTTCTTTCTGCTTTCTTTGAGGTGGGAGGCAGTGAATATGGAGCCTGTCATACAACCTTTATAGGTTCTATCACCTCAATAATTGTCAGACCCACCAATGATAAAAGGTCAGTGTGATGTGACATGACAAGGCAATGTGAAGATTCCCTCATCTCTTTGACCAGGACATCTAGGTCTGCAGCCACTCTTTTTTGTAACTCCTGATAAACTTTAAAATCATCAGGAGGAGGTGAAGGTATGTCACATGAAAGGGCCTCATCTGTCAAGGACAAAGAGGAAACCAAGTATGGAGAAGGTAGAATCTATCATCTGTTGCTTTGGCTCTGGAAGCGCTTCCTGATGATCAGTATCAAGACCATTACTGATGGCGGCTTTTCCAGCATCGGACATGGCACAGATTGGGATGTGTGTCTAGATTACAGGTGCACTCTACTTGATTCCTTCTCAATGTTCTTACCAGACTTAGAGGGCAGAGATCTTCCTTTGGAGAGTGCCTATCTGAAAACCTTGTATTTCTTTCTTGGGAGAGAAAATAGTGCCAGGATTCTGCCAATGCTGGAGGTAAACTCATTGAAGTTGCAGCACTTGCCACAAAATCAGATTGAGATAATTCCAATGATGGCCTGAGCACCATGTCAATCAACAGGAATTTCACCCTAGCCTCCCTATTCTTTGTCTACACGAACAGTTAGTTAGTGGCAACTTGGGAGATGAATCTACTCTGCATTTGCCTGCTGTGGACTAACTGTCCATGTGCACACTGCTGATGCATATGAACAGTTTATTAATGTAGACTATAAACTCTTTGGAACAGGGAATGTCTTTTTGTTCTGTGGTTGTACAGCACCTTGCACATGGAATCCTAGTCCATGACTGGGGCTCCTAAGCACTATGGAACATCATCATAATCATAATATCACCTACTTCCTGTTGCACAGTAGATTTCAAAGCACTTTATAATACAAGCTAAGCATAGTTATCCCCATAATATCCCCATAATAATTACAATTATAATCATAAATAGAAATCTGAAATTTAGAGTATGATTTCAAGAACACAATCTCATACTGCAAAGTATTTTACTCTGGAAGCAGTCCTATTGTTTACAATGTGAGTAAAGGTAAGAGGGCAGAACAGACCCCTTTGTTGATGTTCTGTATAACCCTACATCAATCAAAAGAAAATGGAGTTTCTTTGCATTTGTGGGCAAACACATTCTTGTCTTGTCATTTCTCTGCCCTGTCTGCTTACTGATTCTCTTTTTCATAATAGCAAGAATCCTGATGCCTGCATTAGTCAGAGAGCAGCATTCCAATATAGAATAGAGCAGGCTGCAGAAACGAGTTCAAGAATGGTCCAATATGCACCTGCATCATATTAGTATGTGATAAAACTAAAACACAGCTGGTTGGTTTAATTTTAGGTCTCCCAGTCTTGGCAGAATTCCTTTTATCTTCAAAACCTAATTATAATTCCCTAAATGTCAACACTTTTAACTACTTCATCTTTTAACTATTTCAATATTGAATTCATTTTGCTATAACCATTGAATATATATCCAGTAAAATGGTCTTATTTGGCACCTCCTGATAATTTATTCTTTGAATAGAGGATGCTTACAAAGCTAGTTATTCAGAAGCAAGTGAAGACAACTAAATTGCAATAAGTAGTTCCAATTTTTGTTTTAACTATGACGTTTTATGCAACTCACGTCTACATAAACACAGAAAATGACAACATCCAGCATTTGGGAAATACTTAAAAATGAACTGTCATTTCTAATCAATCCATCTAGAATTAATAATTACAGCAGAATACTTAAAAAGATGTGTAGTTTGGTCATTTTGTATTAAATTGCTTTTGTGACTGACTGCATTAGTTTTCTTTCTATCACAAAATGGGCAAACCTATTTGCAGATGTGGGCCAACTCTCCTACCACACAAGTCTCAAATGTTGAGACCATGTGAGACAAAGACACCAAATGAGGGACACAACCAAACTATTACTGCAAGAGCTTGAATTAATCAAGATGTTGGGAAAAGGAGTGGGGTAAAAATGACAACCACTAGAATCTCTTACAAATTCTTATATGCAACATCTTTTACTTATTTTAAACATACAAATTCTTAAAGTCACTTTGGTGATGGTTGTGTGATAACTGAGTCCACAGTGCCCATAGAAACGTCATCTTTGATTTTCAGATATTGGAGACTTTCTTGCATGATCTTGTTGAGAATGATAGGCCTTTTCTATGTTCATATAAGAGAAGGCTTCTATCTATACTATGACTTAGGGAAGTGGCAAGTACATATTCATCAGTTTCAGAAGGATTTGTACTCAGATCAGCTCTGCTGTGTCTCCTCTCCTGCTCCCCATGCTATTGCACTTACAATGCTACTCATACTTCCACTAGCACAATGGATATGTCTACACTTGTTCAAATAAGTCGACTTTGCTAAGTCAACTTAACAAAATCAACTTTAAGTCAACTTTGTTAAGTCGACTTAGCATGTCTACCCTGTAAATTTAGGTTGACTTGCCAAATCAACCTGGGAGTGGTGCATGGTGGGAAGGGGGGCACTCAAGAGGTGTCCCCTTCCCTGGGCACCCCTCCAAAAGTGCCAGGGAGCTCAGCATTTTCCCCATTGTACCAGGGTACATGGGGGCTGAGCGGGACAGGGGCAGGGTACAGGAACAGGTGGGCAGGGCTGTGTCCTGCCTGTGGGTGGGCACGCCAGGCTCTGGCTGTGCCAGGCACTCTGGGAGGGAGGTCAGTAGGGGAGCCCTGGGGACCCTTTAAGTGGATTTAGGGCTAAGCCACGCCTACACTGGCTTAAGTTGACTTAATAAAGTCGACTTAACCAGTAAGTTGACGTAAAACTAGGTCTTATTAAGTCGACTTAAAATTTCCTTAAGTTGACTTAAGCAGGCTTAAGTCGACTTAAAGGAAACTGTAGTGTAGACACAGAGTAAATTAAGTCAACTTAAGCATGTTTAAGTCGACTTAATTTACAAGTGTAGACGCACCCAATGAGACCTACCATGCGTCTGTGTATACAGTGAGGAGAATCACATCTCTTGCTCACAATGTTGACTTATCCTAAGAGACACATGGGTGTCTCATTTGATCATTTTTTAAATTAAATTTTCAAATAAGCACCTTTGCACTTTCTTCTATGCTGCCTCTTAGGTGTGGAAGGAGCGCCTTCTAAATGTCTGCATTATCCTCTTTCAAAACCATCCCTAAAACTCTCTTTTTCTGTGACAATAGCTACATTATCGATATGCTGAGACCACTACCTATCACGCTGACCAATGATGTCTCATTGTTTCCTTCTAGTTCCCTATCCGTCTGTCTATGTCCACCTGTTGTCTCTTGTCTTATACTTAGATTTAATACTGCACTCTGGGGCATGGACCATCTTTTGGTTTTATGTTTATACAGTGCCTAGAACAATGAGATCCTGGTCCATAACTGAGCTTCTAGGTACTCTGATAATATAAATAATAATAGAATATTTGAAAAAGAGAACTTGCTGTATTCAGCATGTTCCTTCAGCTGCATAACAGGGGACATTCCCAGAATGATAAGCCAAAGTAAAATGATCAACCTGTGATTAATAATATGCCTGAAAGAAAAAGATCAAAACACAGAGCAAGGATCAGCACCTATGTTCCCTCTAAGCTGCATGGGTGCGCGGCTATGCAGTGGCTGTCGCACACCTGCACACCTATCTCAGACTCCCACAGTCCGACCCCCTGAGATTTCTTCTCCCCAGCCCGATCTTCCCCGCGGCTCTCTCCCCTTCTCTACAGCTCAATCTTCCCCACGGCTCTCTCCCCTTTTCTTCTCCAGCCCTATCTTCCCCGTGACTCTCTCCCCTTCTCCCCAGCCCAATCATCCCAGTGACTCTCCCCTTCTCTCCCCCAGCCCGATCTTCTTGGTGGCTCTTTCCTTCTCTCCCCCACCCCGATCGTTCCAGCAGCTCTCTCCCCTTCTCTGCCCCAGCCCAATCTTCCCCGCAGCTCTCTCCCCTTCTCCCTCCAACCCGATCTTCCTCATGGCTCTCTCCCCTTCTCTCCAGCCCGACCCCCGTGTTTTAAAATTTTAAGTTTATCCCCATTCATAAAACAAGACATTCATGACCATATGGCAAAATACAGGCAACAAAAACTAGAGGTGTAGATGATGGTAGAGGCTAAATAGGCAGCAAGTGTCATCGTCCCACATTTGTTTAGTAAATTAATAAAACTACAGTATTTCAGTTTAACATCTTTATTAAAGTTCAAATGAAAAGACAACATCTATGTATTTCTTTTGAATTAAGGTACTTAGGGATGCTGATGCTTCTGGCACCAAAAAACTGTTGCCCATGAGGCACCATGCCTCACAAATTGCTGCTCAATGAGTAGCATAATTTGCTCAGCTGCATCATCAGCTTAGAGGAAACATTGATCAGGACTGCTGAAAAATAAGATAAATTCCAGACTCTGAAGGTTGAATGAGTGGGTGGATGAGAATCCTTCAAGATTATGTTCTCTGAGCAGCAGTATTATGGATAAGTGGTTTCCTTTCTTGGAAGAACATCATATAAGATTTTCATTCCTGGAGAAAAATGGTTACTTACTGTAACTGTGGTTCTTTGAGATATGATTTAGATGTGTATTCCAGGTAGGTATGCATTTGCCTTGCATATAAGAGCTGGAGACTTTTGCCTAACAGTACCTGTAGAGGGCGGCGCTTGTACCTTCGGCCTGTAGCCCTTCTCTGGCTAGATGAGGTGACACTGCCCCAACTTCCTTCAGACTGACTGTTTAAGGGAATACTCTGATGGAGAGGGGATTAAGGGTGGGTTGTGGAATACATATCTGCATCACATCTCAAAGAACCACAGATACAGTAACTTATCATTTCTTCTTCTAAGTAGATGCAGATGTGTACTCCAAGTAGATAACTAGTGAGCAGTACCGCATCCAGAGGCAGGGCTTGGAGTCTATTTCAGTAAGGATCACAGGACATCTCTTCTGACATTAGCATTTGCTCTGGAAGGAGTGATCACATAACAGTCAGTAAATCTGTGTATGGATGACCATGCAGCCTCTACAAATGTCCAATATAGAAATGTTATTGAGGAATGCTACCGATGTTGCTTACGCTGTCATCAAAAGTGCTCCCATCTGCTGAGCAGGCATAGCCAAAGCTATCTCATACACAGTCTTGAGGCAAGACATTATACATCTAGAAGTGGTCTATGCACGGTCCAGATATGAGACAAACAGGTGAGGTGAAGCATGAAACTGTTCAGTCCTGTTCAGATAGAAGATGTGGCAAACGACCGGTGCCCCAGTGGTGGGTCTCACGCTTGCTAGGGCTAGTGGGTCAGGGTGGCTCCCCTGACCTCCTTGGTTATTGCCCTTTGGACTGCTTTCCCCAGCATCACTCCTGGAGGGGAGGGGTGTTTGGGACCCGAGCCCGCCCTCTACTCTGGGTCCCAGCCCAGAGGCCCTATGTTATGTAGCTATGCGCTGCGGACCGAGTCACAGTTCTGCAATTCCTTCCTCTGGGCTGTTTCCCCCTCCTCTGCCCATTTTGGGTTTTTACCCCCAGTGTCCCCTTTGGCCAGGTTTCCTTTTTCAGCCCTCTGTTTTTACCTCTGTCTATCTTCCTCTTCTCTGCCTCATTTAACCTCTGCACACTCCACAGCACAGCACTGACCTCCTGCTCCTTCTCCAGTTTGTGCAGCCTCTGTTTGGGGCAGAGAATCTTTTATTATGCACCTGGCTGCCTCTTGATTGCTCTCAGGTGCTCCCAATTACCCTGCAGTACCCTGGTCAGTTGCTAGGATACACAGCCTTCAACATCCTGGAGCTTATATACTTCCCTTCTTCTACTCTGTACCTGCCAGCTGGCCTCAATATCTCACAAAGGCTTGATAGTGTCTAAAGTCTAGCATATGGAGGCATTGCTGCTGTGGAGAGGAGTGCAACTTGGGGGAAAATACAGGCAAATATACCACCTCATTCAAATGAAACTGAGAAACCACCTTGAATACAAACTTAGAGCGTGGCCAAAGACATCAGGCCACACACCCTCCTAACAGAGGTAATGGCTATCAAGAATGCAGTTTTCTGAGACAGGAAGGGCAGCAGACAGTAAGCAATAGACTCAACTGGAGGTCTGATTAGAGCTGCTAATCTACGTTCAGGTCCCACTAGCGGATTGGCTCTTAGACTACAGGATGCAGAAGTCCTTTCAGAAATCTTGTTACTGTGCTGTTGGAGAAAACAATTTCCCTTAGAAAGGAGGATGAAATGCTTATATCAATGCCAAGTGTACTCTCAGAGAATTGAGTATCAAGTCTGACTCCTGCAGGTGTAGCAGAAACTCCAAGATGTCCTGGATGGAAGCTCCCACTGGCCAGGTCCCACAAGCCAAAGACCACATGGAAAACCTCTTCTATTTTGCCAAGTAGGCTGTTCTGGTGGAAGGCTTCTTACTGTTAAGAAGGACCCTTTGGACAGCCACTGAGCAACACCCTTCCTCATGCAGCCATGTAGCAGTCATGTAGTAAGATGCAGGGAGCTGTCTGCCTGATGCAGGTTGTGGCAGTGATCCTGCATGAGGAGAGCTGGAAGGAGAGGAAGTGCCTTGGGAGGCTAACGCAACAGAACAAGGAAGTTCAAGAACCAGCACTGCCTCGGCCATGCTTGGGCAATCAAGATGAGCCTTGAGCTTGGCAATCACATGGGAAAGGATCATGCTAGGAGGGATCATGTACAATACAGTTTACTGCCAGTAGCAGTTGAAAGCAATAGGAAGGGAACCCAGACTGAGCCCCTCCTGAGAGCAAAGTAGGTGACACTTCCTGTTTTCCCTCATCACAAAGAGGTTGATCATGGGGATGCCCCACATTGTGAACACCATTTCAAGAATCTCCATCACCTGGGACCACTCATAGCTCAAGGAGAAATCTTACTGAGATGATCTATGACAGAGTTCTGGACCCCTAGCAAATGGACAGGTATTGGGGTGACATTCTCTTCATGCAGAACTGCCGCAGGGTGATCGCCTCCAGGCACAGTGGTCAGAAATGAGTTCCCTCTTGTTTGTTCACATAATATATCACAGTGGTATTATCCGTAAGCATGTGAACCACCGAATACTTGATGCGGTCCCAGAAGGTACAACATGCAGTGAGGATGGCTCCAAGCTCTAGCACGTTAACATGGAGAGAGACCTCCTGCTATGTCCACAGACTCTGCTCCCTCACTGAATCCAAATTCATTCCCCAACCCAGAATGGATGCATTGGTAACCACTGAATTGAGTAGAAAGAGCAGAGCAAAGGATACCTCTTGGCACACATTGCGTGCGGACTCTCCCTAGCATAAGGACTCCACGACTGATGGAAGAAAGTGAACCAATCAGTCTACAGATTGCAGAGCAGGGTGGTAAACCATTCTGAGCCACATCTGAAGAAAGCAAAGGTGCAACTTAGTAAGATGGATCACCTGGGTGCAAGTGGACATGTGGCCCATAGGCTCAGATACACGTGGACTGTCATGGATAGTTGTGAGTGCAAACTGAGGCACCACTGTTGAATTGCTTGTAAGCAGTCAGTCAGCATGAATGTCCTCAACTTCACAGAATCAAATAGGGTCCCCATGAACTTTATTTTCTGAGTGGGGGCCAACATCAACTTCACAGTGTATAGAATGAGTCCCAAACAGTCAAGTGTAGCATGGTGTCATGGGTCAGAACCTTCTCTCTAGAGCCAGCCTTCAACAACCAGTTGTTGAGGTAGGAAAGATATAGATTCCCTTCCTTCTGAGATGCACTGTAACCGACACCATACATTTGGTGAAGACTCTGGGAGCAGAAGAGAAGTTGAATGGAAGAACTATATACTGAAAGTGGTAGTCTGCTACCATGAAGTGAAGATACTTCCTATGACTAGGCAGAATTTCCACATGGAGGTAGGAGACTTGAAAATCCAGAGCAGTAAATAATTTGTTTTAAGACAAAGCAAGGAGGATAACTGATAGAGTGGCCATGTGGAACCTCATGTATTTGATTAATTTCTTGAATCCCTGGAGGCTGAGGATGGACCACATCCTGCCTTGGATTGTAGTATTAGGAAATATCAGGAAACCTGTGGCCCCTGTGTTCTTGTGGGAACCGCTTCCACAACAAGGGGGGCAACAAGGGAGGAAGTAGAAGAACTGAAACAGTTGTCTAGACCAATAAGACAAAATGAGTGCTTAGCAGGCCCCAGGGGAGGGTACAGAGTGGCCAGCTCCCAAGCTAAAGTTCTTTGCCTTATGAGACCTATCCCTCTTCTTAAGGTAGTCTCACTGTCTCAGGGAGAAGGGCTGCACAAAAGAATGCTGTGGCCCATATGGCTGCTGTTGCTGCACCCTGTAATGGAGTCTCTGTGTGGGTGGCATATACACCTCCAGAGACCTGAAGGTAGCCTTCAAATTCTTGAAGGAATGAAGAATTTCATTAGTCTTGTCTGAAAACAATGTTCGGCCAGTGAATGGAAGTCCTCAATTGCTTACTAGTTATCCAAGATGATCGCTGAGTTCTGGAGCCAGGAATCCCTGCTCATAGTAATTTTGAGACCACTGCTTGGGACAAAGTGTCTACCACATCAATGGCAGATTGCAAACATGTTTTAGCCACCAAGTAGACTTCAGTGACAAATGACTGAAATTCATCCTGAGAAGTCTTGGGCAACTGCTCCTCAAATTTGTCCTTAGTCCATCAATTGGGGAAGTCATATATGACTAGCAAAGCTTACTAGTTCACAACTCTCATCTGTAGTGAAGAGGAGGTTTATATCTTTCTGCCCCAAAGGTCCAGGTACTACAAATCTCTGTCCTTGGGGGAGGACTTGAACCGGTCCTGTCGGGCCCTGTCATTGACCACTGTGACCACCAGTGAATCTGGAGACAGGTGAAAATAAAACTCTCATATCCCTAAATTGCCACAAAATAGCACTTTAAGCACTTATCCACTAGTGGTACTGAATGTGGCATACTCCAAAGAGCCCTTACAGGCTGGAGGAACACCTCATTAATCAGAGGACCACCCTCCCAAGGACAGAAGGCTGGAAAATGGACTGCAACAGAAGTTGGTACAATCAAAAATTTTACCTCACCTACTGTATCTCTCTTATATCCTGGGACCGACATGGCTATAATACCACTGCAAACAATGAAACTTAAGTGAGATGTTATCAGAAGCTAATTTTATAAAGAATAATGTAATATTAAGTGCAAATGACGTATCAAATTAGTGTGACTTCTTACATTTTTTATCAGAGTAAGGACAGGCTGAAATTTTAAAAATCATACAACAAAATACGACTATTCAAATTTGTATACTTACCAAACAATGACCATGCACTGCAGTGTCTTTAGTTCACAAGAAGAAAATCATCAAGTAACACAAGGTAAGAGAACATTATACATTTTAGTTTACCTGTAACTATATTCTAATATATCTCTCATTTGATTGGCATATGATTTAATATGACTTACCCTGAAGTAGTGTAGCAATTTGTAGTGATTGCTGAGACGGATGTTCTTTAAGGATATCTAAAACGGTTCTACCTAAACTGTCCTTTATGTTGGCATCAATTCCTGAAAGAAAAGTGACTATAAGGTACTACAGAAAGAGAAATATTTAACCCAAAATGTCTTTGATTATAAATGTAGTTCATCAAGCTTGATAAATTGACTGTTGACAGTTTTACCATTATAGCAAAGTGGCACCTCTGCTACAGTTAAGACTCGATATCACTATCTGTTTAAAGGCTGACTATTCTAAGTGTTTTAAAATTCACATATTGTTTGAAATTTGTTTCTCTCTTATGAGGTTGCAGGGTAGGGTTAATGGTCCAAATTTGGGGCCATTTCAGCAAGGGGTTCACCAGATGCAGCTCCCAAAACCAACATTTTACAAAATCAATTTGTTCTAATGATTATAGGCACCAATATGGCTCATTCTGTAACTATAATCTGATTTTAATCACTTGGGATTTATCACAACTAGTGCTCTTGGGAAGCAATACTGAAAAAAAATGATTAACCTTAGAGTTTGGAACCTCACATTGGTTCATGCCAAATTTGTGAGCCAAAGCGACTGAATGTGTGCCTGTGCAGCAAATCTAAGGTTCCATTAACAGCCTGACAGTTTCCAGTCAGAAGGCTGTCACACTAATGAGGTGGTTCAAAAGGCATTCAGTGCCCATTGAACTGGAACTACACCCATGCACTGTGATTTCAAGATCTACCCTTGGCAATTTTCAGAGAATGTGTATTGTTCATATTCCTTACTCTCAATCTGCATTCTGAAGGGGCTCATTTGAGAGTTTTGCCCTAGGACCAAAATTTCTGGTTTAAAAGTGATATTTTAGGTGCTCTAAAATCTACTCACAGACTCTGATTTTACTTTAGAAATATTATCCAGGAAATTAGCACTCATTAACCAGAGTGCTGATGAAAGACTGTAGTCAACAGGTACAATAATATAATCATAACTCATAGTCTTCACTCATTTACTGTATAATGAAATTGAGCAAGATCAAAGGAAAGCCAATGACTCCTGATACATAGCCTCCTTTCATGAATTTCTCACAAATTTTCAGAGTCTTATACACTGTCTGGGACTGAGTTAAAACATGGGGTTGGAGCAGTAAGGAAGAACATGGGTATAGGAGTGTTGAAAGTGTAGGATGCGGGCTTTGCTAACTTTTGCCTCTTAGGACTATGGGGAGACATTACATCCTAGACAACCTTTATGAGTGTAAGGAATCAATCCTACACCAGTGTGCAGCCAGAAACTGTCCTGGGCCTCTGTGGTCTTCTCTATGCTCTCTGGAAACATATAACACCCTAATATGCAAGGATGACATCAACATAAATACTATCTTGATTTGCCAACAGGGAGGAACTATACTCAAGCATCTGGGCTAGCATAGAAGATCAAAAAGAGAAAGCACTTTCTGAAATCAGAAATATGAAGGACACTTGTTAAGCTAGAAATCAGATGAGAAATAAACATGGTATACCTGTTTCTAGCAAAATGCGTACTACATCCACCTTTCCAAATAAGGCTGCTTCATGAAGTGCACTTCCCTTTTCTGTCTAGAATAGAACAATAATGATGCATTAAAAACTCTAAAGTACTAAGGAATCCTTTCAAAAACAAATATATTTAGACAAAAAATATGTACTTCTTCCTCTCTTAACTATATTAAAAGACTGTTGTCTGAGCAAGAGTAATTATCAATAATATTTATTAAAATCATTCATGCAGGGTTGCAAAATACAGAAGTGGAGAAAGTTCTATTATAAAGATCGCTTAACCATATAAAAACAAAGTACAGTAAATATACATGGCCCTGATTGTACAGTTCTTTTTAGGCAAAATTCTTAGCAAAACCATTCAGAGTTTTGCCTGAGTAAAAATTGTAGCTCTGACAACAAAACCTGGGATAAGTAAATAAATCTATCTTAGGGTTTCATACTGATGCCCATAACCAGAGTATCTGGGTGCTTTCCATGTAAAATCAGCAGCAGTAGTGAAAACCCTAATGGACCCCAGAGAATCCTTGGCTCTTCTCCACTTCTACATTAAAACTCTACTTGGGGAACTGTTTTGTTTGTGTGTGTGTTTTAAATTTTTTAATTTTGTTTCAGTTTTCATCTTCTTGAATGGTGTTTTTCAGTAGAAGAGGATGTCAGGGTTGTGAGTGTCAATCTTACTATGGTGGAAAGACTCTTTCAATGAAAAAAATACTTTTATTCTTTGGATTAAACTAGTGACTTTTGTTACTCCTGTGCTCTATCAGAAAGTACCAGTCTTATGGTGACACAATGCATTTTCCTGTCTGGTGCAACAGAATATGCAACTTAACACTGAGTGTTACAAGGATTTGCAGTAGCAAGAAGCTATCTAAAATGACATAAACTAGAAATATCTCCTGCTTCTGCATTGTTTTGAGATGAAAAAGAATTTCTAAAAGTGACAGATGAGAAGACCTTTTTTCATTTAGTGCTGATAATGCAAATATAGTAGCACATGTATATTCACTTTGTTACAGCAAGTAGATTCAAAACTTAGGGTCAATTTCCTATGCCATAATACCTGCAGGTTTTTATATTCTTTTGGAGTACATGTTCCCCCAAAAGTGAGTGCTGGTAGTGTGTATAGAAATCCTCCTAAAGGGACGTATAGAGCAAAGGATGCCAACCATATTTCATAAGTACGATGAGCCAAATTCTGCTCTCATTTACATCATTCAAATCTTAGTTAATCCATTGATTTCAGTTTTTCTCACAGTAAATACAGAGCCCCAAATCACAACTGAGAACCCATTGTGCTAGGTATATAATGCTTTGAGTAAATTGTAGCTAAACAGAGAAAAGATGTAATGAGTGGACATGGAAAACATGAGTGGACATGGAAAACCTGGGAAGGAAGGAAAAGAAAAGGTAAAAGCAAAAGGAACACTACAATACAAACATCAGCTAAGTATACAATTTGCAGGCTCACCTGCAAGCTGCAAGGTTTTTTTTATTAGTTAGTGTTTTAATATATAAGTAAAGAAGAGATTTTAATGACTATCTAATAAGCAACCTGCCTAGCCCTTATCATTAGGCAGTTCATGACAGAAGTGGGCTGGAAGAGATGATTTAAAGTATGGGGCAGTTGGTTTGCAAGTTGATTCAGGGAGCATATACTGCACGTAAGTGGCAGCAAGAAGGATAGGAAGTAGGTGTTTGTGGGAGAAATGGACTGACAGGCAATTGAGATTGCCATCTTTAATGAAACAGAGTGGGAAGATAAAAACAGGATAAGATAAAAGACTGGATAAACAGAGGGGGCTAAATTGCGAAGGGCCTTCGCAACTATGTAAATAATCCCTGCATGGAACACATTGTACTGTGCAATGTCATTTAAGACCAAGGGCCAAAGTCTCTCTCTCACCAAAACCTATGTATTTTTCATATGTTTCAATTAAAATGAAAACTTCAGATCATAAACAGATTAAATAGATTTGTATCGCCCACTTGTAAATAATTTCAGACAGAAGGACATTGGAAAGACCTGGGAAATTAATAAAACGTGTGTTAATTCAATCCAAAACTAAATGTTGTCTATTATTAGTCCAAATATTTGCTAAGATTACAAGTGGTCAGGGAGTAGTGAAGAGACTAATCAAATGGCTAAAGTAAACCTTCCATTTACACAAATAAATGCTTACAAACACTAAGGAGATTACAGATACTTCTATAACTGTGTCTCTACATCCTAAGAATTCCCTATTGCTGATAAAGCTGAATTTGTTTAAAGTATATGAACATGTACAATTTAATTTACCACATGGGGTTAAACGTTTTACATTGTTCTCTCACAATTAGTGATGCAGAGCAATTTAATGAATACTAAAATAGCTGAGCTCAGTTTTAAGTAACAGACTGATATTGTATGTTCTGTTCAGTTTAATGTACTCCTAGTAATCATCAACAAAAAAGTATCCAGTGGTTACAAAATTAATAAGTTAAGAATATGGACAGAACCAACTTGACAATGTACCAAGATGGATAATGAAGAGAATTTCTTGACAGAGAAGAATATTGTTGGGAAAATAAATAAATTCTTTGCCACACAGAGCAGGGCAAATATAGCAGAAACAGAAATTGATCCAGCACATAAAATGGAAAGTGAAACAAACTGAGGGTAGCATCAAAATTCGTTAAGAAAGATTAGAGCAACTGAAAATAAAGGCAAGTGATGCTAACATAGATGGCAAACAAAATTTCATTAAAAATAGTGAATATTTTTCATTCCTCAGTAAAAAAAAGTTGAGGTATTTTACAAAGGCTAGCAAGAAGCTGAAGTACAACCTACATTTAAAAGAGGATCAGTGACAAAACTAAGAAACTAAAGATCTCTCTGTCATCAATGTTTCTAACAGGACATCATACAGAACACTACAACATCTGCAAACTGCTCAAAAATAGCACTTATTTAAAATGAGAGGTCACAATTAAGAAATTCCATTAACTTGTTTGAGAATCAGTAACAAGAGTCAAATGGTAACTTAGACTGAAGAGCATTTTCAATAAAGTATCTTATAGACTCATAGGCTATGTCTACACTTGTGAATTTAAGTTGACTTTAGCTAAGTCAACTTAACAAAGTCAACTTTACGTCGACTTAGGATGTCCACACTTAAATTTTAAGTCGACTTAGGGGGCACCCTACAAAGTCGACCTAGAGCGTCCACACTGAACACCTAGGTCGACTTGTAGGGGCTAGGGGGACCTTGGACAGGTCCATGGTGACAGGGGAGGCACCCCTTGCCAAGTGCCAGGGGGCTCAGCCTTTGCCCCATTGTACCTGGGTACAGTGGGGCAAAGGGGGACAGGAACCTTGGCAGGGCATAGGGGCAGGGTGGGCAGGGCTCTGCCCTGCCCTTTGGGGGGGCATGCCAGGCTCCCCCTGTACCACCCTCCGGGCAGGGAGGGCAGTGGGGGAGTCCTGGAGAGTCCTAAGTTGACTTAGAGTCGACTTAGGGCTACTCCACGTCTACACTGACTTAAGTCGACTTTAGAAAGTCGACTTAAGCCTAAAGTTGACTTTAAACGAGGTTTAACAAAGTCGACTTAATTTTCCTTAAGTCAACTTAAGCAGCTTGCTTAAGTCAACTTAAGGAAAGTGTAGTGTAGCTTAAGTCGACTAAATTTACAAGTGTAGATGCACCCATAGACTTGAAGGTATAAAAAGGTATTTATATGGAAGGTAGTAAGAGAAACTGTAGTAAGAGAAACTGGCTTAGGAGAACTCAAAGCCGTGGTGAAATGATATTGATTAGATAAGTGGGATGCATCCAGTATCTAATAGAGTTATTGAATAAAAATTCATCTTTGATGTAAATCTGTTGGTTTATATGGCTCTACACAAGGGATGATTTTCAGAGCAAAATATTATTTCTTATGGAAACCAGCATTAATAAAGTTTGACACTAATTTCTTCTCCATGCATTTTCTGGAGATGCCGAAAAAGTAATATGATTAGAATACTTTTTAGAGGGATGTGTTACTCCTAACTTTAGCTTTCTTGCTTTCAAAGAGTATAACTAAAAATGATAATCCTAGCACTCTTAATGCAAGTCTGATAGTTGCAACTATGCATGCAGAAGAAAAAAATTAATGCAAAATATTTTAATACGAAATACTTTGATGAAGGATGAACAAGGATATCCCTTTAAAAAACATTCATAAGCAGCAAAATAATAAAACCAGCAAGCAATTTTAAATTTGAAGGTAAAAACATTATTTTTACCCTAAACACAGTCCAACCATACAAAACAAGAGAAATCATATATATTAGGCAAGACTTCATCAATAACAGGGTCGAACACCACATCCCTACTTCCTACTCTTTAACTGAGAAGCCAGATAATTTCTATGTAGCCTCAGTAGATGTAAATCAGCATAGTGCCATTGAGGTCAATGGAAGTGTACCAATTTATATCAGCTAAGGATGGGGTTCTGCCAATTTACATCAGATAATGATCTGATCCTTACTATCCAGTTAATTACATAGGTCCTGGTTCAGAGAAGCTTTTAAGCACATATTTAACTTAAAAATAATGGGATTTAACCAACGGACACTTTCCTGAATCTGGGCTATAATACCCAGTTAAGTACACTCTGTAGATGGCAATTAGTCAACTTCTATACATCACCGTTCAAAATGTCATGATTTCTTATAAAAATGCCATATAAATGTACTTTAAAACAGAGAAATGAAATGGAGCTTCATTTATATATAAAGAGTGGAAGAAAATAGCACACTAACTTGGCTGCTGACATCCATTCCAGCCTCTAGTAGCACCTGTACAACAGCTTTGTGGCCATTACGTGCAGCAAGATGCAAAGGTGTGTGCTTTCTAGTATTGCAGCTCATCAGGTTTGGATATGCATTGATGATCATCTTCACTACCTGCAGACGTCCATATAGTGCTGCCAGATCCAAAGGAGTTTCTAATTTATTGTTTCTTATTGTAGGGTCTGTTAGTTCTTCCAGTAAAACAGCAACTACTTCTGAATGTCCATACTGAGCCGCACAATGCAAAGCTGTTTCATTTTCATTGTTCTGTTAAAAAAGAAAATCTTATGAAGTTTCGTGTTCAACAATCCGGAATGCTAACTCTGCCTGTATGAACCCATTGTAAATGAAACGTTTGAAATCTGACGTAACATAAACAGCGGGAAACAAATCTACAAAGCATTACTAATTTAGTAAGAATGTCACCATCTTCCTTACAACACTGCAAATGGAAGGTATTTCTCCACCTGTTATCCTTGATTATCTGCTGAGAGCTGTTATCTCTCTCTTGACACAGCTTTCTCTGAAATTACAGTTCAAGATCTTTTGCTCAGAAATGCCCTAACAGTTAACACCATACCTTCATCGCCAATAGTGGTCATTTTAAATAAAAGCAAAGTTTGTTAATATAATAGATAAAATAGAGAGAAAACTTGGAAAATGAAAATTGTTTAAACAACATTTTGATTATTTAACATATCTCTCTATATATTGTGACTGAAGGCAACTATAAACCTTTGTAACAAGATTTGTGTGAGACAATCAGGGTCCAGACATCCCAAGAGGAAAACTGGGGGTTGAACTCAAAAGAATAAACAGCTGAATCAACTGATTGCATACAATGTTTTTGTGCTATAAAATATGTCGAGTAAGGTCTTTTATGGAAGTTTGTAATGTTCTAAATTTAATGGTCATTATGAGATATGTATACCAACAGTGGTTATGATTTATGTATTTGGTTTACAGAAAATCATTTTCATGATTTGTGGTGTAGATTCGCTGCCATCTCACAGCAGGGTGTGGGCAGTTAGGCAGGGTGGGGCAACCTCCCTAATCAGAGGCTATGTCTACACTGGCAAGTTAGTTCGAATTAAGGAGGCTTAATTCAAACTAACTAAAGCCATGGCTACACGAGGCTTTAGTTAGTTCGAATTAAGGGCTTCCTTAATTCGAACTAATAAGTTGGAAGAGGGTATTCGAACTAAGGGGTTAATTTGAACTAACTACAGTACTTCGAATTAACCAATGTGGCCATGTTAATTCGAACTAATTTCTTAGTTCGAATTAACCAGCCATTGAAATGAATGGGGATCGCTAATTCAAACTAAGCAAGTGCTTGCTTAGTTCAAACTAACATTCCAGTGTGGCCATGCTAATTCGAATTAAGCTAATTTGAACTAACTAAAATTAGTTTGAATTAGTTAGTTTGAACTAACTAATTCAAACTAATTTTAGCAAGTGTAGACATAGCCAGAGAGACTAGATGCAAGCTCCTAGCATTGTACAATCCAGGAAACGTAAAATGAGTCACAGAACGTGAAATCTGGTCTCCCATGTGAAATCTGGCTATTGGAGGCGAGACCAGATTTCCCAAAGCTGCACAGCCAGGCAATGGCAGCTGCTGGCCAAGAGCCTAGTTCTGAAAGCAGCGCTGCCACCGTGGCACAGAAGTGAGGGTAGCATGGTATGGGAGATGGGGGAGCATCACTGAAGGGGACAGGGTGGGTGAGGGAGCAACTGCCAAGGTTGGTGTGGTCATCCCACACATACACAAATACAGCCAGCCCAAGGCCCCTTTAACTCTTGAGCGCTGGGCCTGGAACCAGGAAGGTGATGCAGAAGTGAAGGTGGCAATAACATGCTATCCTTACTTCTGTGCTGCTGTTGGTGGTGGTGCTCCTTCTGAGCTGGCCACCTGGCTCTGAAGGCAGCAACACAAAAGTAAGGGTGGCAATACCATGACCCTCCTACCCCTCACAACCTCCTTTTGGGTCAGACCCCCATGGTTACATCACCATGACATTTCAGATTTAAATATTTACATTAAATTTATTATTTTAAAAAACCTATGACCATAAAATTGACCAAAATGGGCTCTGAATATGGTAGGGCTTTACTCCTCACCATGGACTGGCTCATCCCACCAGATCTGTGCACTGAATTAAAAAGATAGGTGTGGTCAGCCACCTCCACAGCACTATTTCCCTTCTCTTTGGACCCCACAGAATGTACTCTGCAAGGTTATATTGGGGAGGTATAGAGACTGGATTGGCTGGAAGAGATGGCAGGTCAGAAGGAAGTGGCATAAAATTACAATTACTGTCTCCAGCCCCATGGTGGTTAGATGGAAAAAATAACACAGACTGGATCTGTATTATTTTTTCCACTGAGTCCCATCTGGGGATCCTGAGAACAGCCTTGCCAGGATGTGACTGAAGGAGGAAATCCATGAACTTGAATCAGTGGAGAGGCACATGCTATCCAAATAGATAGCTCTGACCTTCTATGACAGGTACCAAACTGTTGAGATCAACCAAGTATGGGAGGGGCCAATGGCATATTCCATGCATGGGACAAACTTTGCTCTCCAATAAAATGATGAGAAGGAACTCTGGAAGGGGATCCTCACAAATTTCATGCCACAGAGGCCCCTATTCTTTTTTTTTTTTTTTTTTAACCATGGGAGTGGATGATCTTCACCCGTGGTATGTAAAAATCTAACATGACATGTTAACAGCTTTTATATGTAATGATTATATTTTCTTTTGTTTACTATTTTAAGGTTTTCCGCAGGGCAGATTGGCAGAGGTCCAGGGGAGGGGAGGTTCGCCTTCCTCCAGGGCCAGCCCACGCATATAGGTAAACTAGGCAGTTGTTTAGGGTACCAGGCTTTAAAGGGTATTAAATTAGATGGAAGTGAATTTTTTTCTCTATTATAAAAATATATTAATATGTTAACTTTTATAACAGATGGTGGGGCGCCAAAATCATAGTTCACGTAGGGTGCCAAAAACTCTTGGGCCAGCCCTGCCTTCCTCTGCAGCATGGGGCATGAGTCACTTGGTGTTGGATTCTTTGACAGATTCTCTGTATCTTAAAGTCTTTAAATCATTACTTGAGGAATTCAGTAACTCAGTCATAAGTTAGGGGGTCTAATACAGAGTGGGTAGGAGAGGGTCTGTGGCCTGCATTGTGCAGGAGGTCAAACTAGATGATCTTAATGGCCCCTTCTGACCTTAAAGTCTATGGATATGTCTACACTAGCAATTTAGATTGACTTAAGGACCCTTAAGTCGACCTAAATTACTCCATGTCCACACTGGACTTCCATTAATTTGACTTAAGAAATTCCTTAAGTCGACTTAATGAAAGTTTAAGTCGACTTAATAATTATCGCTAATTTGGTCGACTTAAGCCTTAAGTCGCCTCCTTAAGTTGACTTAAGGATGGTGTGGACAGGGAGTAGCCCTTAAGTTGACCTTATTTAGTCGACTTAAGGCCAGTTAAGTCGACTTAACAAGGTGGTCTTAAGTCAACTTAAAGTGTTGCCACTTAACAAAGTCGACTTACCTTTTTCTAGTGTAGACATACCCTATGAATCTATGAATTAACTCCATTGACTTCATTGGAATTTCAGTAGGATTGTATTTGGCCTTGTAGCTCTAAACCTATTTTCATTTTGAATTAATATAATGGATGAGATAGAAGTAATTGTGGTAATCAGTCTAATCAGAGCGTACTGGGCAAAATTTTTAGCCATAAGCACTATGAGCACACATACAAACAATGCCAGCAGAACACATAATTTTGCTCAACCAGTCAGTAAGATGTACAACTGCTTGGTATGAAAATACAAAAGAATGCATGCAAATAAGTGTATACTCTTTGTGGAGACAATAAGTATACCAACAGCGGAGAATCTGGCACACTGTGCTGAGGAAATGGATAGTCTCCCTTCACCCAATCTGATATCCATTGGATAACCAATGAACTTACCCCAGAAGAAACACAAAAGATTTCAGAAGCACATTACCTGTGGCTCCAGGTGCAGATTGAGACTGACTAACACTGTGCGAGCCCAGTCAATTTCAATCTAGAGTCAGTTTCACTAGTAAAGCACTTCTGTTGTAGTTCTAC
Source organism: Pelusios castaneus (assembly GCA_007922175.1). NCBI lineage: Eukaryota > Metazoa > Chordata > Testudines > Pelomedusidae > Pelusios > Pelusios castaneus. The sequence goes on from ML685814.1 coordinate 6,285,739, forward strand.
TGAAATGGCTGGGTTGACCCTTAAAAGGAAAGGGAAGAAACCCAGGGAAAGAGAGCAAAAAAAAAAAAAAAAAAAGAGAAAGAGAAATAAGGAAGATGGGAGATATAGACAGAATAAGAAACCCAAAGGATAATAAGGAAGAGAACAGGACAGTAGTGAGGGTGACAAAAAGTGCCCTATCTTTCCTATTCAATATAATCTTTTAAACAAGTAGTTGCAGTTAGGTCCCAAATTACCTATTTCAGAAAGCCTGAAAGGCATCTTGTAACATAAGCCTTAATCCTTATGTAATCACATTTTAGCTTTTTTTTTTTTAAGGCTCATATCTTCTTGATGATAAGCCACTGAAGCCTGACATGATCCCATGTGCTTTAGATATGTCAGAACAGAAATTTGTGGACCAGTATTTAGATGCTGAAGAATAACATGGCCAAACACACTAGACTAGCTCTGAAGATCTTTGCATATGACATCCGTGCTACACTTACACACTATTACCACTAACAAATAATGTGGGTAAATTAAGGAGTTTCTCTGCATAATTCTGAAGAGTCCTGTCTTTGCCAAGGAGATTACAAAACTCTTCAAGTCCATGCCAATACTACCTATCCAAAAAATGTTAATTATCAGGTGGAGTTTGAGAGGACTTTCCAAGAACATGACTCCTTTGTTACCTAAACAATTTGATGAACTTGAAAAGGCAAACTGACCAATTCAATAAACCATTTCTTAGTCAAATTAATCCCAGTGTCAGACAACTGAACAAGAGGTTTTTTGCTTCTTTCATTACTGACTGGATGTAATTAAGTTAAGAAAGGATTTGGACCTTGAGAGCTTGCTTATTTGAGCGCTCTAATATGAAGTCTGCATTTCTCCAGAGATTTATGTGTTTCTTTCAGTTTGTTCATTTATGGGCTTCCATAGCTCTTTCAACCTTCTGCTGACTAACTCCCTTTATTGAGGAGGGTTCCATGACCTGTTACGGTCTGTTTCACCTAGAAAGCTACAAATTTTTTATGACAGATCAAGAACTGGATGATTTAAATAGAGATAAGATAATTTTAATCTTCAATTAAGAAAATGTTTGCAATTCCACAACTATTTTCTGCAGTTGGATGCATGTATGTGACTTCCATTAATTTATTATAGATTTCTGGAGAACATAATTGGAGGGGGGAATGAGGGGAGAGATGATTTGGGCTATCTGGAGATCATGAGAGAATGGTGAGAGGTTATTCTTACATAAACTGGGGCTTGGAAAGATCCCAGAAAGAAAAATTAAAGTCTAGTAGTTAGCCAGCTCAGAAGATCTAACAAACCAGCAGCACAAGGACATTTAAGAGAACTAAGTTACCATAGACTAAGTATGTTTGCAACTGAAACGTAGTAAAATTCTAGACCAGGGGTCTGCAACCTGTGGCTCTGGAGCCGCATGCGGCTCTTTGGCTGCCCCCTTGCGGCTCTGGGCTCCCCCAACTACCGGGCTACCTTGCGGGAAGCCCATGCCTGGCTCTGGGCTTCCCCCAGCCACCAGGAACCCCACGGGCAGCCCATGCCAAGCTCCAGGCTTCCCCCCCCCCCTGCATAAGGGGACCCTGCAGCAGAAATCCTGGCTCACCTCCCACCAGGAGGCTACACCCATTGTGGCTCTCAAAACACTTTGTTATTGAAGGAATTTTCAAAAATGGCTCTTCTTATCTTTTGGGTTGCAGACCCCTGTTCTAGACTAAGCTACCAGATTCTACAAATGTCTGTTGCAAGAAGATAAATACTTTTAAATAATTATTTAATTAAGAGCTCAGGGACATTCACTCTCCCTTTTGCAAGATATTGTGTTTCTCTTCACTTCTCTCCTTTAGGTCAGCAGCAATCTCATATTAAGGGACTAAGCTATTTTAATCAATGACACTCCACTACTCTCCTGTTTTCTTCTTGTAAGTGCAGTTCAAGTTGCTTCATGCACACTCTGAATGCAGCAGATTTCATGCTTTGGAGAAGATTATCCACACTCTCATTTTAAAATGGAGGATAGGTAGAAGGGTAGAATTTTTTTTATTAAACACAAAATACAAAAAAAAACCCCACATTTTATTAGCCTATTTGGGGCTTGATCCTTGCACCCATTGCAGTCACTGAAGTGACATCAGTAAAAGCATGAAATACCTAAACCTCATTCTGATAATTCAGGAACCCAAATAAATGTATCAAAAGTTAATTATTCACATGTTATTACAGAAATATAGGCATCCAGCACTCTTCTTCTCCATCTTATAGCAAATTTTTCAACAGATACTATGGGCAGTACAGAAATATAAAACAAGATTACTTTTTTAATAAAAAATACATGCACAGAAGCATGTTGGTGTAAATTAACTACATAAAGTCCTGAAAAAATCTGTTCCAGATGCAAAGAGGGCAGAGACAGTTATAGGCTGCAGAGAGAAAACTACCAATAAACATCATGTGTCCACATCATTTCTTTAAATTTGTTAATGTTCATATCTTGTCAATAAAAATAAAAAGAGCACAATTTTGAACCAGTTATTCATCTTCTATATATTTTATCATTTTATGCCTGATTATGTTTTCATGCTTTTCTTGCACTACTCACATTTACATATTGAGCCATCTGGTGACTGTCCTTTGGTGCATGTTAACTTTGTTTTTTGGGTTTTTTTTAATATATATTATGGCTTCTTAATATGCATACATATTTTGAGAAGAATTATTATTATAATCTCCACAGGAATGTTTGAATGGATGGAACTATATTTAGGAAAGTGTTATTAACCTGCACGTATATTGACATTTTATATTTTTATAGTGCCTATGGTATTTTTAGTTACGTGATGCATTAATTTATTAAGAAATCTGGATCTCTCATTCTCTGGTCAATCTACTGCCAAATTATAGTTTAAACATTTTTAGCATTCAATATCAATTCAGTTTAAATATTTTTCGATTTTGTAATATCAACCCTCTCTTTTTTGTAAGACAAGCTACATGCCATTCATATTAGCTGATACATATTTATTTAAATAATGCCTTCACTAATCTTAATCATATATTATTTGCCCTACAGTAACTGATCAATGTTTATTTTGGACAGTAGTCAGTCCACATTTCCATCTCCCCCATGACTGTCATTCAGTTGTTGGCCTCCTTAAGACACAGTTTTACATAACTGGAACAGTAGGGGGCATTCAGAGCTTAAAATGCTGAATATGCTTATATATTAGCAGATTACATGTTAAGTCTGTAGCAAATACTTTTGCTCATTTATAATACCACATACGAAATCCATTACTTGATATGTTTTGTGTATATAATACTATTAAGTAGAACATACTGTTCTCATTTGCTTTACATCATTAGTTCTTGTTCTGTCATTTAATACTGTATTCTTTATAAAGACATTTATTTTAGATAAGATTGCAATAAACTATGTGACAACTAAGAGTATGTTACAAAAGTAATATTAGCCATTTTAACCTTGGGCATAATTATTCCTTTGTGCAGAACAACCCAGAGAAAATATTAATGCAAACCATGCAAAAAACTGACCAGCAGTGGGTGTGTGAGAGTTGTGATGATCAGAAGTGGCAGTGAGTATGTCTATAAAACAAGAAAGAGCCAGAGGATGTGTGGAAAATTATATCTTCAGCTCCACAGATCTTGAGGCATTTATGGAGAATACCTTCCTCTCTGTGCTTCATTCACACTCCTACCTTTCTGACAGCATAACCACATCAGTTGTCTTGCCATATTGCCATTGGCTACCTGCCTGTGGCTGTGCATTACTTTTCCCTCCAGAAGAAGCTGCAGTGCTGGACTTAATGTTGCATGAAGCATTAAATAATATGGCAATTTATCATATAAATCCACAGACTCACAGCAATTTGAGTTGGAAAAATCTACAGTATATGGTCATCAAGTCTAAACCACTGCCAATGAAGGCCTGTTCCCTACAATATATTATCTAGTGCTCCTTCCAATCAGTTTTAAAATCTGTCAAACTATAGGTCTTTCTCTTCTTTCACTGGGGGTCTGTTAACAATCTAACAGCTCTCATCATGATTTTTTTTCTTATTTTCACCTGATTACTTCTAATTACACCCCTTTGCACCACATTAAATTTTTGTTTCTCTTTTTGTTACTCCCATCAAGAATTTCTAGAGAGTTATCATGTAACCCACTTGATTTTTTTTTTTAATCTTATATTTCCTCCACAACCCTAACTGAGTATTCTGGTTTTGTTGTTACTTTGCATTTGCAACAGAATTGTATTTAATTTCATTTCATGTGTTTAAGCATTAGTTTGTGATGTCTAATAATTATTTGAAGCCCATTTACCTGTAAATTAGTTTTACATGATTTGGCCAAGACCACAAGGAATTCTCCTGGTTGGTAGGTGAAGACAAAATAATCATCAATTGAATTTCAGGATTTTTTGCCCTCTCTAGCCCCCGGCCTCCCGTTCCCCTCCAATTTGATTCCTCACAGTTTCAAAGAAAATGTATTACCCTACTCTTGCTAATGAAGAGTGAAGTTATACGTGCTTCTTAGGCCTTCTCTACACTAGACTGTTCTGTCAAAAAAAGTCAGCTCTTTTTGACAAAACAGTCCTGGTGTGCACACTGCAAACACACCCTGACCAACAAAACTGTCCTGTTTTTTCAACAAAATAAAACCATCTCGATGAGAGGCATAGAGCTTTTTCTGCCCAATTTATATAAAAAAAGCTTCAGTGTAGAGACTGCTGTGTGGTTATGTCGTAGTAAACGGCCTCCAGAAGTGTCCCACAATGCCAATCCTGACTGCTCTGGCCATCCATTTGAACTCCGCTGCTCTGCAGCCACCCACCATTCTCTCATTAAAGCCCTGGGAAGTTTTGAAATTCCACTTCCTACTTGGTCAGCATGGAGATCTGGTCGCATCTCATCTTCCCAGCTGACTATGGCGGCTTCACATACCTAATGCTCTCCCACTTGGAGCACACTGGAGCTGCTGGATCTGATCAGCATTCGGGCAGATTCTGTTGTACAGCCTCACCTCCACTCCAGCCAAAGAACATGGACACCTACGGCCAGATTTATTGGGCCATGGCGGACAAGGGCTATGAGCGGCACACATTGCAATGCTGAGTAAAAATCAACATGTTGAGGCAAAGCTAGCAGACGATCAGGGAGGCAAACCATCACTCTGATGAAGAGCCAACAAGCTGCTGCTTTCACAAAGAGGTGGAAGCCATCCTCAGATATGTCTGTACATCAGGGGTCAGCAACCCCTGGCACGCATGCCTACTTACAGTGGCACGCAGGGCTCCCAGCCCTGCGGCGCTGGGGCTCCTCCCTTCTACTGGCCCTGTGGCCCAGAGCTGGGGGCAGGGCCAGCAGGAAAAAGCCCATGTGCGGCTTGCGTCCTCTGCTGGCTCTGACGACCCCAGCCCCCCCCCCAACTGGCTAGGGATCATAGACTCATAGACTTTAAGGTCAGAAGGGACCAGTACGATCATCTAGTCTGACCTCCTGCAAAATGCAGGCCTCAAGACCTCACCCACCCACTCCTGCAATAGGCCACCAACCTATGACTGAGTTATTTACCTCCTTAAATCATGATTTAAGGACTTAAGATACAGAGAATTCACCGGTAGGTGAACCATGCCCTGTGCTACAGAGGAAGGCGAAAAACCCCCAGAGCCCAGGCCAATCAGCCCTGGGGGAAAATTCCTTCCCGACCCCAAATATGGCGATCAGTTAAACCCTGAGCACGTGAGCAAGTCTCAACAGCCAGTTATCCAAGAAACAATTCTCTGTAATAACTCAGAACCCACCCCACGTACTCTCCGCTCTTTGGCCACTTGTAAATCCACCACACGTAGCCAAATATCAGTCAATTTCCAAAATAGGCTAATCATACCATCCCCTCCATAAATTTATCAAGCTCAGATTTGAAAGCAGTTATGGTATTTGCCCCCACAACTCCCCTTGGAAGGTTATTCCAGAACTTTACACCTCTAATGGTTAGAAACCTGAGTCTAATTTCAAGCCTAAATTTGTTGATGGACAGTTTATAACCATTTATTCTGGTGTCCACATTGGTGCTGTACTCAAATAATTCCTCTCCCTCCTTGATGTTAATCCCTGTGATGTATTTATAGAGAGCAATCATATCCCCCCTCAGCCTTCTTTTGGTTAAGCTAAACAAGCCAAGCTTCTTGAGTCTCCACTCATAAGGCAGGTTTTCCACTCCACAGACCATCCTTGTAGCCCTTCTCTGCACCTGTTCCAATTTGAATTCATCCTTTTTAAACATTGGGGACCAGAACTGCACACATGCAAGCAGGAAAGGGTCCGCACACAGCTCGCATCCCCATTGGTCCCAATCACCAGCAGGGGTCAACAGGGGACAGGCCCTGCCCCTGGCACTGCTCTGGGTTGGGGGGCAGGGCTGGCATGGGGGCCAGCAAAGGTTGCCAGCCCCTGCCCTACATTCACCCCCAAGATGCAGACACCTCCACGGCCCCAGGGACACCACACACTGGACTCAACACCAATGAAGAAGAAGTTGTTGATCAGGAAGTGGAGCTGAAGGATGACCCTGATCCAGGGACAGGTTCACTTGGTGAGGCTGGGAGTAGGAACTGTTCTTGACCCAAGAGGGTTACAGCCAACTGCAGCCCTTCAGCTCAGATGTTCAGGATGGAGAGAAGGGGAGCTCTGGTAAGTGTTTGGAAGCTGATGCTGCTTGTGAACAGGAGGCATAGGGATACTTAGGTTGGCTAAAACACAGAGGAAGGTGAAGGGATAAAAATGCACAATAGTGGCTGTGTTTCCATGGGTCAAGGCTTAAGTCAACTTAATTTACTCTGCATCCACACTGGAGTTTCCTTAAGTCGACTTAAGCTGCTGCTTAAGTCGACTTAAGGAAATTTAAAGTCAACTTAATAAGACCTACTTTTAAGTCGACTTTAATGCTTAAGTTGACTTCTTAAGTCAACTTAAGCAGTCTAGACACCCTAAGTCGACTTAGGACAGGGGAAAAAGGGAGTCACTGCTCCCTTCTCCCCAGGAAGCCACTAGCGGCTCGTCCCGGGGAGAAGGGACTGCGGGGCTCCCTTCTGGCCGGGATCTCAGTGGTCCTGGCCAGAAGGGAGCACGGAGCTCCTTTCGGCCCGGGACCGAGCGCTCCCAGCCAGAACAGAGCCCTGTGGCTCCTATAGGGACTGTGCTCCAGCTGTTAGGGAGCCCCCGGGGCTTCCCCAGCAGCTGGAGCACTGTGTCAGCAATTGCCAGTGCTCCAGTTGTTAGGAAGCCCCCAGGGCTTGCCCAGCAGCTGGAGCGCCATGCCAGCACAGCGCTCCAGCTGCTGCGGAGCCCCAGGGGTTCCCTTTTTGCCAGGACCACTGGGGTCCCGCTGGGGTCCCAGAGAGAAGGGAGCACTGCGGTCCCTTTTCTCTGGGACCCCAGCAGGGACCGCTCAGTCCCAGCCAGAAGGGAGCATGTGACTCCCTTCTGTCATGACCTGAGCAGTCCTGGCCAGAAGGGAGCAGAGTGGTCCCAGTGAAAAGGGAGCTCCACACTCCCTTCTCCCCTAGACCGCTCTGGGGCTTGCTGTCTCAGGGAGAGCCAACCCCGTGCGGGGCTGGCTCTCTCCAGGACGAGCCCCCATACCCTGGGGAGCTGAGGCTCCAAAGGAGCCTCCCTCTCCCTGGACCTAACTAGTCAACTTAGAAAGTCTAATGTGGACTCTCTAAGTCAACTTAGTAAGTCCAGGTTTAAGTCGACTTAAGAGTCCTGTATCCCTTTCTATTGATGTACCCAGTTGGGAGATGGTCCGGGGCCAAAATTGGAATATGCATGTGTAACCCATATGCCTAAAAAAAAAAGAGCTATCTCTTTAAGAGACCTGTTAAGGGTAGGTTACTGTTGCTGGGCAGATTAGCTACCCACAACTAGAAACTTCTGGAAGAAGGGAGTGGTAGCATTTTTGAGCATGCTACACAGGGTGCCCTGCTGGTGTGATGAGGTGTGGTCAGTCAGATGACATGAGAGCAGCAGTCTGTGCAGACAGCAGGCTAGAGCTGCCATGAGAAGAGCCCATGTGCTCAGTTTTCAGGAGAGAAGCTGAGCCAGGAGTGAACAAGATCTGAGGAACTGTCACAGATTGAAGTGTCACTAGAGGAAGTTTTGGAATTAATTGATAAACTCAACATTAACAAGTCACCGGGACCAGATGGCATTCACCCAAGAGTTCTGAAAGAACTCAAATGTGAAGTCGCGGAACTGTTAACTAAGATTTGTAAACTGTCCCTTAAAATGGCTTCGGTACCCAAAGACTGGAAGTCGGCTAATGTAACGCCAATATTTAAAAAGGGCCCTAGAGGGGATCCCAGCAATTACAGACCGGTAAGTCTAACGTCGGTACCGGGCAAATTAGTTGAAACAATAGTTAAGAATAAAATTGTCAGTCACATAGAAAAACATAAACTGTTGAGCAATAGCCAACATGGTTTCTGTAAGGGGAAATCGTGTCTTACTAATCTATTAGAGTTCTTTGAAGGGGTTAACAAACATGTGGACAGGGGGGATCCAGTGGACATTGTGTACTTAGATTTCCAGAAAGCATTTGACAAGGTCCCTCACCAAAGGCTGTTATGTAAGTTAAGTTGTCATGGGATAAAAGGGAAGGTCCTTTCATGGATTGAGAACTGGTTAAAAGACAGGGAACAAAGGGTAGGAGTAAATGGTAAATTCTCAGATTGGAAAAGGGTAGCTAGTGGTGTTCCCCAAGGGTCGGTCCTAGGACCAGTCCTATTCAATTTATTCATAAATGATCTGGAGAAAGGGGTAAATAGTGAGGTAGCTAAGTTTGCAGACGATACTAAACTACTCAAGATAGTCAAGACCAAAGCAGATTGTGAAGAACTTCAAAAAGATCTCACAAAACTAAGTGATTGGGCATCCAAATGGCAAATGAAATTTAATGTGGATAAGTGTAAAGTAATGCACATTGGAAAAAATAACCCCAACTATACCTATAATATGATGGGGGCTAATTTGGCTACAACGAGTCAAGAAAAAGATCTTGGAGTCATTGTGGATAGTTCTCTGAAGATGTCCGTACAGTGTGTGGAGGCGGTCAAAAAAGCAAACAGGATGTTAGGGATCATTAAAAAGGGGATAGAAAATAAGACTGCAAATGTATTATTGCCCTTATATAAATCCATGGTACGCCCACATCTCGAATACTGTGTACAGATGTGGTCTCCTCGTCTCAAAAAAGATATTCTAGCACTAGAAAAGGTTCAGAAAAGGGCAACTAAAATGATTAGGGGTTTGGAGAGTGCCTCGTATGAGGAACGATTGAAAAGGCTGGGCCTCTTCAGCTTGGAAAAGAGGAGACTGAGGGGGGACATGATAGAAGTATATAAAATTATGACTGATGTGGAAAAAGTGGACAAGGAAAAGTTGTTTAAATACTCCCATAATACAAGAACCAGGGGTCACCAAATGAAACTGATAGGTAGCAGGTTCAAAACAAATAAAAGGAAGTTCTTCTTCACACAACGCACAGTCAACTTGTGGAACTCCTTACCTGAGGAGGTTGTGAAGGCTGGGACTATAACAATATTTAAAAGGGAACTGGATAAGTTCATGGTGGCTAAGTCCATAAATGGCTATTAGCCAGAAAGGGGTTAAGAATGGTGTCCCTAGCCTCTGTTTATCAGAGGATGGAGACGGATGGCAGGAGAGTGATCACTTGATCATTGCCTGTTAGGTTCACTCCCTCTGGGGCACCTGGGCACTGGCCACTGTCGGTAGACAGATACTGGGCTAGATGGACCTCTGGTCTGACCCAGTACGGCCTTTCTTATGTTCTTATGTTCTTAAGATGTTTTCTCCCTCTGCTGGAGTCATCTACAACAGACCTTGCAGACATGCATATGGGACTGAGGGCTGGTTGCAAAGGAGAAGAAAAAGCCTGCATGGAATGCTACAGAGGATGCCAGCAAAGGAAGAAGAGGACAGCTATTTCTTGCTACTCAAGCTTCTACACTGGAACAGAGACTGTAGCTGAGAGTTGGGTGAACTCCACCTGGACTTTGGGACTCTTGGATATCTTTCGTGTGGGGTTTCTGTAGGAATTGTTCTTGGTTAATTGTATTTTGTTTTCTTAGGATAAGATTTATTTAGTTAGTAGTTAATAAAGTTCATTGTTATGTTTGTTTTTAGTAGTATTTTAATGTGGGGTGGTAACTCTGAACAATCTTTGCCGTGAGTCCCATACAGACTGGATCCTGGGTCTCCAGCTGCTTTCTCCATAGGGATTGGGATTGATTTCTGTGAGGCACTGGAGAAGGGCAACTAAATGAATTTTAGCCCACCCAAAGGTTACACATGCCATCTATCACCTTGCCAAAGTTAGGATATCCCATTGCCACAAAGATATCCACTATTTCACACACATTGCACAGAGTCACAGTCCTTCACAGCAGAATGCAATGACTGGTTTTGCACACTTGCATTAACACTGCTCCAACAGTGGACTTGCCAACTCCAGACAGATTAGTGACTGACCAGTTGCAATCTAGAGTTGCTAACTTCCATCTAGTGATTGCCACACGCTTCTCCACTAAGAGGCCAGCTCTCATTTTGGTGTCCTTGCACCACAGGACGGAGTGAATTCTGCATGGTTGAAAGTTCTACAGCCACTGCTCAGCATCCCAGATGTGCATAACATTGCAATCCCACATTAAGTACTTGTCTCATATGCCCAAAAGTGGCAGTTCACTGTGTGCATGTGCTCTATGAATGAAAATAGTAATGGGGTGCTGTTTTTCTGAATGTCACTTAGCAATTCAGGCTCCTTGGATTCCTGTTCAGATTTGGAGCTCATGATATACTGCGCAACCAGCTGCAATGTGCTCAGAATGCGGCAAGCAAAAGTGGAGAGCACTGCAGGATTCATATTTTCAGATACAAATGCCAGGCATGCAGGAAAACAGTGACCATTGAAGAAATTGCGTGAAAGGCTGCCAGCAACATAATGAATGATGGGACAGATGGGCAATATATCATGGAATGTTGAGCCAGGACCATGGCTGCTCCATGCTCCTCTCTGCATTCCCACAATTCTTAGTGATAGAGGGTAGTGAGTGGTGCAGTGGGATGGCTGCCCACAGTTCACTGCTGTCACTGTCAATACTATAGGACCAAGTGTGGGCGTGCTTTGGCAGCATAATGACATCTGTGTAGATGAGCATGAGCGCCGTAATTATAGCACTTTTTGATCACTTATGTAACTACTATCAACAAACCTTTCCAGGGTAGACAAGGCCTCAGGAAAGGTCTCTGTGATAATAGATTGAATACACACACAAGAATAATCAGATATATGGATTTAAAATTCATTTCTCTGTAATGAACAGCACAAACCATGGGTTCCATATAGCAACATACCACAAACACTACGGGTGTGTCTACACTGGCAACTTAGGTTGATTTAAGGAGGCTTAAGTCGACCTAAACAAAGCCACGTCCACACTGGGCTTTTATTAAGTCGACGTAATAACACTTAGTTTTAGGTCGACTTAAGCCTTAAGTCAACTTTTTAAGTCAATTTAAAGCCAGTGTGGAAGGGGATTAGCGCCTAAATTGACCTCATTAAGTCGATTTAAAGCATTAAGTAAACTTAATAAGATCAACAAGGGGCTATGTCTACACTAGAAAAGTTAAGTCAACTTTGTTAAATCGACTTAATAAGGTCGATTTTAGGTCGACAAAGTCAACCTTATTAAGTCGACTTAACTTTTCTAGTGTAGACATAGCCTGTGTGAGGGCCCGCCTGGACAGCTAAAGTTAATCTAAGCAGAGGACATGGGAAAGAGGAGCAATACAGAATAAGAAAGCTGAATTTCTATTTGCATTCTATCTTGAAAGAGATGGAAGAACAGCTCTAAGAACTCTGATTGATGTAAGAAAATGCTGGCAGTGCTTAGTAAAGGTATAAAGAGAATGCCCAGTTGCTGCTTTACACCACTCATCAACTATCATTTCTCCTCCTTCTGCCCAGGAGATGGCAACAACCCAATTGGAATGGGCCCAAATTCTGACTTAGAAGAGGGTCTCAACTGCTGTGCAAGCTTGTTGAAAACAGGGATCTGATCCAGTTGATTATGACACAGATTTACACCCTCTCTCCCTCTTTTGACAGCTAGTAAAGATCAAACAGTCAGTTCACACTATGGAAGTAGTCATACTTGGCTAAGTAAAACTTAAGAGTACTTCTCAAATCTTAGTTGTTCAACATTTTCTTTTCCTGGAGACACAGTTGGAAATTTGGGAAGGAAACATCAAATGAATAGGGGGACAAAATTGGGGGAAGAAAACTGGAGTAAGTCTTAACTAATACCTTACTCCTGTGAAAAGTTAACTGTGTTTGATGGTAGGATAAGGCCTTTCCACAGCTTCCACAACCTTCACAGCTGGAGTTGTTTCTAATTAGATTGTAATATTTTTGGTTCTGGACTGTGTCTTCACAATATCTAGCAAAATCCTGGTTAAGGCCCAGAGGCATTATAGTAATGCAAATAATGTGTCTGTTTCAATGGTACTAGAAACACCACTTCCAAGGTAAAGATATGTTGGTCTGTTGCACTGAGTGGCTTAAAGTGATGGTATACCTAGCTTCTCTAACATAAGACAGCAGCTACAGAGAGAAACTAAGGACCAAATGGGAGTCTCAATAAATGAAGGTTTCAGAATATTAGACATTAGAGGGAAATGCTCACTGACCCATTGTCCACCATGAATCTCTAGGAGGCTGAGGATTAATTCCTTACTGTTCACATTCTAGAAGAAATCTAGTATGACATGGATTTTTGCCAGTTTAAATTAAACCCCCTTGGTCACACATCAGGAGATGAAGATGGGCCAAGCCTGTAGCAGACAGAAGAATTATTCTTCTTACAAGTTTATAACAAGACTGGGTCATCCTGTCTGAAATGCCTAATTCTTTCCTTAGTAAGTGCATACATTTATGAACAATCTTAGCACAGGAAGTTTGTAAGCCCTGAAGATAAATATTGTCTGCATAAAATTTCAGGCACAGCAGTGAACTGGGCAAGCTTTTTCTTGCTTTTCTACACTGAGAAAAAGGGGTGGCTCTGAAAGATCCAGTTTCTCCTCTGACTTTCCAAGTCTCATACGTTCAAACATTCCTCAGATTATTTTCCCAGTCTTCATTTAAGATTCCTTGCTAAATTGTCAAGCTGCATCTCTGGCACAATCTGACATCTCACCTTCCTGAGACAGAAACTAGGGAAACTCGTGGCACAACAAAGCAACGAGACTTAGGAAATGCCAAAGCCTTGTTACTTGTACTCATGGATTTAGTTTTAGGGGCTGGGACATTAATTATCTGGACGAAGTTACAGAAGTTTCCAGGGAAGCTCTTAGCCACACTCTTAGGATTTTATTTTGGAGGATAGAAAAAAAGATTTTTAAAAAGCATAAGCCTTTGTGAAGCATTTATTACTCCACTTAATGACTGCTGGCAGTAGGGACATAGTTTGAAAGGAGCTGACAACCCTTATCTCATCTTCTGACTCATCTGCTTTTTCAGGAAGGGCCTCTTCTCCAGCAAGTGAGTTCTTTTTCCCTTTGTGAAGGCTAACAAGGATGGTTTTCCCTTTGGCAGGAACCTGCACAGACTCAATAAGGCCAGCAGCTGCTCATTATGTGCACTGACAGCAGTTCCTGGCAAATCATTGCCCCAGGAAACAGAGACTGTGCTTTTTCTTCAAATTTAGTGTACAGCTGATCAAAAGCTTTCTAGCATAATTTTTTTTCAATTTGGTTTGATTTTTTAAATTAAAAAATTAATAAACAATTAAATACAATTTTTATTTCATCCAGACATTGAGAGAAAAGGAGAAAACTTCCCTTCCTCTCTCTAAAAACACATGCAATTTTTCAGTTTGAAGCTAAATGAATTTTTTCCATATAGTTCATTTTGAAGCTTTTCATTAAAAAATGAAAAAACCCACAAAATTCCTAATGAAATGAAAAGTCAAATATAGCTACAGAGGTAGCCTTGCTTATTTCTTCTATAGACACAAACTGCAGGAGAGTATATCACATTGGCAGTGTGATAATCCTGTAATTCAACCTGTCTCATTCTTGTCAGGTGCGGGGTCTAGGTAGTCAGGCCTTGTGGTTGGAACAGAGGTTGAAGCCAGACATAGGGTCAGAACCAATCAAAGGGCAGTACTGGAATCAGGGTTCAGGAAGAGGATGGGGTAAAAACCAATGTCAGAGTCTGTAGACAAGGCCAAACCAGTATCGTAGTTGAAGTCCAGATGCAGGCCAAATGTCAAAGATGGGTGGTCAAAGTCCAAAGGTCTGGGGATCAGGAGGCCGAAACTAGGCTAGAATAGGTCTATAACAGAACTGGAACACGATCAGAATAGGGCATGGACAAGGTTGGAAAGGGCCTAGGCAAGGCTGGGACAGGAACAGAAACCAGTTCCAGTATAGTCTAGGGAGTCTGTTACACTGCAAGGTACTGGGAGGGTTCCTGGTCAGCTAGTGCCATTACATAGCCTAATTTACAGCTCAGGTCAGGTTGGGCAAATACCTGAGCCAGGGGGTCAGCTGACCTGGGCTCTATTCAAGGACAGGCTGCTGTCTGGCCACTAATCCCACAAGTACATCTATTATGAAACATGAAGAACAGCCACAGAGGGTCCCACATCAGTTACATCATCGGTTAATAGCCTTTTGAACAGACCATGCCCTTTAATTGCTAGGCTATCCCTATCTTTTTTGCCAGCATTTGCCATGCAGCAGAAGGGGTAAATCATTTAGTCCATTACTGACAGATATATCCACACTATATTTATGTGATATATGTTTGCATAATAATTTGTTTTATTACTGTTGTTATTATTATTATTATTATTATTTTGTTATTATTATATACTGTTATTGTTATATTCCAAATATTCCAGATATATAGGAAAATATTGCAACTTACCACATAAAAGTTATTTTAACTGGAAGTAAATATGTTATAGTTACAATGAATATGTCATTTATTATACTTTACTGTACGAATGTACTGTGAAAGCTAAACTTATGCCTTCAAAAGGACCCTAGAAACAAATAGTAATGTCTCAATCTTCCTTAACTATAATTTCTTTAGTGCCAATGCCCAATGCAGAAGAAAATATATTCTGAACATCCACCTTGGAAGACTACCAAACACAAAAATACATTTCTAGAGCATTAAATTGAATGGAAAATGGACATATTTTGCTGACTGGTTGTAACTTTCTCAAACCTAAACAATACTTACTTTTATTTTCTGATGACATAAACAAAGAGTTTTAATCACTTCACCTGTTCATTCACTCTGGAGTGTGATGGTCCTTGATGGATGAGAATCTTCACAATATCTACATCTCCTTTCCAAGCAGCCAAGTGTATAGGAAAATAGCCTTTGTTATCTGCCACATTAGTTGATGCTTCATACTGAAGTAATTTGAGAACTATATCCCTGGAAAACAGGTGAGAGGGATGGAAAAAAGCTAAACATTGAAGGAATAGCTTGCTTTATAAAGTTCATACATACTGTCAAAATGTTTATTCTTAGTAACAGAAGAGCCAAATCCCAGTTATTCATACAAAACTACTGAAATTAATTTGCCTACAAGCTGAATACAGACGGAAAAACATATTCCAAAATATTATATATGACTGAATCTCATGTTTCTTCTTTATTTTAATGACTGAATAAAGAAGTTACTTACTGACAAACTCTGGTTCTTTAAATGTATTGTCTCCACAGAGACACACTAGAAGTCTCATGAGCCTATCCATGTGATCACTGAACCTTTTTAAAAAGGAGCTGCCATTAGGAGGGCTCATGCATGTCCCTCCAGACTTACATTCCACAGAATGAAGGTATAAGTATTTTATGCCCTTAGTTCCTCTCCCCCTTCAGAAGTCTTGTTGAGTTGAGTTCTGAAGCACAGCTAGAAGGGAGGGTCGGCATGGCTCTATAAAAGCAGCTCATTTAAAGTACAAGAGTACTGTTCATAAGTAACCCCACTTTACCTTCTTCATGACATTGCCTTCACAGAGTCCCATATGAAGAGATTATCTAACAATAACATACTTAGGTATCTACTAATCTCCCTGGAAATCCGGTTTTCATTTCTGGCTTCTTACTTTCCATCTCCCAAGATAAATGAGGGGAAAAAAACTTTATTTTTTTATCTATATCTGGTTCCTGTTAGCACTTTTAAATTGCATTTTATAGGAATTTGCCATACTTTATAATGAGATTAATAGAAGGTGCTATATTAAGCCACTGATTTTTAAGCAAAATTCCATATTGATCTCAACAGGATGTTCTGCTTAAAAAATTATAGAAATGTATGAGCTACAGTTAGAAAAAATGCTAGAAAATAAATCAATTGTGCCATGAATCAATAAATCAATTACCTGTAAATCTGTCTTCTGATAGAGTGATATTCTGACAGCTCTGAATAATTAATAAGTTAACCAGACCCATCAGCTGTTTGGACAAGCAAACACTGACTCTGGGAGCTGGCATATACCAAAAACATTAGGAGTATTTTCAAAGCCGACTACAAAAAGATTATTTAATACATTAAGAACTTAGGACTTGATAAAAATACAGGCAAAATAAAGCCCAGGGAAATAGCTGTGCTCCTTAAATCTGTCCCAAACACTGTAATAAAAGCAGTAGCATCCTGTTGGAGAGACTGGACAAAGCAGGGGAAAAAATCTACCAATGACTGAGGAACACCCCAAAACTTTCCACTGAAAAGACATTGCTGCCTTCAGAAGAAGACATGACAAATCTGGCACAGGGAGACCAAATGTAGTCTGTGCAGCCCAATGGACCGGTCCATGTTTGTTCAGTAGCAGCTTATGCTAGGCTTTACCTACCACTGAGAAGGTAAAATTGTGGGGGGGAAAAGGCCACAGGCAGCAAGGTTATTCCCATTCACTTTTTTGCTCCAAAGATGGGGAACCAAGAAACAAGTTAATTCACTGCTGTGTTTCAGCTCCTTCCTGGTGGAAGCAAATAACTGAGAGGTTTGGTTTATGAGGGCTGTTATGCAGCCAATGTGTTGACTTGAACTGCCTCAACTGGCTGGTGGGTGTACTTAATCTAGAAAAGTTTCCCACAAAAGCTCATGTGATAAATAAATCTGTTAGTTTTTAAAAGTGTCACAGGACTCTGTTGTTAATCTAGAAACTGTCCTTCAGAACCACAGTAGAACCACACAATTGAGAAAATATAATATAAACTACATTGCTTAAGGGTAGCAGACTGCAGTAGTAAAAAAAAAACAAATAAAACAACCATAGCAGAATGGAGTGGAATGAATGAAGGACTGCAGCAAATGACATTAGGTTCAATATTTATTCTATAAACACATATTTTAATCAAAATACAACTCAGATGGCGTAGTAAATAAATATTTTATACTTTTGTTTTCTCTAAATTATTTGAACCAGAAAATTATGTAGAAAAATGAAATCAAAATTTAGGGACAGCTAGTGTGTTTCTGAGTATAGATAGTCCAGGAGTTGCAGTTTGGGGCAGATATAAATTAATGAGGCCTAAGAGGCCAAAGAATATACTTTTAACTGAACACAGAACAAGCAAAAGACCTGGGAGTGATAACAAACATAACCAAGAATGGTGTCAAACAGAAAATAGTGACATACAATGGAAATACTGGAAGATCATAAATGACATATTAAAGGAAAGTGTTATATCATCCCTGAATGATTCATTAAACCACTGAAGTAGACAATGATGAACATTGGCAACAAAAAAAGATCATTGGTGAGATATAAAAGGTACAGAACAGAACAAAGATAGAAGTGATAGAATCAACTGAACAAAAAGTGTAATTAGATGCTTTTTGTACCCCATAGCACTCTACAAAACATCAAGTTTGCTAGTGATAGGGCGGTAACTGTGAGGTCAAACACAGCACTCATTATGTATTTAGTGGTAAATAATCACTATATCCCGGCTAACATTTCTTCTTTTACTAAAATAGACTTTCATGTTCAAGGTTGTTTGTTATATTCCACACATTCGAAAAATGCCACAACGTCCTACTGACATCTATCAAAATGTAAAGAATGGATGGATGTCTTTTTAACAGCTCATTTGAACAATATGTATTGTGGATGCCATGAAACTGATAGGATAAAAACAGTTTTGACAGGACATAAGAATCAGAGATCATGGACTAAAGCTAAAAAATAGCTTCAAAGGAGTTTAAGAGACATGTTCTATATAAATGTGAATAACCTCATTAAAGCAATGTTAAAAGTACATATTTAAAATCACAAACAAACAAGCATAATCAGAGAATCCAAACATTAAGCCTCTAGTAGCAATGATGACTAGGCTCCTTTGTGCAACCTGTATATTTTATAGTAAATGGTAATATATTTTTATAGTTTACAATCTTCACAAGAAAAAAGTAGGAATAAACAAGGAAATATATCTGCAATATAGCCAATTAATGTTGCTGTAAAAAATGTTTTTTCATCTCCTGACTATTTGTTATTTTGATTTGCAATGCTAACATTTTAAAGTACCTTTTCACTTAATTTCATTTATTTTATTTTTTTTGCTAGAGACTGTTTTTAACAGGTTTATATTGTTACAACTCTTTTGTTACAATACAGATATTTCCTTTTATAAAAAAAATTAGTAAAATCTGAATATTTGTAAAATACTATTTAATGTATCAATAGACAGATACCCTGAAATCATAGCATCTTCAAAAATTGCATTTTTGTTTTGCTTTCTGTCCCTTACAATAAGGTAGGCAGTGTTTTGGGACTATTTGGAAACCTGTGTGTTTCAGTGTAATATTTACAGTTTCCCTCATGTAAATGTCCCCAGCTCCTGCTTTGCCTAGGCCCTATTCCTTTGCCCAAGGAAGTAGCTGTCCTCAGGCAGGATAAAAGTACACTCTGATCTCACAGAGTGGTGATAGGGTGACTGAGACTTCATTAGGTGTTTTTAAATATTAGCAAATTATAATGAGCATGCTCAGAATTGATTTTGAAGTCAGTTGGAGTTGAGGGTATTCAGCACCTGTCAGGGGGTACTTGTACCATATACGATTGTGTCCTATGCCCACACCAATTTTCAAGTTTCAAATTCTAGCCATTTTTGCTGTAATTCTCTTTTTAAAAAGGTGTAATCCTGTCTAAATCATCAATGGAAGCAGAGTTGAGCCAGCAATGAACGTGTTTGGAAATAATATCCTAAGCATTTAAAGAAAAAACAGTGCACGATATGAAAACATTAACTAAATAGACAAGGTACAAAGACCTAAAGAAGGCCACCTGTCCTCATGTTCCAGAATGCTAACGTTACTATTATTAGCCTGAAGTCTGTGGTTGGTTCTGGTTATCATAGCAACATTTATGCTTCTGCTCAGATTTTCACTTTTTAAAATAGTAAGGTGATGGTTTGCATTCAGTAGTTTCTTATTTTCTGAAACATTCACAACCAAGCTAAAAAACTGGACAGTTTTTGCAAGCTAAGCTTTAGTCTTCTGGCACTTGGGAATACATACTTGCACAAGCATAAATCATAAGAAAAGGCCCATGATGTTTCATTTTTTTTTAAAAAAGACGAGTTTTGTGGACTACATTAATCACTTTGGGCTTATTCCAGGGAGATATGGCAAATTACAGTAATTGACTATTCTGTATCTAGCTCCAGGAGTGAAATTTAGAGGGTTCTCAATATTGACCTTAGCATTATTCGCTCTTACGTTTGTTAATTTTGAAATAAAATTAGCACTTATGGACTGTAAGAAGAATATAGTCTACCATAATATTAGAGAAATGGCAGGTTTGGGCAATACAATTAAGCACACAGAATAAATATCCTGTCTTTCCTATGTTACTTCACCTGTCTGTAGTCAAGAGCATAACTATTAGTGAATAAATTAAATAAGTTAAGCTAGGAATACAATTACAATACAATACAATGATCCAAAGCCCACTGAATTCAACGCAAGTCTTTCCATTAACTTCAATATGCTTTGGATCAAGCCCTTATCTGCAGTCTTGATGTCCAAATCTTCTTCAAATTATGAAAAGTCAAGACAGTATTAATATACCCAATTACAAATCAGGTAACCAAGGCACAGGTGAGAAACTTGTTCAAAGTCAAACATGACAGTGGAAAATCAAAACAGAATCCAGAACTCTCATTTCCCTATTCTAACTGTTAGATCACAATACTGCCTCTTTAGTGCCAATCACACTGTTTTAGAGATTCTGTAAATATGCCTCTTTTAATGAAAATATTTTTGGTAAGTCAATTTATTAGACTGTTATCACACATGTTAAGATGAAAAGTTCACTTACCATGATCACTAACTGGCGTTCTTTGAGAGTGGTGCTCCTCTTAGGTGCACATGGGCCTTTGATTTGAGACTTTTGGAAGCAGTGCCCATTGAGTCTGCACATGTGCCTCACAATCTTTTTTCCACATAATGAGGATATACAGGACAGTGTCAGATGAACTGTCCTCAGATCTTTATTTACTGCAAAGTCCAGAAGGCAAACACATTGAAGTAATGGGAAAGATGGTGGAGTGGCGGCGCATCTATAGGGACACATCTCAAAGAAATCCAGTTACTGTACAAAGTAAGTAACCTCGTCTTCTTAAAGGATTGTCCCTACTGGTGCTCCAGTTCAGATGACTCCCAAACAGTATGCTCTAAAGAGCTTGGTGCTTCAAAGCCCGATCTAAGACTGGAAACTGTGGAACCACAGGCGACAAATACCTTATAAGTGTGAACTAGAGCATAATATTTAGAAAAGGTGTAAACTGAAGTCCATGTGGCAGCTTTAAATATTGGTGGACTATGATCTAGTGGAGTGTGCTATGACCAAAGGAGGAGGATGGATATTATTGGCTTTGTAACAAGAGAGGATACATTAAGAGACCCACTTAGAAAGTCTTCAGATCAAAACAGGAGCTCCACTATGTGTAAAAGAGACAAACTATCTATCGGAGGTCTTAAAGACTTTAGTCCTTTCCAAATAAAAGTTAGTCTCTTCTCTTTATCTAGGGTATGAAGAAAAGCTTTGTCTTTAGTTTGGTGAGGTTTGGGAGAAAAAACCAAAAACTGAGTGATCTGGTTAATGTAGAAGTCCGTAGTGATCTTAGGTAAAAATCAAGGGAGCTTTCTTTAAAATAGGTGGTGTACAGAGGATCAGTCATTACAGCTCCCTAATTCTGCAATTCTCACACCAGAGACCATAACCACCGTGAATGCAGTTTTCCTAGAGAAATGTAGAAGGAACCTACTGGTTCAAAAGGAGGACTCTCCAAAGAACTGGAGAACAAGTTTAAATCCATACCAATGTAGGTTGCTTAACTGTAGTAAAAAGTTTAATAATCCTTTAACAAATCAAGAATTGTTGGAGTAAGCAAAGACTGAGAGTCTGAGAGTCCTTTGACCATGTAGTGGAAAGCTGTAATTACCTCTAGTTGAACTCTAACAGAGTATGAGTGATGACCCAAGCCCCTCTTGAACAAAATTTCCTACTGGAAGCAGTGCCAAAGAGGTCTAATTCCTGATGACCCCAGGTAAGGACAGGAGCACCTTTAGAACTTTTATACGCATAATGCATGGTGACAGTGAGGGTCCAGCCCAAAGTTTCTTCTCCAGTCAAACTCCTGCATAGAGCAAGGAAATATCATGGAGTTATTCACCAAGACCCATCATTGGACCTTTGCCAAAAAACCCTGGTGTCTGTTACCCCTCCAAGGGGTGTCTGGCACACTTCTGGTGGTCAGCTACCACTTGTGAGCACTGACTTCACCTACCCATATCAGTAACAAATCTAGAGTCTGTAGCTGAGTGAGTCCTGTGGGCAGAGCAGAGATCCTGTTTTTAGGAAGTCTTAAGTTTGTCTCTGTGATAGGTGGAGATCCCCCGAGTCCCAATCAGACCAATTTGGGTTGCTTTCCTTTTCTTGCACTCAGAGAATCCTTCCCTTGCTTGGGGTATACAAGAGTATCTCCAGACAAATATGGGGAGGATAATAGTAAAGAAAGGAAAAAGGAAAAAAGTGTTCAGTCTCCCAAGCAGTCTCTCAGTCATTCCTTTGGTACCCACTTTGTCTGCAGGCTTTTAAGTATCCTGATTAGGGTTAGACCCCCTCTCCCTTTTCGGTAAAACCCACTCTGTACCAAGTTCAGGCAATCTCAGGGACAGTGTCTCCCACTTCACTGATCTAAAACCAGCACTCTGAGACATAGCAATCTAGTTGTTGCCTCTTTCTATGGCAGGTTTTCCTTTGTTTAAGGCAGAGCAAGCCCTGAAGGTGTGCCTGGTTAGTACTACCTAGACCCAGAAAAACAACAGAGTCCTGTGGCACTTTTAAAGACTAAGATTTATTTATCGCTTGAGCTTTCATGGGACAAAATCCCACTTCGTCAGACTACCCCTTTGGAATTTGACTACATGACACGGCTACCCCTTTGGAAATAGACCCAGAAGTGCTCGTTATCTTCCTCATCAGTAGAATAAAGATATGTCAACTCACACATCCCCCTCTTCAAGTTGAAAGGACATATCGAAGCAAGTCACCTCGATCTCCTAGTTCCTACAGAAAAAAAATTGGATCTAGTGTGATCCTTTCCCACCTAGTGTTGCACCCCGATGCCACTGGACTATAGCATGAGACACTACACCATTATATGAGGGTTTGAGTCATTCATGGTATGGTGCCAGCATTGAGGAATATGATCAATGATTAAGGAGAATGGGCTGCTCAGCAGGAAACACCTGAGGTAATCCATAGCCCACTGAAATGCAAATGTCTTCTTTTCTCTAAGGAATATCTTCCTGCTCAGATACAGGAGTGGGTGTTCTCTCTGAAAGTCCTTCAAGAACACAGTGCCAAGGCCAATGTCTGAGTTGTCTTTGCATAGTATGAATTCTTGGGGAAAAGATGAGTTTTGAAGGGTAGAGATGCCCAATTCAGTTGAAACAACGGAAGTCCTATGGCATCTTAAAGACTAACAAATTTCTTCAAGCATAAGCTTTCATGGGCTGTAACCCACTTCGTCAGATGCAAGATGCAACTCAGTTGGACTTTCAGGTTGTTAAAAATGTCTTTGCAGTTCCCACTCCTTCAGCTCTTCTGTGAGTTATTGCCTTTATGATGTCGGTAATGAAGGTTGCATTTGAGGTGAAACCAGGGTTTAACCTACAATAATACTCTGCCGGGCCTAGAAAGCACATTACTTACCTCTTCGTTTGTTAGGCATGCTATCAGGGCTTGTTCTTTATTGATCACTGGTTTTAGGAGGCTGCCCCCTACCCAATGTCATGCTGCAGCATACTGATGATGACTGAAGATTTTATTTATAAACTGCTGGAGAGTGACTGCAGCCCCATGGAGTCCAAATTGCATGGCGTGAAATTAGAAATGCCCCAAGGAGGTTAAGAAAGTATTTTTCTCTTGTGAGGATTTGGATAAAGGGATTTGCAATATCCTTTTTCAGACTGATTGTGTTCAGGTATGTAGCGGGGTTCATCCCACGATACGGATACAGCTCTCTAGCCAGGCAGGGCAGCACTTTGCTTCTGTGCCTCCCAGCCCTTCAGGTAGGGCGAGGCAACTCTCAAGGTCGGTGACCTTCCAGCCCTTCCGGCAGGGCGAGGCAACTCCCAAGGTCTGTGGCCTTCCAGCCCATCAGGCAAGGCAAGGCAACTCTCTAGGTCTGTGGCCTTCCAGCCCCTCAGGCAGGGCGAGGCACCTCTCAAAAGTCTGTGGCCTTCCAGCCCATCAGGCAGGGCGAGGCAACTCTCAAGGTCGGTGGTCTGCCAACCCTTCTGGCAGGGCAAGGCAACTCCCAAGGTCTGTGGCCTTCCAGCCCATCAAGTAAGGCGAGGCAACTCTCCAGGTCTGTGGCCTTCCAGCCCCTCACGCAGGGCGAGGCAACCCCAAAGTCTGTGGCCTCTCAGCCCTCAGGCAGGGCAAGGCAATCCCGAAGTCTGTGGCCTCTCAGCCCTCAGGCAGGGCGAGGCAAACACACCGAAAGTCCTGTTCAGCTCCAGGTGGGTAGGATATAAACTCAGGAAGCAGGAGGGGTGGGGAAAGGAGAGGGACACAGGCCCACCCAACACCACTGCGTCCCAGCCCAGGGCCCTATCCAGCGGCAGAACAGTCTGCCACTGGAGTCAGCAGGGCTCCAGCCAAACTACACTGCCTATTGTTCAGCCGGGCAGTCACCCGCTATCCATGGGCTACTTCCTCCCTTGACCCTGCCAAGGTACCTGAGGCTCCTGGTCTTCACCATACACGTCAGGATATGTCGCCAGAGGGAGTCCCATCAGGCCTTCAGCATCGGATGGCAGCAGGTCCGGCCATCCCTCTGCTAAGGGTAGCTCCTCCATATCACAGCGGTCTTCCAGGTCTTCAGCAGAGGGCAGCTCCTCCAAGTCACAGGGGTCATCGAGGGCAGGTTCCTCTCCTCGGTCCTCCAGCTGCTCCGCCAAAGGTAGTTCCTCCAGGTCTTCCCTGGGAGGAGAAGACCCTCTCTCCGGGTTGTCCCAGGGTTCTGTTATCCTGCCTGGAGGAGTGGTAGGGCATTCCCGAGGGGGTTGCTCTTGGGGCTGGTCCGTCCACATCTGGGGAGGCTCTGGTGGCCGCTCGGTCTGCCTCCTAGGAGTTTCCCCCTCTGGAGTTTCGGTCCGTCCCTTTGTGCAGCCCCCTCTCCCCTTGACTCCTCCCCTGGAGTTCCTAGATCCACCCAGTGCGGGGTTGTCCTCTGGCCAGCAGGGGGAGTGTAGGAGTCCTCCTGGGCCCTGCTCCCAGGCCCGCTGCTTTACCCTGCTACAAGGTGCTTTGCCAGTCCCAGATGCTCTAATAATTCATCTACCCCAGCAATAGTAGGTTTCAAATTTCAAGATAGTATTAACTTTTCTAAAATCAATGTAAAACCAGACTGAACCATCCAGTTTGGTAATGAAAACTGTGGGGCTCCTCCTTTCATTTTTGGACTCCCTAATTACCTCCAATATCCAACGTCACTCGTACCTCTTGTATTGTGCCCCATAACGTCTGTGGAAAGGACAAATAATTCTCCCTGACCCGTTAGGTTCTTGATCATGTTACATTAACTGCAATTTCCCTAGAGGAGAGGTGAAATACAGTAGCAAAATCCTCAGCCAATTGGAGGAGTTGTTTTCCTTTGTACAGGGGTAAGCCCATAGTTACATCCTTCAATTATAATTCTGCTGCAGGGCATGTTGGGCCTTTCTTAAATTTTTTCTCGAGAAGATCTTTATGCCCCAGAATAGTGCCCTTACTTGTAAGACGAACTGGGTCATACTTAACTTGTTCCTCCTAGCCCTCTCAAAGCCCATCCAAAATTTCCCAAGAATGGCAGCCATAAAGTATTGGGAGGGAAAAATCCAATAAGAGACCTGTGGGACCCCCCTTAAGGGAAACAGGAACTGTGGGAATAGTTGTCCTGGTGCATGGGATCATAACTAACAAAACATCTCAACATTCCCTTGGAAGTTGTTGTTTTTGTTTTTTTTTAATTGTTCCACTAGGCCATCTGTCTGTGGGTGGTACATCTGAGTTTTCAGAAACTTGACCATCAGCAGTGCACATAATTTGCACATGAGCTGGGTGATGGAGCTGCTCTCTTGATCTGCTAGTATTTCCCAGGGAAATCCCATGCATAAGAAGAGCTTCAGGAACTCTAGGACTATTGATATAGTTTTCACTTAGTGAAGAACAGCTTCTGTTTATCTGATTTCATAGTCAACAATTACTAATATGTACTGGTGCCCAGATGCAGTCCTTTACAATTGCTATTCCGATTCTTTCGAAGGGTGTTTCAATCATAGGCAAAGGCACTAAAGGGGCATTTGGTAGTCCCTTTGTCGCTGTACAGCTAGCACTCTAGGCAAGAAGAACACTATTCTCTCACCTCCTGACGCATGCCTGGCCAGTAGAATTGGACTAGTATTTGTGACAGTGTTTTCTTCCTTCCCAGATGCCGAGTGCACAGGATATATAATATGTGTGCCGCAATGTCCAGAGATACTACTACAACATCTTCAATTGTCTCTTTCCTACCCCAATTTGAAAATCTCTTTTCAGTTCAGTACAGATATTTTTTCTCAAACATAAAGCATGTATTCTGCTTGACCTTCTGCCTTCTGAGGCTCCATTACTTCCCCATTAATGGAGGCCCAACCGGCCACGTGCACACCTCAGTATAGGTCACTTCTGTTCCTGCACAAAACTACCATCCTGGGAGATGATTACCTCTTCCTTCCCTGCAGAGCTGATGATAATGTTGTTTGTGACTCCTCAGAGTCTTCCAACTTCCCAAGGTCTCCCCAACTTCATCAGGCTTTGGAGCTCATTCTACAATGATTGATTCAGACCCACATTCACTGTGTGGGCTTGTTCATTAATGACTTGCCAAAAAATTGTCAATCCCCGTCTATGATTATAAAGTACAGTGCTACCGTTATTACCTTAGTACATGTCCCTATGGTCGGTCAGAAACATTGGCTGGGGTAAGTTTTCACATCACTATGTATACACTGGAGGTGAATTAATTCCTACTAAGGAGTCTTGGACCACTAACCACTGTCTGACGATGGATGGAGTCCAAGAGTCCTTGAACTCCCGTCCTTCAGACCATCACTGGTACCATCAATCTGGAGAGAGCCCTTTTCAACACATGGGTTTCTGCAATTCTGGGCATACTCAGGTTCCATAAAATGGCATTCTTTCTTGATGTGTCCTGTCTGCCCACAGGATTAGCAAATTATTGGGATGGTGCTGACAGAATCTTTCCTAGCTTGGACTGAAACTCAACCATGGAGTGGTGACCAGTTCTCCTTCTGCATCTCCTATTTCAGTTGCCTGAGATGATTGGTGGCTCCAATAGTAGTCTCATGTCTGAACGCAACTACCTTGCCCCCCTGGACTTCCCATGGGCTAGTGGTGAATCTGACCATCTTGGAGGACATTCTGTCCCTGAACCCCTTGAAGTGTGTGTTACTGACTTGAAATTGCCCTCTCAGGTCTTTCTCAGGTCTGACCTGTGTGATGTCAAGGCCCTTGGGAATTCAGCCACTAGCAATGTTTTGGCCTCTTTCCCTGGGTGGAACTATAACACTCACTCCTGGCAAGTGAGGCGATGCTTAAAGCTTTGGGATCCAGGCATAACCCAAGTGAGAAAAATAATTTCCTTCAAAAGAAGAAGAAGAAACCCCCGAGAGAGTTGGAGAGGGAGACCTCCAACAAGGGGAGGCATGAGGAGATGAAAGTTATCTTGAAAAAAATCCTGTCAAACATTAACAAAATTTAAGACTAAGGAGGTAGATAGCTAACTAATTACTGAATTAGAGGGGGAAAACACTAGCTCTAAAAGCAGACTTGGAAAGAAGTTGGCACTGCAAGTTGTTCCATCGAGACTGAAGCAGTTTAGAAGGAACTGAGGATGTTTTGTCTGACACACATTACATTTATATACATTTAATAGGGAAATTTAGGGTACAGGTAGGGACCAAATGGACACTGCTACCAAAATTCTCTGATCAAAGTCACCTGGGGCACATAGGCCTGAGGCAAATGAACATCTGAAATGGAACCCACAGGGACAATACTTTAAAAAAATCAGAGTTATGCTACATGCTTTACTTTTACTCAGAGAAATATAGCCATAAATATTGGGCATGTGGCACTTACTTGTGTCCATTTAAAGCTGCGTGATGTAAAGCAGTGTAACCCGAACTGTCTGTGCAGTTTATATTTGGGCCTCTCCAGATGCTGCAAATAAAACACAATTATAAAGTTATTGCTCTTAATGCCAAACACAAATGGTTGAAGATAAGTGAAAATATAGCATGAATGTAAAGATTCCTGAAATATAAGTGGCTAATATATCAGGCACAAGTTATCTGGATATGCCCTGTATATAGAAAGCAACATACTGATGTAAAATTCATTTATTTCTAAAAAATATTTTCCATATGTTCATCTTATAGCAATCATGAACTCGTAGGACAATTCTTAAAAATTCATGATTATTCAGTAATTTCAGTCAGATCTCTTCTTCTAGCAATAAGCTTCTGTTACCTGGAATTCTCTACTGAATATATTTAGAAACACTGCAATCTCATTTTTTCACCATTATAACTTCATTAACTTCAGTGATTCCTCATTTATACTAGTGTGAGATTAATTGTTCCCAGTGTTTTGAATCCTAACACCTACTTTGATTTGCTGTTACAGCCTGACCTGATGCTATGTCATACACTCCCCTGCATTTAATTTCCTCCCACTCTGTAACTTTCCTATCTTCAAAGCGTCTGACAAAGTGGGATTTTCTCCCACGAAAGCTCATGCGATTAATAAATCTGTTAGTCTTTAAAAGTGCCACAAGACTCTTTTGTCCTCCTTTAAAGAGATACTGTCAATTTAAAAATCATACTTCACCTGCTATTTGTACTTCCTGGTTTGACAAATAACTCCTAAAATTATATAAGAATGATCAGTAAAAAAAAAAAAAATCTCTATTTATTGTTTGTTAACTTTATGCATTTGACAGTAAATTGTGTAGGGTCAGCTTGATTATTTGTCCCTTACAGTCAGTTTCCCTGTTGATTACCTCAGTTATAAGCAAAACAACATGGAAGAAAATAACTTCTTTTAAAGTAGGAAAATATGGTTGTAAAACTAGAGAAGTCATTATAATACTTGAAAGTACTTCAATTCATTTTTTAATTGATTACATTTCAAGCTATGTCCCTTTAAATTGTGGAATTGTGTATTTAGTACTATAACCAAAAAATGAATGTTTTTACTTTCAGAACATGGAATTATGAGACTTGAGCAGCAATCCTGGTTCATATCAGGTATGAACATAATTTCCAGCCTTCACAGCCTTCCAGCCTTCACAGACAAACAATATTCTTCCTTTACTTCCTACGTAGGTAATTATGTGTAATTTCAAAGAAAATTGTCTGAAGCAATTCAGTTTAAAAAAAAATAAATAGAGCCCTGCATGGTACAAAAATGTGCATCCGGATCCGATCCGTATTTGCTCAGTGTCAGTATCTATCTGATCTGTGATACGTATAGCAGGTATTATGTGTATCCATAACTGCGTCCACAACTGAGCTTGGGCTCACTCAGTCAGCATTCTGGCCTTTGATTGGCTCACCACCCACGTGGGACCGACCCACTTTTTCCGTTTCTTGCTTGCAGTTCACACGCCATACTGTCAATCAAATTTCCTTGGCCACCAATGAAATCTCCGATTGACAGCACAGTGCATGAACCACAAACAAGAAAAGGAAGAAGTGGGCAGGGCCCACATGGGGAATAAGCCAATCAAAGGCCAACATGCTGAGTGACTGACTGACAATGAGCGGTGGCTCTCTAAACCTACTCTGACTGAGATTCTGATTGGCTGGCAGACCACAACCCGAGCTGAGTTGGGATTGCCTGAAGCGCTTCCTTGTTCCCTTGTGTGCTGCTAATGCAGAGCACAGCAGCAGATGCAGCTATCGATCGCATCCTGGGCAGATAAAAATAGAATCTGCATCTATGCTCCAATCCGCAACAATGGGTCTGTGGATATCTGCAGCCGCATCCGCAGCTGCGGATACCCACAGATCTGCAGGGCTCTAAAAATATATTCTGCGTTACTGTAATTTGGTATGATCAAAGTCACCACATGTGGCTGTAGAAATGGCCAGTTGTATCTAGCAGATATTTTTAAAATATTCCTTTATTGTCTGTATTTGTTGTCTAGAGATTACCTATTTCCATATTTTAGTCTTTTTTCAATATTTGTTCCTGTATAATTAGTTTGTTCAGAATTATAAATAATTGTATTTTTCCATGAGAAATGGTATAGCCTTTCTGTATAAATGGCACTGTACATTATGAACAGTTTGTTCCTATGAAGGATTAGTACTTGCCACCCACTGAAATAAATAGAAACTGAGGACACTAACCGTCTTGCAGGTTCAGGCTTTAAATGTCTTCTAAGAAGTTACTATGAAGCAAACCCTATTTCTCAGTGCCTTTCAGGAATTATAAAGCTGTTTTTCAATTTTCCTATGTTCTAACACTATACATACATAGCTGTCTACACATTTTTACCCAGTGAGTCTCACTGCATGTCCAATAATAGGATCTCCAGACACTTTGAAAATGTTACTCAATATGTCATGTGAGCAACTTGCAGATATAAGAGTCACCTTTATCTCTGGACCCTTCAATTAAAACAGTTAATTTCAGCTTCCTGAAGAAGGAAGAATTGAAAGGCATTTTGGCATATTAAAAAAATTGACAAAAGGAACATTATTAGATGCAAATTCCTTTCTTCTAAAGCTGACATATCCACCAATTTATCACTGATCGTTGTATTTAAGCTTAGCCTCTAGACAATTCAGTCAAAGAACAAAAAATTGTTTCCATTCAATAGCAAAAAAGAGGGAGTATTTTTAATTCAATGCCATGTAGAAAAGAGCAGAGAAAAATTAATTTTCATTTTAATCTATTTAATTCCTTATAATTCAATAAATAGTTGGCAAAGGATACTAACTTTTCCTGTTTTGCTTTATTAGTTCCCTAAAATATATCTTTTCATTGTTTATTATTTTGCTTTAGAGACAACAGACAAAATGATGGAATAATTTAGAAACAAATTCTTGCCAATTAATTTCTCTTCTCTGAGATCAACACATTCATTACTTCAAATATGTCCTAAAAAGGGGTGAACAGTAAATATATTTTACAGCTATGATATAGTATTTTGCTATTTTCGTTTTTTAACATGGCATTGAAAGAACATATTCATAATAGACCTAAATCTAGGACTTCTTAAGGCCTTTGTTCAGAAAACACTTACACACATGTTTAGTTTTTAGTACATAAGTATTTTAAGTACTCGAAATACATAACTATTGTACAAATTATGTAGTTTAAGTACAAAACTATTACGTCAATAGGACTATTCACATGCTTAAGGCAAAGCAAATGCTTATTTGTAGGATCAGGACCTCTGTTGTTAAACCCAGACTGTGTACCAAGGGCCATGCCTAAAATTTTCAAAAGCAGAGTTGACCAGAGGATTTTAATTACCAAAAGTGAAATATACAGAAATCTAGTTTCTTTCGGTGTAATTTTTGTTTCTCAAAATGGACGCCATCCCTTGGCCTATATATTATTCATGCTGGGTTAGACCAGCTCATTCCACCACAGTGGAAGTTATTTTAGACTTTGTTCCCTTTCCTTTCAGTTCAGATTCCCTTTGCTGAACTGTGGCAGCACTGCAATCTGATGCAGGTCAGGAAAATGGCTTTCGGATCTGAAACTACATAAACTAGATAGAAAATATTCTCTTGTAGATTATAGGATTAATAGATGCAAAGGTCATCTATCAAGCACATTTTGATATATAGGAAGGATCTGTCCAAATCAGTGTATGCTCTCTATGATTAGAAATAAAAATTATATGTACAAAGCAAGAAATTTTCTCTTTCTCAGTCATGGACATCATCACCTGGTCTGGACATTACTTGTGGAAAACAACAAACAGTAAGAGCCAGACTGGGGAAAAAGTTTGCAGCAGCCTGTGAATGGAAAGTCTCACACTCTAAAACTCTCCATTGAGTTCAGTAGTGCTGTTAAAGCAGCTCTCAGAATAGAGTAAATGGGGCAGAAGTGAGTGCTGCATCAATCCCAGAAGACAGACTCCTATTTCAAAAGAGGAACGGGGGGAGCATAAATTGCCTCCTTTGTTGTGAAATTATGCAGTCTAACCCATGAGTACTGATGGGACAATAACAGTGGATACCCATATATGAGCAGCAGTTAACAGTTACAGAATATTTGTCACTAAGGGGAATGTGGAACAAATCATGTTACCATTCAAAGAATGTCTACACTAAAAATTTAAATCAATCTCTGTTTGGTCAATTTACAGCCACCACAGTAATTACTGTGAAGGTTCATGTCCACACAGCTCGTCTTCTGTTGGTGGTATGCATCTTCACCAGGAGCACTTCCACAAACCTTAGAGGAGCAGTGTCAGGGCTGAGACTCTGGGTTCTCAGCTCTGCATGCAATTCCCACTGGGAACTGAGTTATTCCCAGGCTCTTAGCTCCCCATTCCCCACCAAGTGTCTCAGGACTGCTTGGCTTCCAGCTCCCTGCCAGAAGCCCAGATGCTCGCCTGAGTCTCCTGGCACCCTTCTTGGACCCGGTCTGCTCCCACCCAGCTCCCCTCTCCTAGCTAGGTTGTTGCTTGGGTTCCCAGCTCCCCAATTCCATCTGGGCTGCCCTCTGGGTTCCAAGCTCACTGCTGCCCCGAGGCTATCAGCTCCCCATTCTTTACCAGAAACTTTACTTGGAGGATGGCTGCTCATTCCTCCTCTTCCTCCACCCCTCAGCTCCATGCTGGGCAGCTGCTGAGCTCCCAGAGGGGGGCAGGGAGCCCTGGCAGCTGCTGAGCTCCTAGAAGGAAGCAAGGAGCCAGGGCCCTTGGGACAGCAAGGAGAAAGAAGCTCGGAGCCTTGGGGCAGCACTTGAGCTCCCAGTAGGGAGCAAGGAGCCATGATGCACCCAGTCTCCCAGTGGCGAACAGAAAGCTGAGAGCCTGAGGGGCAGCCGACTGGAATCAGGAAGCCAAGAATCCACATAACAGCCTAGTGGGTAGCTGTAAGCCAGGACTCTCAGGGAAGGTAGGCTCTAGCTAGAACCCTCCACCCATCCAGCGCTCTTGTCAATTTCATGGCTCTCTGCTAGTGTCGTGCAATTGACAAGAATGACAACTGATGGTTCATATAAGTAACCTGCAGTGTCCACATGGACACTGCATTGCCCTAACTGCACCAACATAGGCCCTATGCCACTCATGGAGGTGAAGTTATAATGTGGTATAGTAGGGCACTTACATGGTAGGTTCAAAGATGCAGCGTGTACCTTGATATAATTAAGTCAATGTAAGCTACCTTATGGTGGCCTAATGCTGTAGTGTAGACCAAGTTCAGTGTCTAGGAAAGAAAGAATGGTTACTTACTTTGCAATGGTTGTTCTTTGAGACATGATGTTCATAACCATTCTGAATCAGCTGTGTGTATGTGCCACATGCACCAGTGCCAGAAATTTTTTCCCTAGTGGTATCTGTAGGGCCAGCTCCAGCGCCCTCTGCATTGGCACACGGATGCACCCATATATAGGGTGCTGCTGGCCCCCATCCCTTCCATTTCCTTCTTGCCAGAACTCTGACAGAGGGGATAGATGGTGGGTTGAGGAATGAACATGAGCAACACATCTTGAAGAACAAGTTACTAAGGTAAGTAACCATTCTTTCCTTGAATGCTTGCTCATGTCCATTCTGAATTAGGTGACTTACTAGCAGTGCCTCAGGAAGTGGCCTTCATCCAGTAAGCAATCACAATGAAAAGCTGCATGGAGCGGTGGAAGGATGACCCATGCCCCCTCTCTTTTGATCTTCACAAGGAGTGTGTATATGAGAGATATTAGGGAAAATGCATACATGAGACCCGCCTCGACCACGACAGGAGGAAAGCATCACTCTGGGAGGTGTTCTTGGACCCCAGGAGGGAGCAGAATCTAACACATTTACTGTTCTCCCTGGTTGCAAAGAAGTCAGCTTGGGGAGTTCCCCACCTTCGGAAGATGCAGTTGACTACCTTCTGATGGAGTGACTGTTCGTGATGAAAGCAAAAAGATCTGCTCAAATGATCTGCAAGGGTATTCCTTAACCCAGGCAGATGAACCATGTCCAGATGAATGTTGTGGTTCATGAGATCTCACAAACGTAAGGCTTTCAACACAGAACTGAAGATTGAGCTCACCCTTGTTTGTTGATGATGTACATTGCAGCCATGTTGTCTGTAAGAATCCTTGTTGGACAAATGTGGCAGGAACACCTTCCAGGACATACGAATCACTCTGAACTCTTTGACATTTATGTGAATAGCCTTCCCTGGTCCAAAGACCCTGAATTGGCAAGGCATCCCAGCCCACACCCAAAGCATCTGAGACCAGCAACAGTACCACTCTTGAGGTAATCCTGCTGGTACATGTCATGGATTTATCCACCATGATAGAGAGGTAAGTACACGGGGGGAATCATAAGAACTCTATCCAGGGAATGCCTGGATGGAGCGTATTCTGTTGCCAACCATATCTGAAGCAGCAAAGTCATAGTCTGGAATACCAGACCACATAAGAACAAGACGTCATATGTCCCAGGTCGCTGAGGCAAACCATCCCTTGGTGAGGAGGTGGGTCTTTAGACTGATTATAAGCTCTGTCATCACTAGGAACCTGGCCCTGAGCAGCAGCGCTTTGCCTTATATAGAGTCTAGGACTGCTCCTATGAACTCTATTCTCTGGACTGATGTAAGAATCTATTTCTGTTCATTTATCAGCAGGCCCAGCAACTGAAATGTGTTCCATATGATCTCAATGCCATGTTGGATGTGCTTCCTTGACCAACCATGGATGAGCCAGTGATTCAGGTAAGGAAACAATTGTATTCCCCTGTGCCTGAATTGGGCTGCTATTACTGCCATGCACTTGATGAATAAATGTAGTGCTGTGGGAAGGCCGAATGAAAGGACTGCAAATTAGTAGTGTTGTACACATACCATAAACAGCAGGAATCTTCTTTGGCCTGGGAAAATAGCAATATGGAAGTAGGCATCCTTCAACTTGAGGGCAGCATACCACTTCCCCTCATCCAGAGAGGGGATAATGGCTGCTAGAGAAACCATATGAAATTTCAGCTTTTTGAGGAACTTGTTTAGGGCCCATAGTCCAAGATGGGTTTCAGATCTCCTTCTGTGTATGGGATTAAAAAGTACTGGAAGTTGAATCCTTTGCCTCTCAGTCCTTGAGAGACTTCCTCCCTCACCCAAAAGAGGACTTGTATCTCTTGAATGAGGAGTTGCTCATGAGATGGGTCCCTAAAGAGGGATGGGGAGGGGTTGGGTGGGTGGTAATGAAAGCAATTGGAGGATGTAGCTGGTAGTCACCATGTTCAGCACCCAAAGCTCCTATGTTATAGCTACCCAGGCAGGGAGGAAAGAGGCAAGGTGGGAGGAGTACCGCCAGGAATCTGGATCTTGGGTAATGTCTAGTAGGTCACCCCTGGGCTCACCTTCAAAAACTTGACTTTCTCCCCGAGGAGTGACAGCTTGGGCCTGATCTCAAGGCAGAAGCCGGTGAATTGCCCTGGCGGTGCTTGTAGCTCTTATATCTCTTTCTATAGGATTCCCCTTGGGATTGGCCCCTGAAGTGCTGCTTTTGGAAGGGTCCAAAAGGCCTCCTTCATGGGGATGGGATTTAAAGGCCCAGAGAACACAGCACAGCCCTTGAGTCTTTTAACTCAGGTAGCCTGGAATCAGCCTGGTCCGCAAACAGAGATGAACCATCAAACAGAAGATCCTGGATGGACTGCTGGACTTCACTGAAAGATCAGATGATTGGCACCACAACACTCTCCTCATTGACACCGTGGAGGCCACTGCATCTGCACTGCAGTCACATGCATATATATGCACCCATGCCTTCCAGTTCTTTCTTACTGCCCGTGATGGCACTGGAACAACTCTTTTGCTCTTGCAAGTCTTGGTTTTCCCAGTGGTTTTGTTGTTTTCTGGTGTATATAGTCATTGAATTAGTATTTAGAAGATAGTTTGCTAGTTAGTGAGTTTATCCAAAGTCGGGCCATGTCCCAGTCCCTGAGGTTTAAACCCTGGGCTTTGTGTCAAAAGCCTATACCTTTGAGTAACCTGCATCAAAACTGTTTAAACTGCTTGGGTGCAGCTCATGTCTCTGAGAAGTTGAAAATCTGTAAAGGCATTCGCCAGCAAACTAAGAAGAACTGGGACCTTAGGCTTAAGGCCCTTCTGTCTGAGCCAAGATCGGATTCCATACTGAGAACTGGTGCATTGACCAAAAGCTCTCTCCCAGTATCAGTGCTGGCCCAGCACCATTCAGTATCTCCACTGCCGAAGAAGCACCTGAAGAAAATGCACACCACCAAAGAACAGTCACCAGTGCTGAAGTTGGCTAAAGAAGTTCAAGGACCACTAGAAAACCAGAGTCAACTTTGAGGGTGTCTCCACCTGTGTGGGCTTTGAGCATGACCCCTGCACCGCCGCCATATCTGGGGAGTGGCAGAGTCCCATGCTGTCTATTAGTCCCCTCCACGCCTGAGACACTCCAGGCAATGAACGACCTATTAGCCATGCTGGTGCCACTTACACCACAAGAGGGTAGGCTGTCACACCGAGAAGTGAACACCGGCCGGGGGGTCTGTCAATGGAGAAGCCAGTGTTGGTGCAGCCATAGCACATCCCATCAGCTGGTTGTTGCTCACCAGTCCAGCAGTGGTCACTGAATTCTCAGCACCAATCCTTGGAACCGAGGTGAGACAGGTTGGGGTCACCCCTCTGGTCTCTAGACGATAGGCGCCAATCCCTGGAGCAATGCTACCAATCCACTTGAGCATCAACGTCAATATTACAGCAATGCTATTCTTCAATCCCCCGGCACCACAGGTTCACTGCACGCAGTGAATCACCAGAGCCCTGGCACCTCTCACATCCTTACAAGCTAAATACAAGCCTTAAGGACAAGACATGGTCGAGGCACAGCCAGCGCCTGGGCTCTCAGCACAACTCCTTGACACTGGAACTGTAGCAAAGGGAGACTAGGGAGAGGAGGTCATTGCTCCCCAGAAAGGACAGGCCCCAAAGCAGCTCACGGAGTTCCCTGTGCTACTGTAGATGGGGGCATGGATGCAGGGGCAATAGCCTGGATCTTTGCAGTTTTGGAACCCTTGGCGGTTCCCTCAGTTCATGATGCCTTACCCACTCTCATCCACAGGAACTTTGGTACCATGCTGCTTCAGGGGCCTGACTACGGCACTGAATTTAGATGTTGGCTCGGACCACAAGGAGTCACTCTCAGACAGACAGCAGGGACCACCTAAATATGGAAGAAGTTTTAGCTCCTCCCCACATATTGACCTCCTCCTCATTTTCACCAGATAAGGCAGTAGCAGGCCCTTCTCTTGCTGCCCCACTGGATGACTACAGGTGGCACTAGGAACTGTTGAAACAGGTAGCAACTAATCTGGGCCTCAAAATAGAGGAACTTGAAGAGCCTGTAGATGAACTTTTTGGCATCTTCTTATCTGCAGCCTTTTCCAAGGTGGTCTTTCCGGTGCCTAAAGAGATAGCAAAGCTGGCTAAAGCCTTGTGGCAGGCCCCAGCCTCTCTGCCCCCTACATCCAAGTGAGCACAAAAAAAATACTATGTGTCTGCTAAGGGGGTTGAGTACCTGTACATAGACCCATCTCAGAGCTCACTGGTGGTAGCAGCAGCCAATGAACACGACAAATGACAAATAAGCTTGACATCAAAAAATAAAGAGGCCAAAAAATTGGATTTATTCAGTCTAAAGTTTATTCAACAGTGATCCTGCAGCTGAATGTGTCCGATCAGCAGGCATTGTTGGGAAGGTACCATTTCAACATATGAGAGTTGCTGGAAAAGTTTGTTGACTCCCTCCCATAGTCCTCCAAATAGGAGTTTGAGATGATTCTGGAAGCTGACCCTATAGATAGCACCAGTGCATGTGACACACACACCACTAATTCAGAATGGATACAAGCAAGCATTCAAAGAAGAATATACCTGACAGAAAAATGAGTCTTTAAGTGAATGTTTGTATTTAATGCTACTCAAACAGTCCATTCCAAATTTCTTCTGTACATTTAGCAAATGGAAACTTTTCATGGGATTTTATAAACATTAGTAAAATCTGGGAAATCTTGCTGTTAGCTGGTTTAAGAGCTTTTTTTTATTAAATTTATTGAGCCTGTCCTAATACTTTTAAAACTATAATAAAATTGTCGTTTTATTTTATGAAAGAAAGTTCCTTTTTGAAGAGTTCACTTTTTTCAAGGAAGTAAAGCTTTAATTGATGCTGAATAAAATTAGGTAATTGAGTCCAACAATGAATTTCTCTTATTAAACATTTCCTGAAGGGAAGCACAAAGAAACGTAATTGTGTTTCTTGTGCTGCTTCAACAGTATTGGCAGAAACATGCAGACTTTTGATGGCATTTATTCTCAGTGTAGACAAAAAAAATTGACCTTTCCAAATAGATGTAAAATATTAACCAGAAAAGCTATACAGCTGAATATGTATAAACTAAACAACAGCAAATCCAACAGTTTAGCCTTTCTAGAATGATAAAATTTCAAGAAAAGAATTTGAGACAGGAAATCCCAAAAGTTAAAGCTGATTCAGCAGTGTTACCTGTGCCATATCACAAATCCTGTTCACGTTAATAAACACACACACAAAAATCTTCAATGTGAAGTAGGTGCCACTACACGTACATCATAACTAACACTTAATCAAGGAAATTAGACATTAAGTCTCTTAACACTATATATCCTATACTCTCCACACACAGGACTGTATTGTACCATTACACAACCTCATACAGTATAGAAATCCCTTCACTATACTAACTTCTCCCAACACGTGTAGTTGTGAGTGCTTAGAGTAATAGTTAGATATACTGGGAGTGGGTAGTTTGGTAAGCACAATGATGGAAAACTGGCATTCTAAGGAGTCAGAGATAAGGTTGTGGTGTATAGCATTGCAATTTTTAGTTGCTATCTGTACAAATGGTGAATTTTTCCCCTTAAACTATGAGGTACACTGTGAGGAGTGGTTGGCTGAGCAGAGAGTCCCTGTGCAGAACAGAATGACTAACGGTGTTTGAGAGGGAATAATTCTGTTTACCTCATTACATCATATTGGCATTTCGACAGGAATAAATGTAAAGTCATACATCTAGAAACAAAGAATTCAAGCCATACTTTCAGAATGGGAGACAATCAGTGGTTAAAGTATAATTTGATGGGCCCCGGAACCCTCCTAATCTCCAGGCCCCCTTCCAATATAGTCGGGGCCCCCTTCATGCATGTGCGGGCCCCAGCCTAGGTAGGCATTTGCAACCACTTCTCAGTACTACATGCATCGGTTATAGCTCCACAAAAATATTTATAATTTTATATGGCATTTATGTCTATAGCAATTATTGTCACAAACTAACAAACACTGCATAACACAATAAGTATTGTGATTAACAATGGTGGGGCATAGGCCCCACCAGCAGTCAGGGCAGGGTGGAACATGCGTTCCACCGGATATTTCTGTTTTTAGGGGCCCCGGAACTCTGGCCCCTCAAATTTGTGGGCCCCGGAACTGCGTTCCGGTGCATTCCCCCTTACTTGAACCCCTGGAGACAATCTCTGAAAAAGACTTGTAGGTCATGGTGGCTAATCAGCTAAACATTAGCTCTTACTATGATGCAACGGCCAAAAGTTCTAATGTGATCTTTCAGGTATAAAGAAAGGAATGTTGAGTAGGAGTACAGAGGTTATATTACCCCTGTATTTGGCACTAGTACAATGGCTACTGGAAAACTGGGTCCATTTCTGATGTCCACACTTCCAGAAGGATGTCGAAAAAATGATGAAGGTTCAGAGAAGAGCCTTGAGAATGATCAAAGAACTGGAAAATATGTCTGGATGTTAAGGACCAAAGAAGCTCAATCTATTTATCTTATCAAAGAGAAAGCTAAGGGGTGCTCTGATCAGAATCTATAAATGCCTATGTGAGCAAAAGAAATGTGATAATAGAGATATCTTCAATCTGGCAGACTAGAACTAATTGTTGGTGGACAAATTTAGACTACAAATAAAATAAGGCGCAAAATTTTAACAGTGAAGGTAATTAACTATTGGAACAACTTACTGGTGGTTCTGGTAGATTCTAAATTACTGGAAATTTTAAAGTTATGATTGGATTTTTTCAAAAAGATATGCTTTAATTCAAATGGGAATAAGTTCAGAGAAATTCTATCGCCTATCTTTTCCAGCAGAAAGACTAGATGACTATCACGGTCTCTTCTGGTTTTATAATCTGTGAATATACAGACACACACACACATAGAGCAGTATACACTTCCCCGTAGTGTGCAGGGGATCATGACAATAATGAGGTCATGATATGTCATATCTCATATTAGCTGGACCTGCCAGCTAGCATTCAAGAGAGTTCTATATCCACATAAGGCCCTATGCTTGCACAGGTACACTGCACAATGTACAAACCTAGAATTATAAATAATCCATACTCCAAATGTTTCAAACTAAATAGACAATACATAGGGTAAGGAAAAGGGATATAAACAGATGAGCAGAAACATAGGGTGATGGTTTGCAAAAATCGTTAGTCTCGTGTTTTTGTTTTGTTTTATGGGAAACAGGAAGATTGATAAGGTCATTTTATTTTGTAATTCTTTGGATGGGGTTTTGGTAGGCTGGAATTATGTAAACAGAAAAACAAAGAAAGGGAGAGGAAACCTAGAAGAGAGAGGTTGTAAGGGGACTAACACAGAGGGAATACCTATCGACGTGATATATCTAGATTTTAGCAAAGCTTTCAATACGGTTTCCCACAGAATTCTTGTCAGCAAGTTAAGGAAGTATAGGTTGGGTGAATGGACCACAAAGTGGATAGAAAACTGGCTAGATCACTGGGCTCAGCGGGTAGGAATCAATGGCTCAATGTCTAGTTGGCAGCCAGTAACAGGGGGAGTACCCCAGGGGTTTGTCCTGGGGGAAGTTCTGTTCAACACCTTTATTAATGATCTGGATGATGGGATAGATAGCACGCTCAGTAAATTCGCAGATGACACCAAGTTGGGGGGAATGGTAGAAAAGCTGGAGGGCAGGGATAGGATTCAGGCAGACCTAGACAAATTGGAGCATTGGGCCAAAAGAAATCTTATGAGGTTCAACAAGGACAAGTGCAAAGACCTGCACCTAAAATGGAAAAATCCCATGTACTGCTTCAGGCTGGGGACTGATCGGCTAAGTAGCAGCACTGTAGAAAAGGACCTGGGGGTTATGCTGGACAGGAAGCTGGATATGAGTCAACAATGTGCTCTTGTGCCAAAAAGGCCAATGGCATATTGGGCTGTATCAGTAGGAGTGTTGCCAGCAGATCGAGGGATGTGATTATTCCCCTCTATTCGGCACTGGTGAGGCCACATCTGGAATATTGTGTCCAGGTTTGGACTCCCCACTACAGAAAGAATGTGGACAAATTAGAAAGAGTCCAGCGGAGGGCAACGAAAATGATTGGGGGCTGAGGCACATGACTTACGAGGAGAGATTGAAGGAACTAGGCTTATTTAGTTTGCAGAAGAGAAGACTGAGGGGGGATTTGATAGCAACCTTCAAATACTTGAAGGGTGCTCCAGAGAGGAGGGAGCTAGGCAGTTCTCAGTAGTAACAGGGGACAGAACAAGGAGCAATGGTTTCAAGTTGCAGCTGGGGAGGTTGAGGTTGGATATTAGGAAAATCTTTCTCACTAGGAGGGTGGTGAAGCATTGGAATGGGTTACCTAGAGAGGTGGCGGAAACATTTACGGCCTGGTTAGACAAAACCCTGGCTGGGATGATTTAGGGGGAGTGGTCCTGCTTTTAGCAGGGGGTTGGACTAGATGACCTCATGGGGTCCCGTCCAACCCTAAGATTCTATGATTCTATGACACATGCAGAAATGTGCACACACTTATGCAAAAGCACTTTTGAAAATGTGGACCTATCTGCACATTATACACACTAATAAACTGTTAAAATGCAAAACTGTAATTTTGTCTCATTGTAAACAAATGCCTACTAGCTACTCACGTCCCTCTTTTTTTTTTTTTTTTTTTTAATGCATAGATACTACATGGTCCTCAATTATTTTAGAATATCACTTTTTCAATTTCTAGTCCATTATATGTGTCTTTTCAAAGTGTCCTCTTATGAACTGTTACCAGACACACTCAACAAACTTTAAATGTTTTAAAAACTTTTTTAGCGTTTCCCCTTCAGGAGCATCTTTGAGGAATCCAATATTTATGAAGAATATTAAATTTTATATAAGAATGGTTCATTTATTTCTTTTTCTATGAGCTTTATATATAATTTGTACTACTTTACTTAATTTTGAGGGGTGTTTTTTCAAATTACTTCCTAAGAAAGTAGGTTTAAAAGCTTTAATGCATGCCATTAGTGAATGGCTATAATTTTCATACACAATATATTCCAATTAACATGTTTTTATACACAATACAGAGTATTCAGAAATTGTGCATGCAAAAAGAGTTCATAAAGCATAGTGCAGTTCTTTGTGGAGAAGCTCAATTATAAGTTTTGAACTGACAAAGCAGAAGATATTCTTAATTATGAGTTTTATTTTAAATCTTTACAGAAATACTGAAAAGAGCTACTGCAACCATATAGAGCGCAGTAAAAAAATCAAATCAATCAAAAATAACCATAACTGAAAATTGAGAATACTATCCAAAAGACAAATGTTAGAATTTTTTCCTTATTTTAATAGATATTATCATCAAACCAAAATATAGACTGAAAAAGGGACTCTGAAATTGAGACACCACTGTAGCTCTTATTATAGTATTATTAACTTCTGAAATCTAAAGTAAGCCTTTCATTATTACTTTATGGTTTTTAATTTTTTAAAATTCTTTTTTCCTTTCAGATTACATCATGCCATTAGGCACTGCACTAGGTTTAGAACAATATAAAGTGTGCATGGAAGGAAGGATTCTCATCCCACAAATATTTTTAAGATTTTGAAAAAAATTTCTTTCCAGAATCAGGACAAGAAGTCACAATCTCAAAAATTACGTAAACTGACAAACCAAAAAATTTTTTTTAGTTTGGGTCAATTGAAACTTTTTATTTGAAAACATTAAGCCAAGACATTTATACAATTTAAAACATTTTTCCCCAATAATTTTTTGAGTAAGATGATTACTTGAAATAAACCTTGTTTCATAAAGTTTTGGCTCCGTTTAGGGCTGTCACTTAATCGCAGGTAACTCAAGCAATAAATTTGTTTTGAGTTCACTCAATTTAAAAAATTAATCGCCATTAATTGCAGTTTTAATCTGTTGTACCTGGTGTTACAAGGTGCTTACATGCCAGATAAGTTAATCATCCATATGCCTATTCATGCTTTGTCCACCATTCCAGTGAATATTGCTTTCATGCTGATAACACTCATTAAAGAAATAATGAACTAATTAAATCTGTGACTGAACTCCTTGGGAGAGAATTATATATCTCCTACTTTGTGGTTTTATCTTCTTTCTACCATATATTTTGTATTATGGCAGTCTCAGATGACGACCCAGCACATATTCAATTTAAGAATACTTTCACTGCAGATATGACAAAACACGAAGAAGGCACCAAAACCAATTTGAGATTTCTAAAGACAGCTACAACGCTCAACCCAAAATTTAAGAATATGAAATGCCTTCCAAAATCTGAGAGGAATAAGGTGTGGAATATGTTATCAGAAGCATTAAAAGAGCAACACTCTTTTAGAACCCAAAGCACCAAAAAAGAAAAGCAATCTATTATTTTTACATAATTCTACATTTGTATGTTCAACATTCATGATAAAGACACTGCAGTATGACATTGCAGTACTTGTACAACGTGAATTAAAATATTATTTCTTTTGTCTTTTTTACAATGCAAAAATTTGTAATATAAATAAATATAAAGTGACCACTGTACACTTTGCATTGTATTGCACTTGAAATCAATATTTTTGAGAATCTAAAAAACACCCTATATATTTTTTAAAACTGTATTCTATTATTGTTTAACAGTGTGATTAATCACATGGTTAATCATGATTAAGTTTTTTAATTGTGTGATTAATCACAATTAACATTTTAATTGCTTAACAGCCCTAGTTTCAATGAATAAGCATTTCATGCAAAAAAAAGTTTTGTCAGAAATTCCCAGCAAGCTCTTGTGCAAGTGCAGCAGACCCTCTCTAGGGTAAGCTCAGAGAGCAGTTGTGCACTTAGGAAGGGATAGTCCCTCAGATTTAATATTTTGTCCCTGAAGAAATTATGCTTTCTTCATTATCTTTCTCTTTTTTGAATGTTCTTAATGAAATTCTATAGGAAGTAAGTAAAAGCAATAACTGGAACAAAATATTGATTGTAA
The DNA here is from genome assembly GCA_007922175.1 of Pelusios castaneus. Taxonomy (NCBI): domain Eukaryota; kingdom Metazoa; phylum Chordata; order Testudines; family Pelomedusidae; genus Pelusios; species Pelusios castaneus. The sequence continues at coordinate 6,330,010 of ML685814.1, forward strand.
TATCACAGCCTTTCTATTAGAAAATACTGAGCCAGATGCCCCATTCATTCTATGCAAAGGAAAGTGAAGCAAAGCTTGCAGATCTGGGATTTAAAATTCACCTAGGAGTTTGCAATGACAATTTTACTCAGAGGCTGAATGACTATATGCACTAGTAGAAAAGCCAGTAACCAAAGGTTGTGCTACAGTGGTGAAAGAGAGCACTAGAAAGTGGTCATTGTGTGGGCTATAATCTGATTTCCTTAAAAGCCTAGGGACTAGAAGGGTTTCTCGAACCTATTTCACACTAGTTCTAGGTTAGAATTTCCTTCCTTCTCTGGGTAGAATGGGAAGGAAATTCAAGGAGATGACTCTCACAGACTGTGCAGCAATTTCCTACCACTTCCAGCCCTGGGTTTTTCTAGGGAAGTTCATTATTGGCCCAAATAGTATTGTATTTTAAAATGCTTAATTGTACAGTTGCACTACTTTATTTGCTGTTTTTATAACTGCTTTTCACACAGTTATAAAAACAGCACATAAATAGTGCAACTGTATACAGTTGAATGTGTGGCATGTGTTTAGTGCATTTTGATTCTGATTTAATTTCCTCCCACTCTGTAACTTTCCTATCTTCAAAGCGTCTGACGAAGTGGGATTTTCTCCCACGAAAGCTCATGCGATTAATAAATCTGTTAGTCTTTAAAAGTGCCACAAGACTCTTTTGTCTTTCTGCAATAGACTAACACGGCTACCCCTTTGGAATTTGTTTTCTACTTGTAACAGTAACAATAATACAAAAAAATCTATCTGAAAATAAATTAATGGATTAAAAATATCATTCCAATCCAGAACACAATGGTGGTCCTAGTGATGGAGTGGTGGGCTATGTGCAGAAAGCTCCCAATATCCTTCTTGTGCAGCCTATGTAAAAGCCTGTCACAAATGAGAAGAACTCTTAGCTCTTGTATCCAGGGTCAGTTCCCTTGCTGCACCCTGAATGGGTGAATGTCCTGGATTAATTTAATCATACATGTATACCACCTGTGATCAATCTATAACTGTTCAGCTAGAATATGTTTTTTAGATTGTTTTTCCTGCTTATAGAAATATGGTCAGGTAGGTGAAATCCTGCAAGGTTTACTTGGACAAAATTCCCATAAAAGACAATGGGAGTTTGCCTGAGTAAAGACAGATTAAGGATTATAGGATTTGGCTGGAAGGGGCAAAACTCTGGCTATTAGAAAGGATGGTTACTCACCTGTAACTGGTGTTCTTCAAGATGTGTTGCTCTTGGCCATTCCAAGTAGGTGTGTGCATGCTGCATGCACAGTTTGCCAGAAAGCTTTCCCTCAGAAGTATCCGTAGGTTCGACTCTAGTGTCCCCGCTGGGTTGTGCTGTGATAGTGCTCCATAAAGTAAGCTGCCGACGCTCCACCAACACAGTTCTTTCTTGCTGGCTGACTCCGACAGAGGGGTAGGTGGGCAGATCTTGGAATGGCTATGAGCAACACATCTGGAAAAACACCACTTACAGGTGAGTAACCATCTTTTCTTCTTCGAGTGCTTCCTCATATACATTCCAGGTAGGTGACTCCCAAGCTACACCAAGGAAGTTGATTCAGAGTTTATTGAGCCACAAACTGAAGCACTGCCTTGCTGACCCCTGTGTCATTTCTGGCTTGTTGGGTTATTATGAAGGGCTGTAAATGTATGGACAGTGGGCCAGATGGCAGCTCGGCAGATTTCCTGAATTGGAACTTGTGCCTGATAGGCTGCTGATGAAGCTTGGGATCCTGTTGAATGACCTAATGCCTTCCTGACATCTAGGGCATGAAGCCTATTAGCGCAGTTATCAGCATGTGATTTTGGTTGGAAAACCAGGAGAAAGAAAAATGCCAGGTAGGGATAAAGTCGTACTTTGTCCTTAAAAAACACTGTGTAAGGTGACAAAAGAGTCTTGTGGCACTTTTAAAGACTAACAGATTTATTAATCGCATGAGCTTTCGTGGGAGAAAATCCCACTTTGTCAGACGCTCATGCGATTAATAAATCTGTTAGTCTTTAAAAGTGCCACAAGACTCTTTTGTCTTTCTACAATAGACTAACACGGCTACCCCTTTGGAATTTGTGTAAGGTGGTTCTGACATGACATCCCAACGTTCTGAGACCCTTCTAGCAGAAGTGATAGCAACTAAAAATGCCAACTTCCATGATAAATATAGTAGAGAGCATTTCACAAGCAGCTCAAAAGGGGGTCCCATTAAATATGTGAAGAAAAGATGGGGAAAAGATTGATGGATGGGGGAAGAAGAAAAGTCTGTCTAATCCCTTTAGGAATCTTGACGCCATTGCATCAGAAAAAAACCGACCAGCCTGCTACCCCTGGATGGAAGGCTGACATAGCTGTGAGGTGCATTTTCATTGATGATTGTGCCAGCCCTACCTGTTTCAAGTGCCACAAATAGTCTAGGACCATGAGTATTGGGGGCAATTCTGCATCCAGCAATGCCCTCATGCACTCTATGCATCTGGTGGGGGGAAATTTTGACCTCTAGATATTAAGGACGAGACCCAGTCTGTTGATTGTGCTCCTGATGAGAGCCACATCTACCGCTACCCACACTCTGGTCTGGCCTTTGTTGAGCAAGTCATCAGTGTAGGGGAACACTTGTGCTCCTTTCCTCCTCAGGAACACTGCTACCACCGCCATGCATTTGGTGAATACGTAGAATCACCCTTGAGAGGTCAAAGACTAGGACTATGAACTGGTAGTGGGCTTCTCTGACAATAAATCAAAGGATCTTCCTGTAGCCTGGGAAGATGGCCATGTGGAAATATGTGTACTTTAAGTTGAGGGCAGTGTACCAATCACTCAGATTCAAGGTTGGGATAATTGAGGCCAGACTAACAATACAGAATCTCAGCCTCTCATGTACTTGTTGAGGTTTCATAAATCAAGAATATGGTGGAGCACCCTCCCCTGGTTTTCAGGATTAGGAAATATCTGGAGGAAAACTCCTTCCCTCTGAAATCTGGAGATATCTCTTCCACTGCTCTAAGTTCTAGGAGAGTCTGCACCTCCTTGTGAAGGAGTTGCTCATTAGAGTGATCCCTGAAGAGGGACAGGGAAGGAGAGGATGGTAGGAAGAAGGACAAGAAGAAAACTAAAGAAAATATCCCAGTCTACCTACGTAATTTGGGACCATGCACTGAAAAAGCGGTATAGATGGTGTGAAAATAAAGAAACTGGATCCAAGGAGCAGAATAGTTTGCTGCCTTTGGATGCGGCCTCAAAAGTTCTGCTTGCTGCCCAATGATTGTTTCGGATAGCTCAAATTTCGGATGGGGGATTCTGGAGCCTTTGTCTACTGCCATTTCTCCCTCTACAGTGGTTTGAGTCCTGTCTGGAAGAGCTTTGGTAGAAAGTCTATGGAGCTGGGTGAACTGCATCTGAGGGTGCTGAGGGAGTTGGCCGATGTGACTTCAGAGCCACTGGCCATTATCTTTGAAAACTCATGGCGAATGGGGGAGGTCCCAGAGGATAGGAAAAAGGCAAATATAGTACCTATCTTCAAGAAAGGGAAGAAGGAGGATCTGGGGAACTACAGACTGGTCAGCCTCACCTCAATCCCTGGAAAAATCACAGAGCAGGTCCTCAAAGAATCCATCCTGAAACACCTGGAGGAAAATAGAGTGATCAGGAACAGTCAGCATGGATTCATCACAGGCAAATCGTGCCTGACCAACCTGATTGCCTTCTATGATGAGATGATTGGATCTGTGGATGTGGGAATAGCCGTTGACATGATATACCTCAACCTTAGCAAGGATTTAGATATGCTTTCCCACAGCATTCTCATTGGCAAGTTAAGGAACTATGGGTTGGACGAGTGGACCATAAGGTGGATAGAAAACTGGCTAGTTCAATGAACTCAGCGGGTAGGAATCAATGACTCAATGTCTAGTTGGCAACCAGTGACGAGTGGAGGGGTCGCTCCTGGGACGGGTTCTGTTCAACATCTTCATTAATGATCTCAATGATGGGACAGATTGCACGCTTAGTAAGTTCGTGGATGACACCAAGCTGGGGGGGAATGGTAGACACGCTGGAGGGCAGGGACAGGATTCAGGGAGACTTAGACAAATTAGAACACTGGTAAAAAAGAAATCTCATGAGGTTCAATAAGGACAAGTGCAAAGACCTGCACTTAGGATGGAAAAATCCCATGTACTGCTTCAGGCTGGGGACTGATCGGCTAAGTAGCAGCACTGTAGAAAAGGACCTAGGAGTTATGCTGGACGGGAAGCTGGATATGAGCCAACAGTGTGCTCTTGTTGCCAAAAAGGCCAATGGCATATTGGGCTGCATCAGTAGGAGTATTGCCAGCAGATCGAGTGATGTGATTATTCCCCTCTATTCGACACTGGTGAGGCCGCATCTGGAATACTGTGTCCAGTTTTGGGCTTCCCACTACAGAAAGGATGTGGACAAATTAGAAAAAGTCCAGTGGAGGGCAACAAATATGATTGGGGGCTGGGGCACATGACTTACGAGGAGAGACTGAAGGAACTAGGCTTATTTAGTTTGCAGAAGAGAAGACTGAGGGGGGATTTGATAGCAACCTTCAACTACTTGAAGAGGTGCTCCAAAGAGGAGGGAGCAAGGCTGTTCTCGGTAGTAACAGAGGTCAGAACAAGGAGCAATGGTTTCAAGTTACAGCTGGGGAGGTTGAGGTTGGATATTAGGAAAAACTTTCTCACTAGGAGGGTGGTGAAGCATTGGAATGGGTTGCCTAGGGAGGTGGTGGTATCTCCGTCTTCGGAGATATTTAAGGTCTGGCTAGACAAAATCCTGGCTGGGATGATTTAGAGGAAGCAGTCCTGCTTTTAGCAGGGGGTTGGACTAGATGACCTCATGAGGTCCCTTCCAGCCCTATGATTCTATGAAATGGGGCAAATTTTGAGGCCTAAATTGAGCAGCATGTGAAGGCCTAGGGACTTCAGCGTGATTCATAAATCCTTCGGAATGTGTAGTTTGTCATCAGTCTGAGAGGAAAAAGTGCTGGGCCTTTGAATGGCAGATCCTGTATAGTGACCTGGACTTCATGGGGGACCCCCGAAGCCTGGAGCCAAGGGCTCCATTGCATCACTGCTCCGGCTGACATTGTCCTTGCAGTAGCATCTGCACTGTCCAGTGCCACTTGCAGCATTGTTTTGGAGACTGCTTTTCCCTCTTTGACACACCCAGAAAATTTCACCTTGGAGTCTGGGGGCAAGGAGTCTGCAAACTTCTCTATAGAAAGCCACTCATTAAAGACATATCGGCTCAAGATAGGCTGTTGATTTGCTATATAAAGTTGGAGCCCTCCAGTGCAGCGTACTTTCCTCCTGAAGAAGTCCAGCTTCTTTGCATCCTTAACCTTAGGTGTCAGACCTTTTTGATCATGGCATTTTCTCTTGTTGGCTGCTACTACTATGAGAGACCTAGGTGGTGGGTGAATTTTAAAATGTTCATGGTCCTCTGAAGGGATGAAATATTTTCCTTCCGTTCTTTTGGCCGTCAGGGCTAAAGAGGTGGGGAGGCGGGGTCTGACATAGGGTTGCGATGTTATCCTTTATAGTTTTAATAAGAGAGCGTATCACTCTGAAAGGCCCTCAGGAGTCAGAATATCCACAATGGGGTCTGCATCTTCGACAATCTCCTCTGCCTGGAGATCCATGTTTTTTGAGATCCTACAAAGCAGTTCTTGGTATGCCCTGCTGTCATCTGGAATTGGTGCAGGAAGTGCCCCTGCCACCATCTCATCCAGGGATGATGAAGAAGAAACCCTGACACCCAGAGCCTGAGCTGAGGATGGGACCTGTGACAGGTTTTCATCCTCTGTGCACTGGGATCATTTGCAATATTGGCCCTGGTGCTGGAGTTTGAACTCTCTGTGGCATCGTTTAAGACACTCACAACTGAATGAAGCAGTCTATCCCTTGCCACTGACATTCTCAAGTGGATCTTGTTGACAAGAACTCCTGGGCTTGGTGGAACGTCCAAGGCATTGAAACGGGCCACTAAGATGGCATCTGCCATTGCAGTGCCCATAGTACTGCAAGGGGTTGAGTGTCCCAACTGCACTGCCTATTGCAGTGCCGGCTCCTCTGTGAGGCATGACTCTGCCTCAGAGTCTGATGTTGCTCTCTTCTCGGCGACCATGGGAAGGCAGTGCCATGAGGAGCTGAGGACAGGTGCTGGGGGCAGGAGATCTTGACCATGCTATCATGGCTGGTTTTCCCCTCAACAGTACCAGAGATCATCTCAATGCCAGGTCCCGGGCTGGAGGGCAGTCAGCTGTTGGAACCGTCTTCTCAGTAAGCCCTCGAGTGGCCACAAAGGTCTCTGAGGACAAGTGGAGTCGGATCTCTTCCTCATCCCCTTCTCTGTCTGCATGTGCGGATTCCAGTGGTACTGGACTTGACGTGGCCTTTCTTTGATTGACCTGTAGTCAATGGTGTCAAGGGTGACTAACGGGGGTTTGGGTGTCCCAGTGCGGGATGCAACTTGAAAGCCTCCGAGGGCTTAGCTGTCCGTGCTGGAGATCTCCCTCTGTCTCTTGCTCTCTTCTGTGGCTCCGGAGAATGAGAGCAGTGGCATTTCTACACACACAGCCATCTCAGCGCTGAGCGTTGATGGCACTGGGGCTCCTTCAGTGCTGGGGACATCTGTCGGTGCTCAGTGCGAGCTCTTTCCTTGTTTTTGCGGCAGCCGGGAAACTCCTCACAGAAGATGCGAGCCTGCTCTTTGCTCCTCAGGGTGCAGTGCAGCTTCCATTAGGAGAAACTTTTGTCACTAACTGCGCTCCCTCTGAGTCCTGTGTTTGAAGCCCCTGCAGACCTTGCATTTTTCTTTTTGGTAAGATTTGCCAAGACACCTCAGATAAGCTGAATGTAGGTCGCCTCTAGGTATAGGCTTCAAACATTGCTCACAAGACTTGAAGCCCTAAGGGGAGGGGGAACTAATTACCCACTAAGTGAGCCCCATATATCTAAACTATTACTATCTACACTACTTACAAAACTATCTAACTACTATTTACAGGTAGTTAGAGAGAATAATAGAATAAAGAGCTTGGTAACAAGACCAGCACAGTTCAAGTGATGGTCACGGGCGGTGCAGTAAGATGGAACTGAGTGGGTGAGGGTTGGCTATGGGGCGCTGTAATGGCACAACCCCAGAAGGCACTAGAGCTGGTCTATGGGTACGTATGAAGGAAAGCTTTCCAGTGAACCGTGCATGCAGCGCGCACACACCTACTTGGAATGGACATAAGCAAGCACTCAAAGAAGAACACTGATTCTAGCGTAACTCCTTAGTTAATTTATATTGGTGTGAGAGAGAGTACAATTTAATCTGAAGTGTTAACTTTATAAAGTGCTTGATTTTGATATGGTTCTGCAGTTCCCACTGAAATAGCTACTACACATTTTTGTGCATATTTGGGTTTAAGTATTTCCAAGATTTATTAATAATAGTTGGTGATATGGCCAAACATTCCCTGGACCAAATTCTGCTTTCAGATGTACTGGTATATACTGAGTGAGGCCAATGAGGTTACTGGTGTAAATGACAGCAGAGTTGGACTCCCTAACTTTAACAGTTAAAAAAGCAAATCCTGCTTGCCCATTTCCTTTGCCATGGAGTCCCTGACATCAAAGGAAATTATCCAGCTTCCCTGAGTAGTGGATAGACAAGCTACACTGAAACTGCTCAGGGATCTACATTCCCTTCCCAACATGGACCTATGTTCAGTGGGATTTACTAGATTCCGACATGTAGCAGGAACCTGGAGGAGGAAAAGGACAGACTAGGAAAAGAACAAGAGCAGAGCCAGCTAATCCATCATCATGCTAATAAAATAACCATTCCCCCATATGAGACACTGCCTTCCTCCCAGCTGCCATTGAGATCTTTAGCACACAACATAATTATTTGAGCTGCTCATTAGGAACAGAAGAGTGTAAGAGAGACAAATTAGAGAGGTAGGGCCAGATCTAGAGCTGTGTGAATAACTGATTTTTTCAGTTTGGTGGCCATTCTGAAAAATCATTTTAAAATTTGTTTTAAGTTGAGCAAAATGTTTCACTTTTGAGCTTTGTAAAACTTCTTAAAAATAAAACTGAAATAAATTTCAAAATGTCAAATTGTTTTGAAGTGAAAAATAAAAAAGTTTAGTTTTGAAAATGTCCAGATAAAACATTTAGGCTTTTTAAGAGTTTTTTAAGCTTCCCCACCCAACTTCAGCAACTCAGCAAATTTTACATTACTTCATGAAATATTTTGGTCAACCTGAACCAACATGTTTTGGTGAAAAAAAGCTTCAGCCAAAAAATTTTGCCCACCTCTAGTCAGATCATTCTAATCTAATTTATCTACAAAGTAACCCTATTAATCTTCACAGAATCTTCCTAGCATACTTGCTGTGCTTGGTTTCAGATTTCAGTACTATCATTCAAAAATGTTTGATCTTTTCTATGTACATCAATCCTCCTGAAAAAATCCCCAAAAAGTTCTTTGTGAAGCACACCATAAATCATCCCTAAATTTAGGGGTCCCAATTATCCACAAAATTGTGCCAGCCAAGGAAATCACAAAGATGTAAAACTGAGGTAAGTGAGTGAATCAAGCCCTGATTCTTTACTGTAATTTAATGAAGTGGAGCCTCACAACGGTCTAATTTATTGAAATGTGAAAATTAAAATTCCAGTTATAGTTGTTCAATTAAAAAAAGGCTTCATTATAAAAGTGAACCACTGTACTGAAATTTTCTGTCTAAATTGTTTAAGATCCGTTTACAACAGTGGTTCCTAACCTTTTTGGCTTGAGAGCCACAGATATCATTTTTACAACCCTGAAGGACCACCAGCCTCCACCAGCAGCCCCCTACTCCAGACAGAAGTAGTACAGCAAGGAGGCTGCTTTCCATTCCCCTGTCTGCAGCAGGGAAACCCTATACATCCTGTAGCCCTGTGTGCTCCACTTAGGTCCTTAGGCAGCAACTCCCTTCTGCAGCCAGTAAGAAGGGAGAGGCTGGGGGCCATTTTGAAAGCCCCTGCGGGTCACTTTTGGCCACTAGGCCACAGGTTGAGAACCACTAGTTTACAGCATACAAAAGAAAGTAGCAACACTGAGCAAGTAGGTTTAAATTTAAATTTTCTGCTGTGAATATTCTCTCTTAATGAGGTAAGGTAGTAAAATGACTCATATCTTATTGGAAAATGGAAAACAATCTGAATTAAATTAAAAAGAAACAATTGTTATCTATTAACTCTCATGTAGCTACCCTAAAATGAAACCACTTCTGACATAACACTTATACAGATTTGCAAATCTATTGAAATTGACAAAAAAAAATTGTAAACACTTCGCTTGTTCTGTTGACATAGCCTAAAATCAATCAGAGCTGTCATTCTTTCTGGCAAGCAAAATACACTAACGTAAGGCAAAAGGCAGCTGCAGTATATGATTGGTTAATCAAGAATCTGTTGTCTCTATCACCATGAAGGTTAAACTCTGTAATCTAAAAAAACATGTATAGCACCCTGCTGCAGAAGCTGTTTTTTCTTCATTTTAGCCTACATGACAAATCTGAATTTAGAACATCAGAAATGTAAGACATGCATTTCATTTTGAGCTGTGTTTTGCAAGTCAACAAATTAGAAAGCTTATGTATTAATAGGTATTTTTTAAGTCCAGAAATATTCTGCTTGGAAGAAGTCAAGCAATGTTAGGGGTCAAGAAGAGAAAAGAAAAGCCACTTGTGTTTATAATTTAGTATGTGAGATAGAGTTAAAACTAATGAATGGAAGTGTGGACATAAATTGTTGGAAATATTTTCAGTATGGTTCTGAACACTGCAAGGCCATTGTACTTTAACTTAGGAGTAATTCATTTAGGTGGATATGACTCCATCATAGTGGAATAGCTTGATAACTGAGATAAAAATTTGGCCCTTAAAAATTAAAAATGAAAGAGACACATTTTCACTTTTAGTTCAATTAATGTAACAATGAGTATGAAGATGTAGGAAATCCCACAAAGTCATATTTTATTAGTTGTGTAGCAGTCTCAGCACTCAACTCACCAGCAGGGTGCCTCCTGGTGGTGTTGCTGGGGAATTAGGCTCAAGTGGTCCCTTTGCTGGAAGCCTGTGCTCCACACACCAGACTCTGGCTCTAAGTCCTCCTTGGGATCTTAGCCCTCCGACCAAGCCTGTAGTCCCCCCCTTCCAGGGTGCAACTAGATCCTCTGGTCCACTTTACGGCAGTGACCAGGCCTAGTCCATCCACCGCTTTCCTGCGGTCTACTTCAGCTTACCTTATCCCAGCCCGCTAGTAATATTGTCAATGGGCCAGCAAGCCAGTGCCGCTCCTGGCATACATGCCACGCTGGCACGCTAGGGGAGCAGGAAGGGACCAACGTTCCCTCTAATTTTTGGTAGGCTGTGTGCGCAAAAAATTTCTTTTGTGCAACTTTTTTGACCCAGAGTTCAAATGTGTGTGCCATGATGAGAGTACGAGCAGTAGTTAAAGTATAATTTGATGGGCCCGGAACCCTCCTAATCTCTGGGACCCCTTTCCGTATTGTACGAGCCCCCGTCATGCATGTGCAGGCCCCAGCCTAGGTAGGCATTTGCAGGGGAGTGTAGCAGCAGGCATGAATGATTTTTTTCAGCAGATCCCAAGGAAAGAAGTTTGAAAACCACTGTTCTAATCCATTCTGTTCTTAAATTCCCAGATCTCCCATCCATTCACGATAACTTGTGATGCCTCAGAGATTGCTATCAGATTTGCACTGTAATGAATTTATGCACTTGGGAAATACAGGTCTGTGGTTTTCACAGATTTCAAATTAAATGAGAGAGAACCAAGTATTTGGCTACAGAATTGGAGTGCCTGGTTATTATAGAGGCCCTCCAGACCTCTATATTTACAGTACTAGATAAATAATTCAGAGTGTACACAGACTCCAGTGGCTCCATCCAAAATCATATGCATATCAAGAGTAAACAATAGTGGATGGACAATCAATAGAAAACATTTGTAAATTAGATATGATTTTTAGTGTTTTATGTAAAAAAGTTTGAGCTACAGTTTTTAAACCTGGCGAATCTAAATTGTTAAGGACCTCTTTCAAAAAATATATAGTTTTGGTGTTTAAAAATGTGTCTACACCAATTCCAATCAAAGAGATAATTCTTATATACACAGTGTTACGAGTGGTTGAAATTTAGTCACTTCAATATTCCCATAATTTCCAATATTTTTGCTAATGTATCTACATCTTGTATGTTCTCTACATAACATTTACTTATCTAATTTTGTACTGGCACAGTATTAATATATTCTTCTTACTTGTTTTTTTTTCTTTCTGCAGAACCAAAGCAGTATTAAGGTCCTTCTAATATCCTTTACTCCACATCTGCATCAAGTTAAAACAAGGATATGTTTTGTCAAATAAAGTGAAGCTCAATGAGTTGTATTTTTCTTGAAGAAAAGAATTCCTTGGCTAAATTACTACATCTCAATGTACTTGAGATACAGAATGTACTTGAAATAAAAAATTATAGCTGTGTTGAATCTCTCTGGTACATTAAAAAAGCAAAGAAATTAGTGACTAGTCTAGTCAAGTGACTAGTCTAGCTACCTGTAAAGCAAATCTTGCCACAATAAATTCCCCCACCCACCCATCACAAAAGAAAATCATTCCCGGGCCCACACACACAATTATTAGGCTGTTGTTAAAACAAACAGGACCATTTTCCACAAGACCTAGTCTCTAGGGCATTAATATATCTGTGTATCTTTCACTGCAGCTTAAGGAGACACACAGAACACAAATCTCTCTCACACACACACTCTTAAAACCAAAAACTCACTGCCCTGACTCTCCAGGAATAAGCACAATGGATATTAAACAAATATATTAAGTGCCCTTGTGCTTCATTCTCAGCTATGCATAGTGACTTAAAAGATTGTGAGCTAGTAACTAACATATCAACTGGCACAGTTAAAAAAAGTTAAACAGCACAAGAAATAAACAAGGAGTCCTGTGGCACTTTTAAAGACTAACAAATTTATTTATCACATGAGCTTTTGTGGGAGAAAAATCCCACTTCAAAATTCTGCTGTCATGGCTCTGATGGAAGCCTACTCTCTTTAAATCATTCAGGGGATACTGGACTTGACTTTAAGGCTAAGACAAAGCCAAGCAGATATTATCCAACAACATACTGTACTTTGAATATTGGGTTTTATAGTCGCATGATATCTAACAGCCATGCTTCCTGATGAGACATCTATAAATGACAGGGATCATATTCAAAGTTACTCTATCCGTGTAACAAACTATAGCACTGTGGCAGCACTGCTACAACCTCTGAAGGGTTAAAAAGGGGGCCTGGCTGCAGCAGCCAATCAGGGGCGAGCAGCCCAGTATAAGAGGGGCAGCTTAGTCAGGTGAAGAGACTGGCTGGAGGTGGAGCCTCACAGGAGGTGTCTAAGGTCCCTGGGCTGCAGCCTGGAATAGAGGGCGGGCCCACATCCCTCCCCGCTCCCACAGTGTGCCAGGGTGGCATGGGTGCCAGGAGTGGCACTGGCTCACTGGCCCATTAACAATATTACTAGTGGGCTGGGACAAGTGAGCTGAAGCAGACTGCAGGAAGGCGGTGGATGTACTAGGCCTGGTCACTGCTGCAAATTGGACCTGAGGACCTAGTTTACCCTCGAAGGGGTGGACTAGAGGGCTTGACTAGACGGCTTGGTCGGAGGGCTAAGACCCCAAGGAGGACTCGGAGCCAGAGTCCAGTTTGTGGAGTAAGCAGGGCACAGGCTTACAGAAGGGAGACCACTTGAGCCTAATTCCCCAGCAACACCACCAGGAGGCACCCTGCTTGTGAGTCGAGTGCTGAGACTGGTACACGTGGTGGAGAATGCGGGCAGCACAGTCACCCCTGATACAAGGGGACCATGATGGGACATGTCCGGACCATCCAGAGAAATATGGAGGGAGGGGCGGTGAAACAGAGCCGCAGGAGATTGAAGTGCTCTTTGCTGAGAGCGGTAAAGTCCTCCAGGTTGGACGGTGGAGTGGCTAACTCTGCTTGAGGCCAGGAACTGGCAGCTGGGCCTCAAGGTCTAAAGGCCGAGCTGTCTGAACTCCTTGCCAGTCAGCTGCAGCTCAAGCAGGCAAACTGGCACCTGGAGGCCCAGTTGTCCGAGGTCCTTGTGGGTCAGCAGCAGCTCAGAGAAGCGAACCACTGCCTGAAGGAGCAGGTGCAGAAGCTGCCGAGGAAGCAGGACCATTGAGGCCGGAGCTGGAAGGAGGGCCGGAAAGGGAGAGAGGGCCTGGAAGGTGCTTCCATTGTGGCCAGGCAGGCACCTGGAAGCAAAGTTGCCCCAAGTGAGGGGGCTAGACAGACCTGTGGGGGAGGACCCCAGAGCAGCCGGATGGCAACACGCCTGTGAAGGTAACGGGGAGGGTGCAACCAGGCTTGCTGGACTTGTAGGACTAGGGGGCATTTTAAGAGGGAGTGCCCAGCCCAGAAAGTTAGGGCTAGTCCCAGTGAGGGGATTAAGCCAGGGAGACCAGAGGCACCTACGAAACCTGGGGCTGGATCAGACCAGAGGCAGCCGGGTGGGCCCCGGATCCCTGGCCTGGATCGGGCTTCTGCGGCCTGGTGGGCCCCTGATACCCGGGCCTGGTGGGGGTGCATTGGGCCGCCGGTAGTGGCCGGGCCCCGGATCCCTGCCAGACCTCGGGTACTGGCGGTGGGACTCGAGGCACGTGCCCTGTGTTCCCAGCGCCAGTGACACCACTGTATCTAGATAAGCTGGTACTTGCTTAATTTATAATAGCCCTTAGTAAAAGAAGCTTAAGTTCGTTGTGCAGAAGCCAAAGTTCTTTGAGATGTTTGTCCCTGTGGCTGCTCCACTCCAAGTATTGGCATGCCGTGGAGCCCTTGATCGGAGATTTATCAGCAGAGCCTATGGCGGCCGCACACATGACCCAAGTCGCTTGTGGCGCCATTGGTGCCCTTTTTCATTGCATGTGTGACAGCAGTCTGTCAGTTCTTTCTCTACCATAAAGCAATAGTATTGACTCCAAAATAGAGGGGAGGAGGAATGGTAGGGAAGCAGCCACGGGGACAGATGTTCAGCTACTGCACAAGGTGCGTAACCTTCTTTTCTTCAAGTAGTGTCCCTGTGGGTGCTACACTTCAGGTGATTTTGAAGCAGTTTCCTTAGATGATGGGGGAACTTCTGAGTTAATGGGTTGTATTGATGTCAGAAAAGAAATAACCACTGCTGCATCATTTTTATGCCTGTTCAAGAGCATAGTGTTTTATGAATGTATCAGTTGATGCCTAAGTAGCAGCTTTGCATATGATCATGATGGGGAAGTTGTACAAAAAGGCTGTTGTTGTAGCAAATGGTCTGGTGGAATCTGTCTTTATGTTGCTACGAGGAATCACTCCAGATTGTGAGTAACACATGTGGATACAAGTGGAAACCCACTTTGACAATCTTTGGTTAGAGATTGCATTTGCTTTGGAATGTTATATGATGGAAACAAATAACTTAGGAGATTTCCTAAGTGTTTTTGTTCTGTCTAAGGCAATCACTCACCTGACATGGAGGAGGCTTCTTAGTTGTTAGAATGCGGCTTAGGGTAGAAAGGAGGTATGGTTTGGTTAATATGGATGTTAATAATGTGGGGGAGACCTTAGGGAGGAACTTTGGATGTGGTCTTAGAGATCTCTTGTCTTTGTGAAATACTGTGTATGGTGAATATGCCATGAGCGCTGCGAGTTCACTAACTCATCTTGCCAATGTGATTGCTATTAGTAATGACACATTCCTTGACATATGTAGTAACGAGCATGTTGCCAAAGGCTCGAAGAGCAGTTTAGTGATCACTCGTAGGACCAAAGTGAGGTCCCAAGATTCTATGGGCAGGCATTTTGGATTCCTGGGCTGTCCCCTGACTGCAGAACCCCCTCTGCCTACACCCTGCCTGCCCCCCTAACTGCAGGACCCCCCATCTTGGGGGGGCCTGGGGCCAGAGGACACTCCCGCTCTGGCCAGTCTGCCGGGGGGGGGGGGGAGAAGTGGCTGGCATGCAGTGTGGTGACCTCTGGTGCAGCCTCCCAGGGCCACGGTAGGCCCTGAAGGCCACACAGGAGCAGCGGAGCCACCCAGCCCCACCCCCTGGGCAGAACGAACAAGGGCTGGTCCACCCTGCTCCACCTCCGGGGATTGGCCAGCCAGTAGAGAGGCAGGGCAGAGCACAGAGCCCAGCCTCTGGCCTGAGGCCCCCCCCCCAGCACCGGCAGGATTATCCTAGGGGGTTTAGGGCCTTGAGCCTGGGGCCCCCTTTTTGGCCAGGGCCCGGGGCTTAAGCCCTTGTGATAATCCGGTCCTGGTTACCAGTATATGAAATGTGGAAATAGAGACAAGGTACACTTTTAAAGTGCTGGCTGATAATTTTGATTTCTTTATTTCCAGGAGGTACTCCAGCAATGTTGGACTAGGTGATATAACTGGATTGACGTTTCTTTGTTGACACCATTTTTGCAGGTAAGTTTTTCTGGTGGCAGGCTTCCTGCTGTTGAGTAGAATATGTTTTACTGGTTCTGAACACTGTAGTTTTGTATTCCAAACCAATTGGGAACGATGCCATTAGTATCCAACTGTCAATGGCTTACTTATCTGGCACCCAAAATACCACTGCCGACACCCTCAGCAGACATTTTGACAACAATCATAAGTGGGACACCCCCGACAAAGTCCTCCAACAAATATTCCACTGTTGGGGTTACCCCATGATTGATTTGTTTGCAACACCTATAAACAGAGAATACACTTTTGTTCCAGGGCAGGCTTCAGCACATTTTCACCTTCTAATCAACTGGTGTGAATGGGCCTCATCTACCCTAACTGAACTGACTTTGCTAACTTCTGCCTTCCTTCATCCTGGAATGTGTATATATCTCTCAACTGTAGTTTCCAGTTCATGCATCTGACGAAGTGGATTGGAGTCCACAAAAGTTTATGCCCGAAGAAATTTGTTAGTCTTAGAGGGTGCGTCTACACTTAGAAATTAAGTCAATTTAAGGAGGCTTAAGTCGACTTAATTTACTCCACGTCTACTCTGGGATTTCCTTAATTTGACTTAAGATGCTCCTTAAGTCGAATTAAGGAAAAACTAGTTCAAATTAATAACACCTAGTTTTAATTCGAACTAGAGCTTAAGTCAACTTCTTCAACCCTACAGAGGGCTGGCTCTCCCCGGAACAAGCCACTAGAGGCTTGCCTGTCTCAGGGAGATCCAGAATCTCCCTCCCTCCCCGCCCCCCCGTGGGGATGGCCCTCTCCTGGACAAGCCCCCTCCTAGCCTGGGGAGTGGAGGCTCCAAAGGAGCCTCCGCTCCCCCTTGACCTAACCAGTCGACTTAGAGAGTTTAGTGTGGACTCTCTAGGTCGACTTAATAAGGTCATCTTTAAGTCAACTTAAGAGCTTTGTGTAGACTCTTTAAGTCGACTTAATAAGGTCGACCTAAGTTTCTAAGTGTAGACATAGCCTAAGGTGCCACAGGACTTTTGTTGTTTTTGCTGTATACAGACTAACTTAGCTACCTCTCTGGAAATTGTAAATTTTAATATGCATTTATTTTTGTAATTACATCAATAAATAAATTTTAACTTTCCTAAATTATTGTCAGATAACTGTCTTTCAATCCATTTATTTAAATGGTGGCTGATTTCTTGTAGTCATAGCAGTGGAAGTGGGAGAAGGAATTTAAATGCTTTTGTGCATCTAGAGTTTGGGAAGTATCTTTATGTGAATGTAAGTATCTATAAGCTCTAATGCATGTAATCAGTATTTTATTTCAAAGAATAGTGAAATTGATTCTAGAGAAACTAGTCAAAAATTTCTTTTTTAAAGAGAGCTCATTGATATGGCTAAGATCCCAAATGAGTTAAGCCTCCTGACATTTTTCATTATCAGACACTCCCTGAAATAAATTTGTTTCCTATTTCTCCTACTGGTACAGGCTTGATGATTTTTTTTTTATTAGAAGGGATGGGACTTTCAGCCTTATTTCTTCCTCATAATACTGAAGACAATTATGTTATGCTTTCTCAAAACATGATTTTGTAGCTCCACTGTATAATTCTGAGCTATCATGTCTTCATGGTGATTAGGTCCATCAGGGACAGGAAAATGTTAATATTTACTCCACAAGGAGATCCACCAAAGAGCTAGTTATGTATTGTGGAACATTTATGCTACTTGATTGGATGGGACCTAGAATTCTGAGGCTCTGGTTATTAGGAAGCTTAATACGCTTCAGAAAGTAATGGATTCTCAAACCTGTAACTACTTATGTGGGACAGGGCCTTTCCTTTGCTCCCTCAAAATCCCCAAGAAAAAAAATGTGGCACTGATTAATTAAGGGTGGAGTAACTGACTTCCACTCTGACACAACACACCAAGGGTGAGATTCTATGTCTTTAACAACATGTCTGCACTCAAATCAAAGCATATGATTGCAGCTCTTGCAGTCATACCAAAGTTCCCAACCTAGCTGTAATCTAATTAGTTCAGGTATTACAGCAGAGAAGCCATGACAGTTTAGGTTTCTGCTCTGGCTATCTGAACAAGTAATTACTCAGTTCTGAAGCCCATGGCTTCATTGCTCTATTATCTGAACTATTTAAATTAAAGCTAACCAAGTATGTCTACACAGGATGCAATCACATGTGACTGAAGCACTGACATATCCTAAAAAGAACAGCACTGAGGCTGCAGCCCATGGACAGTGAAGTAAAGCAGGCTTTAAACACCCTTTGCCACCTCTGGCACCCAACACACTTCTCCTACATCCAGTTCCATGCCTTGCACCCTTTATGATGAGGTTTGTAAAGGGGTCTTCAGAAAACAGCCGGTGCCACCTGGTTTCTACACCAGCAAAATTCTCTCCAGCCCCACTACCGGGTACATAGAGACCACCGTGAGGATGAGAATCTCACTCAGATCTTTAGTCTGAAGGATGTTAATTCAAGCATCCATGACAACCTTGCACCCCATGCCCACGTCTCCATAACTCCTAGTTGAAGCAGCGTTGCTTGGCCCTGTAGCCCACAAGGATAACGAATGGTGAAGCTGCCGAAGCTGATTGCCTAAATAAGAACCCTGAGGTAGACTTCAAGAACCACAGTACCAAAAATTTATGAAAATAAATTAAAATACAGGTGAGCTTTCCTGCTCTTTCCAAAAAGCAATTCCCCGTGTATCCAGCCTCTCTAGCCCCAAGAAAGTCATGAGCTAAGGCTGAGCAGTGCTTGTTGGTAGCATAACAAGGCTACCTTGCATTTGATGAAGTGGGTTTTAGCCCACAAAAGCTTATGCTCAAATGAATGTTTTAGTCTTTAAGGTGTCACAGAACTCCTAGTTTGTTTTGTTGAAACAGACCAACATGGCTACCCCTCTGTAACTTGCTCCCAAGGAACACATTTCCAGAGCTCTAGGTAATTCAAAGCCCTAGATCAGAATGATCTCAATCTAGTTCTGATTTAACACTAAACCATAAGACAAAAACAATATTTGCCACGATTAGTTACTTCTTTGGGGTAACAGAATGTTACAGATTGCAGTGCTCTATAAGAATTGTGTGGAAAAGTTCAAAGTACATGCTCACATTGACTGTGGTCCCAAACAACTCTAATCCTCACTCACTTTCATTCACACCAAACTAACATTCCTAAGCAAAGAAAATTAGGACAGGTATCTGTAAAACAGAAAGATACAGTAAATGACAAATAAACAGGAATGGAAATTAATGTTAAATAATTGACAATTCAATAGATATAATTGCATGTTTACTTCAGTTCTGCATTCAAGTAATCATTCTTTCATAAAGTAACAAATAATATACCTGATCAGACACCAATAATTTAATAGCTCATTGTTCATTTATTTTAATTGGACAGACTTATACGAGATTAGTTATTACAGTCTTTTAGAGTTGATCAAAATCAGTCATTGACCAAGTTTTCTAAGAGACTTAAATATCAGATTACAATCTGCCAACTATAAAAATATCAGACATAGTATATAAGTTAAAATGTCTGTTTTACAATCTACACAAAATGCAATTTCTTAATATGTCAAACTATTATAATTTGGTAAATTTAAGTTGCTACCAACATATGCAAAAAAGTCTGCTATGACAATAGAATCACTACACCAGGCCTGAAAAGGGAAAAACTAAATCAATTTGGGGCCAGATCCTACACTCCATACACAAAAAGGGAAGAGGACAAAAAGAGCTTTCCCTGAATAACAAGTGTAGGCTCTCCTCTAGCCTTAACCCATATCTGGACTATTGCTGAGGCAAAAAGATGATACAGAGCTGATGCCTGATCTGTTTTTACATCTATGCCAGAGGCAGCTCAGTAGCATCCACAGCCTCATGTTCCTTACTACTCCAGTGAGCATGACTGAATTATCCTACGAGCAGAAAACCCCTTTTAAGAAGAAAGTTGCATAATACAACTTAAAGGGAAAAACTAAAGGTTTCAAAACTACACTGTCACTAGGATTTTACGGTGTATTTGGGTAGTTTACAAGACTTTTATGAAGGTCTCATAACTTATTCTCTAAAATAATAATACAGTATTCATAAATGAAAGATTTGCGGTCAATTTGTTTCAGGGTTCTCATTCGGATCCATTAAAGGCTATTATTTCTTTTTTATTAAAAAACACTTATCAAATGCAGGCATGAAAGCCAAGACTCAGATGTTCAATGGCACAGCAGTATGTACTACAAGAGAGAGATGTGACTGATAATTTAGATAGTTTAGATAATACCCCTGATTGAAACAAAGTCTACAAATTGTTTCTTACTAAATGTATCGAAAAAGAACATCATGCTTTTGGGGTCTATAAAAAACGTGAACTAATGCTGAACTTATAATTACTATTTGAAAAATTGTTGAAAAGATGGGTTTGAAGGGGGATATGGAAAATGTGTGGTGGAAAAGATAACTGGCCGGATAGCAACTGTTGATGGGACCCAAAGGAAATAATACATGTCCATCTATTCAGATTGCAATCTTGGAAAAATACATGTGTTCTACCTACATCTCATTTTGAGGGCTCCCAGGATAATGTAAGTTTGGGTTGTAGCTTCAGGTATCTTGAGAGCAAAATAAGTCAGTTCAACCAAGAATTCCACATTTTCATTTGGTAATAGGAAACCTGAATTATCTGAATTGGGGTGCTTAGAGTAGGAGAATAATTTCCCTTCATGTGCTGACAACTGGTTTATTCTTTGAGGATGGTGTTTATGACCCTCAGATGAAAGGTCTCAAAAAGAAAGTGAGCTGACAGACAACAGGGGGAGATGTCTAAGAGGAGAACCAGTATCTGCAGATGTCCATGTGGTGTAGACCTGCAGGGAACCAAATGTATAGTGACATGATTTGAGGGTGTCTAGGTGGAGATGGGGGCAAGGGTTGATATGAGTTAGTGAATCACTTATAGTTTGAAGGGTGGAGAAGGACTGTTTCAGAACAGAAGACCCCGAGGAGCTCTGGCTGGGAAGTAAAGTAAAAGGAGCTGACCATCAAAACAGAACAGGAACCTTTGGATATTATTACTGGGATCCTAAAGCAGCTGGGGATATGGTGCTAAGGTAATTGTTCCCCCAAAGACTCTCACCCTGCCAGATAGAGTGAAGTGTGGACACACAAAGAACAGGCAAACAATTCTGCAAGAAAAGAGCTCACAGAGGAAGCTACTAAAGTTAATTCTCATTTGAGCATGGAAACAGAAGGGATGCCATGTCTGTGCAATTCACCAAGTGTGGTTATAAAAAGGCAAAGAGCCCCCATTGAAATTAACAGAACAAAAACACACCTCATTTGTCTCTAACATTAGGAAAGGATGGAAAAACCCAGCAGTTCAAAAGCTGATGGAGCAATGGATTCTGATGACAGATATATGCAACTGTATATTTGGTTGACAGTATAGTACAGTCATATAGGAGACAAGTTTAATATCAAACTCAGGACATGAATTGATATATAAAGATTTGGGGGTGTAAAGGGTTGCTCACTGCCACCCTTCTGCTTCAGCTACCCCTTTGACTCACAAAAGACACAGAGACCCTTCATGCTGCAGTTATCAGTGCTTTACTTAGACATATACATAAAGATCTTACCACCTTCCAAATTCTCTTATAGCCAGCAGCATCTGGGGCTTGTTCATGGAGCCCGAGCCCAAGCCCGAGCCCGAGCCCGAGCCCGAGCCCGAGCCCGAGCCCGAGCCCGAGCCCGAGCCCGAGCCCGAGCCCCTCTCTCTATCTCGCCTTGTGGGCCAACTTATAAACCCTTCTAGGTCATCTGGGCAGCTGTCTACCCTTTCCTACTCAAGATCTTGCAACTGCTCAGCCAGAATAGGCAAACAGCTGCCACTCCTCAGGCAATCAGTCCTTAGCCCAGTCAATTAACTCTGTGCCCCTCAGCTAGAGAGGCTGAAATAATAGGAGGCTTTTCTTAAATGTCAAGAGGAATTTTAGACTTAATTGCTAAAAAACGTCACCAGAACATTAGGCAATGGAAAGGGGCAGTTAGAAACTTTACATCTCAGTTTGTGCATATCATCCTATTTAATACAGTAAACCCAGGGCCTTCTCTGGGGGCGCTGGGGGTGAGCGAGACCATCATCCTGGGCCCCATGGTTCTGTGCCCCGCCCCCCATGGCCAAACTGCTCCCCGTACCTTTGGCAGCAATGGCAGGGGTGGAAGGGCAGATGCCGGCCCCAAGGGCAGGGTGGGAGAGCAAATCCCAGCCCCTGGGGGCGGAGCAGGAGTGCAGAGCCCAGACTCTGGGCTTGCCCTGCCCCGGCCCCCAGCACAGGGATGGCGGCGGTGCAGGGGCCTGGCCAGGCTGATTAGCCCTGGGCCCTGACCCTCCCTTGGGATAGCCCTGAGTAAACCTCATGCTCCTCTTTCCCTTTTCTTTAATATACTGTGTATTACTTAAAAATAAACAAGGAGCCAAGTGGCACTTTTAAAGACTAACAAATTTATTTATCTCATGAGCTTTCATGGGAGAAAATCCCACTTTATCAGGCGCTTGAAGATGGAGAACTTATAAAAAATATCAAGTGTCTAACGAAGTGGGATTTGCTCCCACGAAAGCTCATATGATAAATCAATTTGTTAGTCTTTAAAAGTGCCATTCAACTCCTTGTTCGTTTTGCTAAACTAGACTAACACAGCTACCCCTTTGGAACTTAAATTAAAGTATCTGCTTAAAACTGAATTGTGAAAAGACAAATCGTAGAAATAGTATATGCTTTGCTCTTGAAAGACTGACAGCTACAACTGGTGAACTCACTTAAAATATCTGAGAATACAAATATATATAATAATTGTATGAAACAAATGACTACAAACTTACCATCCAATGCTTCATATATGGTGGAGGATCTCAATCTAAAGACTTTTCTTCCACTCTCTTCAATAGGAAGGAACAATCCAGGCTGGCTTTCTTGTTTTAGAATATTGTCTGTTTCTTGCCAACTTGGGTTTGTTTGTTTTTTAAATAACTAAGATAATGATCTCCTTCCCATTGATTGATGTTTTAACCAAATCATTTGCCAGTCTTAGATGAGAGAGTGACAATTTTTAATGATCATTCTTGTTACCTGGACACTCAAGTATAATTTATTGCTCCCTGGCTTAGTGACATTATATTATTTGGCTTTTGGACAAAACTAACTGCAGGCATGAAACGGATATAAATAACCTATTTGTACCAGTGACGAAGTTGATCTCCTAACTCTAAAATAGAGAAGGAAGATGTGGGCCCTCTAAATAGCTGCCACAGGCACTAAATAACATGTGGTAAAGAAGCTTAGAATGATACTGATTAAGAAAGTGGCAACTGAGATATCTGAAACCCTTCAGGTAAATACCCTTTTTTCCCCTAGTTGAACCTTAAAAAATACAACATCCAGAAACAATGTCGAAATAAATAAACAAACAAAATCGGCTTAGGAGATGAAGTCCTGGCCAAGCTGCTAGATATATTTTTGTGACCTGATTGACATTATTCAGATTCTGCAGAATCTAAGCTTTCATTTAAAAAAAAATGTTTCACTCTCATGGTTAGGAAGAAAACCTTCCACAATTAACCAAACAAACTATGCTGTATTGTCTTCCGTGAGCTTGGACACAGTGGCTATGTCTACACTTGTTAATTTAAGTCAAAATAGCATGTCCCCACTCAAAAATTAAGTCAACTTAAAGGGGACCCTGCCAGATCAACTTAGAGAGTCCACACTGGACGCCCAAGTCGACTTGTAGGGGGTAGGTGGACCTGGGACAGGTCCACGGTGGCGGGGGGGCACCCCTTGCCAAGTGCCAGGGGGCTCAGCATTTGCCCCACTGTACCTGGGTACAATGAGGGCTGAGCCGGACAGGGACACTGGCAGGGCATAGGAGCAGGGTGGGCAGGGCTCTGTCCTGCCCTGTGGGGGGGCACGCCAGGCTCTGCCTGTGCCAGCCACCTGGGCTGGGATGGCAGTGGGGGGGGCCCTGAAGCCCTTTAAGTCAACTTAAAGGCGACTTAGGGCTACTCGGCGTCTACACTGGCTAAGTCGACTTAATAAAGTCGACTTAGTCAGCAAAGTCGACTTAAAACGAGGTTTAATAAAGTCGACTTTAATTTTCCTTAAGTCGACTTAAGCTGCTGCTTAAATCAACTTAAGGAAAATGTAGTGTGGACGCAAATTAAATCAAGTCGACTTAAGCAAGCTTAAGTCGACTTAATTTGTAAGTGTAGACGCACACAGTGTGAAACAATTTCTCTGAGAGTAGCAAACTCATCATTCAACTCAATACAATTCAAAGCCTAGAGGTGATACTTATAAGTCAATATTTAATGTTATTACTCATTTTAGCATGTGGAATAAATATTGGGGTGGAAGTAAAGTCCACATGGGTGGGATTGGACATTGATGCAGGAAGGAAAATATAAAGAAAAGAAGAGGGAGACATACCAAGAAAGAAAGATGGGGAAGGAAATGAAGCAATAAACTAAAAATGTAGTTTTTGTACTGAAGGTAACAATAAGGCATTGAAATAATGAAAGATATTGTTAAATTTATACCTCAGCCCATGGACCAAAGTTTAAAAGGATATAGAAAACAGCAGCTCACAGACAGCAGTTTATGCCCATATACATACAATTCTGAACTGGAAACTAGATCTCTCCTTGGCTTGCATACTAACTCTATGATGTGACTCTATCTTAAACTTTAATCATTTTAATTAAATATAGTAGATGCTATAAATAAAATGACACAACCACAAATTCAGTGTGTGAACCTTCTGTACATTACGTTCTGTGGAAGACTTTGTAATAGAATAAACATAAACAGGCAGTAAGTTTATATACTTGTCTCTTCCTAAAGCCAAAAGTGCATTACCTTTATTTGGAAATCACTCTTGTCTCTAGATATTAAGCTATGCCAAAAGAAATTATATTCTTAATATCTCTGGTAAAAAGCTTCAGATTCCTCCAGAAGAAAATACTGGGATTTTGTTTTTATTCAGAAGTCTATTCTGACACTTACTAAACAGGCATAAATAGTTGAAACCTTCTACAAGTGAGAAACAATACCGAGGTTAATGCAGCTACAACAGAAAACAACACTTGAAGATTTCAACATGAGGAGTATACTACAAAAGTTTACATTTTAATTTTACTACAGCATTTGATACAATCTTATCAGATGTAAATTATATGTACTACTGAAGTTGTATCAGCTAATTTACTTTGTCAATGGTTCAAGATAATTCAAGAACACAAGGTAATACTATAGACATGAAAACAGTCTGTTTAAATAATGTTTTGTTTTGTTTTTTCTTTTCCCTTGTTTTTTTTATAGTTACATGAACATATAAATAATCTGATGATAAATGAATAACTCAGAAATAAGTAACTCATTGAAGATGTATATCTGTTCTTTTTTTATATAATGGGAGAAAGTCCCTTTAAACAAAGATTTTTTTCAAGGAAAAGATAGCTCAAAATGTAAAAGTTTTACAACTTTAAACATATCTAAAAAGATTAACTTTGCTGCTGCCAAAATTCTGGAAGAAAATTTTCACTCATCTTAAGTGCCAACTGAATTTTACAGAAACAAATATATTCTTAGTAAGAAATCTACTGGATTGTTTTACAATAGGGATGTGTGAACCTTGAAATTTTCATCTAGGGATGAATGAATCTTGAAGCCTGTCAAGCCAATAAAAATATATTTTGAAGTTTCACTTCAAAACTTTAGGAAAAGAATAGCTGCAAAGACTTACAAATCTTCCTGCTCTTCCTTCATCCACCTTTTCCCCTAAATTCTTTCTTTCTTTCTTTCTTTCTTTCTTTCTTTCTTTCTTTCTAACATGAGGAACAGGTGAAAATGCCAATACCCCTTCCCTCCATACCTTCGTTTTCAAGGCCATTTTGCTATAAACTGGGGGTGCATCACATGGAAGTGACAGCAGAGAAGGACCTAGGTGCACTGGCTGATCACAGGATGACTATGAGCCAATGTGGCATGGCTATGAAAAATGTTAATGAGGTCCTAAGATGCATCAGACAAGGTATTTCCAGCAGAGATAGGGAGGTGTTAATGCTGTTATACAAGGCGTTATACACTAATGCGACCTTTTCTGGAATACTGTGTGCAGTTCTGGTCTCCCATGTTTAAGAATGATGAATTCAAACTGAAACAGGTGGAAAGAAGGGCTACTAGAAAGATCAGAGGAATGGAAAACCTGCCTTATGAGAGAAGACTTTAAGGATATGTCTGTACTAGAAAAGCTAAGTCGACTCTGTTAAGTCGACTTAACACGGTTGACTTAAAGTCCTTGTTAAGTTGACTTACAGCATCTACAATAAAAACTTAAATCAACTGCCTGGGTCCACACAGGTGCTAGATCGACGGAGGGCTGTGGCCTGGGGGAGCCGTGGCGTGGGGGAAGGGAGCCACAGTTTCCTTCTTCTCCCCGGCAGAAGGGAACCGCAGCTCCCCCCAGGGACAAGGGAGCCGTGGCTCCCTTCTTCCCAGAAACCACAGCTCCCCTCTTGGCAGGAAGCCATGGCTCCCTTCTCCCCACCCTATCCCCCTTAGGTCGACTTAATGAATTAGGTCGACCTAGGGCGTCCACACCGGCTTTAGGTCGAATTAACAGGTCGAATTAAGCATTAAGTCGACCTAAAGAGCGGTAGTTATTAATTCGATTTAAGGACGCGCTTAAGTCGACTTAATGAAAGCCAGGTGTGGACGTGGTGTTCTGGAGGTCAACTTAAGCATCCTTAAGTCGACCTAAGTTGCTAGTGTAGACATACCCAAAGAGCTTGGCTTGTTTAGCCTAACCAAAAGAAGGCTGAGAGGAGATATGAATGCTTTCTATAAATACATCAAAGGGATAAATACCAGGGAGAGAGAAGAATTATTTAAGTTCAGCGCCAATGGAGACATAATAAACTCGCCAACAGAAAGTTTAGACTTGAAATTAGACAAAGATTTCTATCCATCAGAGGAGTAAAGTTCTGGAACAGCCTTCCAAGGGGAACACTGGAGGCAAAAAACCTAGATGGCTTCAAGATTTAGCTTGATAAATTTATGGAGGGTGTGGTATGATGGGACAGCCTATTTTGGAAAATACCTAATCTTTGATTACAAGCAACAAGTATACCTAATGTTCTCTGATGGGATGGGTTCTGAGTTACTACAGAGAATTCTTTCTCAGGGTCTGGCTGGTGAGTCTTGCCTACATGCTCAGGGTTTAGCTGATTACTATATTTGGGGTTGGGAAGGAATTTTGTCCCAGGGCAGATTGACAGAGGCCCTGGGGGTTTTTTACCTTCCTTTGCACACAGAGGATGGGTCCCTTGCTGGTGTGTTGTCTGTACCTTGAAGTCTTTAAACCATGATTTGAAGACTTCAGTAACTCAGTTATAGGTTAGGTGTCTATTGCAGGAGTGAGTGGGTGAGGTTCTGTGGCTTGCATTGTGCAAGAGGTCAGACTAGATTAGGGGTCTCAAACTCAAATCACCACGAGGGTCACATGAGGACTAGGATATTTTTCTGAGGGATGCATCACTGAAACCTTTTCATACAACAGTTTTTAAAACCCAATGGGCCACTAGTTTATTTAATTAAAATTAAATTAAAAATTAATTAATTGAATTCAAAGCAATTGTAAAAAAATAATTAATTGGGTTTAATTAATTATATTTGAATGAATTTTTAATTTAAATTTCATTTTAGAAAGGTTTGTTTAAAAATCCTTTTAAAAGGTATTTAATTAAAAGTTAATTTTTAAAAGTTTTTTGAAAGAAAGAAAGAAAGAAAGAAAGAAAGAAAGAAAGAAAGAAAGAAAGAAAGAAAGAAAGAACCAGGCAAATGGATGGCAGCCAGCTGTGACTCCGATGGGGCCATCGATCTGGGACCCAGCCAACACCGGTGGGCGACTGCGGCTCCTGCAGGGCCCAAAACTCTAGGGCCCAGCCAGCAGCAGCAGCCTACTGTGGCCCCTGCTGGGACCGGGGATGGTGATCTGGGCCCAGCTGACCCCAGTGGCCCGCTGCAACCCCCACCAGGGCCGAGGCCAGCGATTTGGGGCCGGGCCACAGGCTGGCGGCAGCAGGAGCCTGATTCAGCCCTGGCTGGCCGCCCCGGCAGCCAGATCGGGCCTCTCTCTGGTGGCCATATCGGGCTCAGGGGTGGGCTCAGGCCCACGCCCTGAACCCATTTTGGGGGCAGCAATGCCCCTGCAGTGGCTGGCTCCTCCCCAGCTGCCCGGCAGTGGCTGCCAAGGCCCCTGGGGGTGGGGGGCAAGGGGCGCAGCCCGGAAGGAAGCGCTGCTGACATGCCATCAGCAGGATCCCGAGTGGGAGGCAGAAAAGCCGGCTGGGGTTGGGAACCCCTGAACTCCAGGTCTTGTCACATGTGTTCGAGACCCCTAGACTAGATGATCATAATGGTCCCTTCTGACCTTAAAGTTTATGGCTATGTTTACACTGGCAATTTAAGTCGACTTAAGGAGGCTTAGGTCGAGTTAAATTAAGCCGCGTCCACACTAGGCTTTCATTAAGTCGACTTAATGAATGCTTAAGTCGACTTAATAAGAACTGCCTATTAGGTCGACTTAAGCCTGCTTAAGTTGACCTAACCCTTCTTTAGGTCGACCTAAGCCCAGTGTGGATGCTTATGTCCACTTTGCTAAGTCGACTTAAGGGTGGTTAAGTCGACTTAAGAAAGTGGACTAGGTTGACTTAAAGATAAGTCGACTTAGTCCACTTTGTTAAGTCGACTTAATAAGGTTGATTTTAAGTTGACTTAAAGAAGACCGTATTAAGTTGACTTAAAGTCGACCTAAATTTTCCTAGTGTAGACATAGCCCACATGTCTATGGAGCGAGGTGGATAGGATTAAGCTTTGTGATGACCAACGTCAGAGCAGAAAAGAATCTGCTGCTTGGATTCAATGCATTGTTAGTGTGTTCGTGTGCCCTACCCGTGGATGGGACTACCACTGATGCATTGGATTAAGCAGTCATCAAAGAACTCATCAATGCATACGCCATGCTCTGTAAAGATAGACATTGCCATTGATTTAGTAGAATTCAAAATTAGCCAAAATGATTTTGCACATTCCTTCATTTACTGAAATCATTCTATTCTTTGGAATGTTAATAGTACAGACTTTAAGATTGTGCCCTTTTCTTTTGGATGAACACCTCTCTACACTAATCCATGCCTTTGTCACCTCTACACTGAATTACTGCAATATATTGTACCTGAAAGTACATCTTAAAACTACATAGAAAAATCTGGTACTGAATATGGATGATATCATATTGAGTTGAGTTTCTTTCATACAAGATTCCGCTGACGAAATAATGTCTTCACTTAAACTTGTAGAAACCCAGGTTGCTTTCAATAGGGCTTCCCAGATATAACTCAGGTTATGTCTACACTTAGAAAGATAAAGTTGACTTAATAAAGTCAACTTTAAGTCAACCTTATTAAGTTGACTTAGAGAATCTATACAAGACTCTTAAGTCAACTTAAAGTTGACCTTATTAAGTCAACCTAGAGAGTCTACACTAGACTCTCTAAGTCGACTGGTTAGGTCCAGGGGGAGCCGAGCAGTCCCTGTGCTCCCTTCTCCCTGGGAACCGAGCGGTCCTGGCCAGAAGGGAGCACCCGTCCTCCTTCCTCCCCGGGACTGCTAGGGGCTGGCAGCTTCCAGGTCTCGGGGAGAACCAGCCCCATGTGGGACTGGCTCTCCCCGGGACAAGCCCCTCGCGTCTTGCCTATCCCTGCGGGGAGAACCAGCTGTGCGTGGACTGGCTCCCCCCAGGACACCTCTGGCTGGAGCTCTGGCTGGGGAGCCCTTCTCCCTGGGACCACAACTCCTCTTGCAGGGAAGCCACGGGTCTGGGGAGAAGGGACCAGGGGATCCCCAGGGGACAGGGGAGCTCCCTTCTGCCAGGGAGCCATGCAGGGCTCCCTTGTCCCCCCCCCCACCCTAGGTCAACTTTTAGAAGAAGTCGTCTTAGGGTATCCACACTGGCTTAAGTCAATTTAAGAAGTCGACTTAAGCGCTAGTTCGAATTAAAACTAGGTGTTATTATTTCGAACTAACTTTTCCTTAATTCGACTTAAGGAGCAGCTTAAATTGAATTAAGGAAAGCCCAGTGTAGACGGGTAGTAAATTAAGTCAGCTTAAGCCTCCTTAAATTGACTTAATTTCTAAGTGTAGACGCACCCTAAGAATGTAATTTGGTTTTACTAAACAAAGCTTGGGGCTTGCCTACATGGGGCACTCAGGAAAGTTAATCTGAATCAACTAAAAGCATAAATTGAAAGTGCTTTAGTTAAACTGATGCAAACCAATATGAAAACTCTCACTCATAATTAATGTGGCCTTAACTTGGTTTAGATTAAGGTACGTCCAGAGTCTGTCCTGCCATATCTCACAGACAACAGAACTTCATCCAGTTACCCTTTTAATGAATCTAATATTTTTTTGACTACAATAAACCTTCTAGAAAGGCATCCGGTCTTGATCCAAAAATATTAAGAAACAAGGACTTCACCATTTTCTTTAGTAGAGTGTTCCAGTGATTAATCACTTTCACTGTCAAAATTTTTTGCCTTATTTCTAACTTGAACATATCTGGCTTTATCTTCCAGACATTGCTTTTGTTATACTTTCCTCCACTAGATTAAAGAGCCTTTGAGTATCCAAAATCTTCTTCCTGTGAAGGTACCTACACTGCTTGATCTTCTTTTTGAACAACTAAATAGATTGAACTCTTTAAGTTTCCACTAAAGATATATTTTCCACCCTTTAAAATGTTTTTGTGACTGTTCTCTCCTTTAATTTTTCAACATTTTTTTTTAATTGTGGAAACCTGAGTTGGACACAGCATTACAATATTGGTCTCACCAATGCGATACACAAAAGTAAAATTACCACCTGTAAGTTTCCGTGTCACTGGTGGGCTGGGAGGGCGCCCCCTTCAGGTGCCTCAGGGGAATTAGCCTCAGTGGGCGCCCCTCCCAGCCACGTCAATAGCCCCCCGGCGGGGCAGGCACAGAGTCAATTGCCCCCCCGGCCCCGCCAGGTGGGGCAGGGCAGGTGCAGAGTCAATTGCCCCCTGGCCCCCCCAGGCGGGGCGGGGCAGGTGCAGAGTCAATTGCCCCCCCGCCGCCCCAGGCGGGGCGGGGCAGACACAGAGTCAATTGCCCCCCGGCCCCCCCAGGCAGGGCGGGGCAGAAGCAGAGTCAATTGCCCCCCCAGACCCCCGGTCGGGGCGGGGCAGGCACAGAGTCAATTGCCCCCTCGGCCCCCAGTCGGGGCGGGGCAGGCACAGGAGACACAAAGCTCTGTAGAGGGTTGCTAGGGGTTTGAATGCTCCGGGTGGTTAGGGAAAGAGGTGAGGGAGGGAGACGCAGGCCCACCCACTCCACTGCGTCCCAGCCCAGGGCCCTATCCAGTGGCAGAGGGGTCTGCCACTGCGGTCAGCGGGGCTCCTGCCAAAACACGCTGACCCTAGGCGACTCCACCACTCACTATGTGGCAGCCAGCCGCCCCTGGGCTACTTCCTCCCACCCCAGAGTTTGGGGTACCTGGGTCCAACCAGTCGTCCTCCAGGTCTTCGGGGTAGAGTGCTCTGGGGATCCCCACCAGGCCCTCGGTGTCTATCGGCAGACCTGGTAGCTCCTCGGTTTCCTCTGCTGAAGGCAGCTCCTCGAGGTCATAGGGGCCAAGCACCGCCAGTTGTTCCTCCGGTGGACTGAGGTCCTCGGCCGAGGGGAGCTCCTCAAGGTCGCAGGGCTCCGGCAGCTCCTCAGGGTCCTCCGCAGGGCATGTCACTGCCTTTGGGGGGGGGTGCACCCGGGGTCAATCCACCCAGTCCCTTGCCTTGGGGATCCCTTCCCAGTCACTGGGCCCCAGTAAACTGGGCAGGCCCTCCTGCCGTCTAGCCGGAGGGGACAGGGTTGGCCTCCTTGGAGGGGACTGGCTCTCTCCGGCTCGCTGCCGGCGGGGAGCCACGTCCTTCCCCTTTGGCAGCTCTCCTCCCACTGAGCTGTCTGCCTGGGCTTTTATAGTTCCCTTTTCTGTCTGGGCTCCACCCCTCTGCTTCCGGGGCAGGAGCCCTGTAGTTCCCAAGTTTGTCCAGGGGGGGCGTCCAGGCCCTTCCTCAGGCCCAGGCTCCGAGCGAGGCCACAGCTCTTCTCTACACCACCCTACTCGTATTCGCTACTCCTCTATTTATACATTCAAAAAGGGCATTCGCCCTATTCCCCCCACAACATCGCAATGGGAGCTCATGTTCAGTAGCTTGTCTACAAAGACTCCCAAAACCTCTTTAGGATCACTATTTTCTGGGATATAGTCTTTCATTCTATAGGTATGCCCTGCATTCATTTTTCCTAGATGTACAGCCTTGCATTTAGCTATATTAAAACACATTTTTAATGGGTCCAGCTTATTAGAAAATCCAGATCACGTTGAATGACAGCCCTGTCCTCATTATTTACCACTCCTACAGTCTTTGTATCATTCACAGATTTTATCAGCAGTGATTTTATATTTACTTCCAGATTATTGATAAAAATATTGAATAGCATTGGGCCTAGAATCAATCATTGTTGAACTACTTGAAATACTAGAAATTTGATGATGACAACTACATTCTGAATGACAGCTACATTTTGATATTTGTCTGTTAGCCAGCTCTTGATCCATTTGATATAGTATAGTACTTGGTTTTTAATCAGAATATCATGAATACTAAATTGAGCATTTCACAAAGTTTTAAATATATTATATCTATGCACTTATCTTTATCAACAAAACTTCTTATCACATCAAAGAATGAAATCAGGTTTGTTTGACATGACCTATTTTCCATAAAACCATGTTGACTGGAATTCAATTATATTCCCATGATTTTTTCTTTTTTGATTAACTTGCATATCAATTTTTCCGTTATTTTGTCTGGGATTGATTTCAGGCTAACGAGCTAACCCACGTTATTTTGCTAGCCCTTTATGAATATTGGTACATGAGCATTCTTCCAGTGTTCTGGTGTTCTCCCAGTAGCCCATGATTCATTAAAAATTAACATCAGAATGCCAGACATCTCATCTGCAAACATAAGGAATACAAGCATTGTGTCCTTAATGGCTCATCAGTTTACTCCCCGGGACCATTCTACCTGGAAAATTCCTAAACGTTAAGGAGACAATGGTTGGTGACATCCTGTCTGGGGCGTTCCCATAAAATCACACAAGTTAAAGTATAGATAGAACACAGAGTTCCTAACTTCTAATCGAAATAGAATTCCTAGACATAAACTATATAATCATTCCCAGCAAATTACTACCTTTCTATTGATACCAAACATGACATAGTTCCTATGGATTATAGCATTTATGAGATATCCATTGAAAATAATATCATAAATGCTTCCATAAATCCAGACAACATCACACACAGGGCTCTGCCCTGCCAGGGTCCCTGTCCCCCTTTGCCCCACTGCACACAAGGGGTGCCCCCCCTGCCACCGTGGACCTGACCAAGGTCCCTCTAGCCCCACAAAGTCGACCTAGAGCATCCAGTGTGGATGCTCTAGGTTGACTTTGCAAGTTCCCCTTTAAGTCGACTTTAATTTTTTAAGTGTAGACGCACTAAGTCGACTTAAAAGTGCAAGTGCAGACATAGCCTTTGACTCCTCAGAGAGGCTGAATGGCAGAGGGTCAAGGAGCTCAGGCTTGGCAGCCCACCAGGAAAGCTTTTGTCAATTTCACCACTAGAAGAAGTAGCAAGTGGATTGTATTTTTAATAAAGGGCTAATTTAATGAAGAAAAAAAAAGATCCAATGAAAGACATAGTCACACTGGAAGAAACCTAAAACATCTCAAAGTTCAATTTTCTTTTTACATAGAATATAATCTAGTCCTGAAATGTTTTGCATCATCATTATTAATTATTATTATTATTTTCTTTTTACTACCATAGGCTATGTCTACACTACAAAAATTAGGTCGACTTTGTTAAATTGACCTAAAATCGACCTTATTAGGTCGACTTAACAAAGTGGTTTCCCTGAACGGGGACTTAGTAAGTCGACCTAACTGCCCTTAGGTTGACCTAATAAAGTGGACTTAAGCGTCCACACTGTGCTTCGGTCAACCAAAGGAGTCGACTTAAGGGTTAGGTCAACCTAACCGGTGGTTCTTATTAAGTCAACCTAAACTTTCATTAAGTCAACTTACGGAATTTCTTAAGTCGTCTTAATGAAAGCCTGGTGTGGACAGGGACTAAGTTAGGTCAACTTAAGCCTCCTTAATTTGACCTAACTTGCAAGTGTAGACATAGCCATAGTGCCCAGGAGCCCTAGTCCTGAACAAGGACCCCACTGTATTAGTGTCAGGAATCAGGGCCTACATCAGAGCTAATCTTCAAGCAGCCCATCAGTACAACTGAAGCAGGCTGCCTGACTGACAGCACCACTTTATTGGCTCTATGGATCAGCTGGCTGGCTCTTAAGACAGCTGCAGCAGAAGCCTGCAGACTTCTCAATGTTCATTTCTACCACTGTGACTACTCCTGACTTGCCCGTGTCTCTGTCAAACCCTTGCCTCAAACCCCTTCTTGCTTGTTTACTGTACTTGCTCCAGTTCTTGTCCTCTGATTTCACTCTTGGCTTTCACTCCTAACTACTGATTCTGACTTGACCTTGGATCTTTGTATCCAGTTCCTGACCTTCAATCTGACCCTGAGCTTTGGTTCCTGACCACTGACTTTGGCTCTATAAGACCTGATGCCAGCTCTTACCATGGGGCCTGAGTGCCCTTATCCTGGTTGGCTGACATGTAGGTACTGAACAAACACAGAGAAAAAGGACAGTCCCTGCACCAAAGAGTTTCCACTCCAAGTAAGGGGCTTACAGTGGCATGTTTCCAGGTGTTGAGAATACTAAGCAGTTCTGTGCCAGAAAGGATGGCTAAGTTAGATAGTGCCCCACCCTGCTTTTAATCTGCAGCTGGCCTCCTAGCCTCCCTGGCCTAAGCAAAAAAATAATTCTAGTTGCTGTTGCTGACTGGACCTCATTTCAGGATACACCAAAGGGTGGGAAATTCTGAGAGGCTGCAATGAAGGGGCTGAGGCAGAAAAGGCATAGAATCCACAGTACCTTTGCATGACAGAGTTTAGCCACCAGAAGAGTGAAGGAAAGTGAGAGGCAGGTGCATCTCTTCCTGACTTTTTTTTATTGCTGATGGAGGAAGTAAATTAGTGATGTAGTAGGCATCTCTTTCAAAAGAAAAGGAGATTAAGAGAAGAATAAGTTTAGGTTATGATGGTATCTAAGAGAAAATTGGGGAAAGGGATGGGAACTGTGTTAATATAGAATTCCAAGAACAGATACACTTGCCCTTTGGAATTTAAGGGTTAAAGTAACAGACATTATAACTGCTGTCAAACTTCAAATCTAGCAATTATCCTGAAGCCAGCTGTCCTTAAAATTCTATTCTAAATTTAATATCCTCTAGAAAATGTTATCTTTCTAAATTAAAATGATTTGCAAAAGACATAGATAAAACACAGCCAACTAATACATCCACACAACCACAAATAACCCCCATCATCTTTACTATGTCGTATCATGGATTAACCTTCCAAAGCATTTACAGTTTTATTGAAGATACCCTTTTCTTCTCTCCTGTGCCTTCTTCTTTCTACTCTGTTTCCCTTTTTAATGTCCAGTCTCAAACCTATAAGCACTGGGCATGTTCTTAACTTTATGCATGTGCATAGTCCTATTGACTTCAAGCACACTACTCAAATGCATAACTTTATAAAATAAAATTACATTTAGGTGCCTACAGAAAACTTGTTTTGAATTTACAAAGTTCTTGATTTACTAATGTCCTTTAAATTTTACAGTCCAGTTGCAATTCAATTTTTTTAAATTCAGTGCTTGCAAATTGCAGAATTTAGTTCCCTTGAAAATATTTTTTTATAATTTAAGTGAAAACATGGATAAAGCGGAAAAGTTGCAGTTCTAAACAACATACGTTAAGGGAAAAGGCAACAGTTCTAGATAAATACTAAACAATTTGAAAATAAATTGTACCGTGTTGCATTAATGACTGAAAGGAAAGTTAGAACACAAATATTAATGATATTTGCTATCTTCACAGGAGCTACTGGTAACTTGTCAAGGAATTTTATAAGTACTGGAATTTTATTTTTGTATATTTAAAGATTGACTCACAAACAAAAGAGTATTTTTAAAAAATACTTTATAAATAAAGTATAAGAAAACTCTTCAACTCACTTCAGACCTCTCCAAAACTCCTTGCTTAATTTTTCTCAGCAAAACTCCCTCTGAATACAAGCACAATAGGAATTATGTAAGAATAAGGACTAAGGGACTGTTCCTGTTGTCCTTAAAGTGACCCTAGATTAGTGTTTGAAGAGTTTGCCTTCATTAGCTCGGATTTTCATTAACCTTTCTATGTATGCATAGACTGACAAGAACTTGAAATGCTGTACTTGAACTCTAGATATTTTAAAATACACTATTAATGTTTTAATTGCAATTCTTAGCATGTTTCTATTGCATTAAATACATCACTTGATAGGCCAAAATCCAGAAGCCAATACATTCTTTAAATACCTTTGATGTTAACAAAGATTTCTACAGACTAATGGAAAACTGTCTGTCTTGTATGTCAAAATTTAAGTTAAAATAGTAGGGTTGGATTCTTTCAATAAAAAGTTGGGGTTTTTTTCATGTTTAAATGTAACACTACATTTTTAACATTTGACTACAATTACCCAAAATATTAAAGATTTTTTTCAAGCTATACAATGTACCAATTTTAATGATATTTTAGAACAAAAAATGGCCATATTGGGTAAGACCAATGGTTCATTTAGCTCAGTATCCTGTCTTTCTACAGTGGTCAGTGCCAGCTGATTTTGGGAGACTAAACAAGAAAGGGCAACTGAAAGATACATTCCCAATTCTTCAGTCCCAGTTTCTGATAGAGATTTATGGACACAAGAGCATTGGTCTGCATCCCTGATGATTTTGATTTATAGACAAGACCTATCCTCCATGAATTTATCTCATTCTTTTTTGAACCCAGTTATACTTTCGGCCTTCACAACATGCCCTGGCAACAAGTTGCACAGGTTGACTCCACACTGTGTGAAGAAGTATTTCCCTATGTTTTAAACCTGCTGCCTAATAATTTCATTGGGTGACCCCTGTTTCTTGTGTTATGAGGTGGAATAAATTCACTTTGTCCACATCATTCATGATTTTATAGACCTCTATCATAAACCCCCTAGGTTGTCTCTTTTCCAAGCTGAACATTCTGAGTCTTTTTAATAATCTCTCCTCATATGGAAGCTGTTCCTTATCCCTAATCATTTGTGTTGCCCTTCTGTGTACTTTTTCCAATTCTAATATATCTTTTTTTGACGTGGGGAAACCAGAATTACACAAAGTATTCAAGATGTGGGAACATAATAGGTTTATATTGAGGCATTATGATGTTTTATGTCTTAATATCTATCCCTTTTCTAATGATTCCCAACATTGTTAGCTTTTTTGATAGCTGTTGCAGAATGAGCAGATGTTTTCATAGAACTATCCATAATGACTACAAGATTTTCTTTGAGTGGTAACAACCAATTTAGACCCCCATCATTTTGTATGTATAGTTGGATGATGTTTTCAAATGTGTAGGACTTTGCATTTATCATTGTTGAATTTCTTCTGCCATTTTGTTGCCCAATCACTCAGGTTTTTTAGATCTCTTTGTAACTCTTCCTAGTCTGCTTTGGATTTATCTATCTTGAGCAATTTTATATAGTCTGAAGCTTTTGCCACCTCACTGTTTACCCCCTTTTCAGATAGCTTATGATTATGTTGAACAGCACTGATCCCATTACACATCGTTGGGGTACTCTGGGGTAACTCTTTCCACTGTGAAAATTGACCATTTATTCTTACCCTTGATTTCTTATCTTTTAACTAATTACTGATCCATAAGAGGACCATCCTTCTTATTCCATGACTGCTTACTTTGCTTAAGAGCCTTTGTTGTGGGACTTTGTCAAAAGTTTTCTGAAAATCCAAGTACAGTATATCAGCTGGATCACTCTTGTCTGCAGGCTTGTTGACACCATCACAGAATTCTAATTGGTGACACATGATATTCCTTTATAAAATCCTTGTTGACTCTTCCGCAAAACATTTTCATCAGTGTTGATAATTCTGTTCTTTCCTATAGTTTCAACAGATTTGGCTGGTACTGAAGTTTTGGCTTACTAGCCTATAATTGCCAGGTTCTCCTCAGGAGCCTTTTTTTTAAAAGTCAGCATTACATTAGCTAGCCTCCAATCATCTGATATAGAGGTTGGTTTAAGTGATAGGTTACATACCACCGTTAGTAGTTCTGCAACTTCATATTTGGATTCCTTCCGAACTTCTCAGTGGATACCATCTGATCCTATTATTACTGTTTAATTTACCATTTTTTTTCCAAAACCTCTTCCCCTGACAACTCAATTTGGGACTGTTCCCCAGATTTGTGACCTAAAAGAATGCCTCATATATAGGAATCTCCCTGACTTCCTCTGCAGTGAAGACAAAAAGAAGGGGTTGCTTACCTGTAACTTCTGTTCTTCGAGCTGCGTGTCCCTGTGGGTGCTCCACATCAGGTGTCATCGCGTCCCACGGCGAAAAGTGGAGTCTTCTTAGCAATAGTGTTGAAGGGCACTGCACACACCGGTCGCAGCTTGCGACCATTTCAGCCTGCTTTGGCGAGCGCAGCGCCCTCTCTCCCTCAGTTCCTTTTCCACCACAGAGCAAAAAGGTAAGTACTCCGAAGTAGAGGGGAAGGAGGGAGGGTAGTAGAGCACCCACAGGGACATGCATCTCAAAGAACAGAAGTTTCAGGTAAGCAACCTCCTCTTCTTCTTCGAGCAATATCCCTGTGTGTGCTACACATCAGGTGACTTTGTAGCTGTTGTCGGTCATGGAGGAGGGACTTCAGTGTACTGAGGAAAGCACCGCTGTTCCCACATTAGCATCACTGTGTGAGGCCCTGTCGATTGTGTAATGGGTCGTGAATGTGCGTGGCAAGGACCAAGTAACTGCTTTACAGATATCTGTAAGTGGAATGTTAGTTAGAAAGGCTGTTGTAGCTGCCATCGCTCATGTGGAGTGAGCTCTAACTCCATCTGGGGGCTGCTTTTCATTTAGCTGATAGGATGTATGGATACAGTCCTTTATCCATTTTGAGAGTCTTTGGTTGGAAATTGATTCACCCTTGCATCTTTCTGCAATGGAGACAAATAATCTGTTTGAGTTCCTAAATTGTTTTGTTCTTTCTAGGTAGAAAGATAATGCCCGCCAGACGTTCAAAGTGTGAAGGACTGCTTCATGACGGTTGCTGTGTGGCTTAGGATAAAAGGCCGGTAAGCATATTGGCTCATTGATGTGAAACTGAGAAACTACTTTGGGTAGGAAACGGGGGTGAGGGCGTAGTGTAACTTTATCTTTCTGGAAGACTGTGTATGGAGGTTCCGTCGTGAGGGCATTAATTTCTCCCACTCTCCTTGCGGAAGTGATAGCGACTAGGAAGGCTACCTCCATCGACAAGTAGTATTCTGAGCAGGTAGCCAACGGTTCAAATGGGGCTCTCATCAGTGTATTGAGGACCAGATTCAGGTCCCACGGAGGTGGTGGGGGGCTGTTATCAGGGAATAATCTTTGGATGCCCATTAGAAACCACTTTATTATGGGATGACTAAAGACCGATGAGTCATTAAGGTGGTCATGGAAGACTGATATCGCTGCCAAATGAACTTTCAGGGACCTAACGGCAAGACCAGACTGTTTCAGTTCCAAGATGTATTCAAGGACCTGAGGAACCGAAGACGACGATGGTGAAACATTATTGCGGTCACACCAGCTTCGGAACCGTCGCCATTTGAGCAAGTAAGTTTTCCTTGTGCTTAGCTTTCTGCTATTCAGCAGGATGTGGCGGACAGCCTCTGAACATTGTAATTCCTCTCGTTGGAACCATCAAGGAACCATGCCATGAGGTGAAGTTGCTTGATTTCCGGATGGTGAGAATGGCCGGAATTCTGGGTCAGTAAGTTTGGAGTTGGTTATAATGTTATCGGTTTGCATCACGATAGAGCAAGCAAACCAGGGTTGTCTTGGCCAGACTGGTGCAAGAAGTATGACGCGGGCTTGGTCCGTCCTGATCTTTTGGAGTACCTTGGGAATTAGGAGAACCGAGGGAAATGCACACAGGAAAGATTGAGACCAAGTGATGAAGAAGGCATCCCCCATCGATTTGGGACCTATGCCTGCCCTGGAACAGAAACAGTGGCACTTTTAATTGAGATGGGTTGCAAAGAGGTCGATCACTGGATTCCCCCATCGAGCAAATATGTCTCTTAGATGCATGTTGTCGATTTCCCACTCGTGATTGGAAGGAAAGCTCCTGCTTAAAGTATCTTCTGTCACGTTCTGCTTCCCCAGAAGATAGGATGCCCAGATGGTGACATTGTGATGTATGCACCAGTTCCATAGCCTGACGGCTTCTGCACAAAGAGGTGGTGATCATGCTCCTCCTTGGCAATTGCGATAGAACATGCAGGCCATGTTGTCCGTCATTACCCTTATTGGGTTGTTGCATATGATGGGAAGGAAGTGTTCACAAGCATAACGAACTGCTCTTAGCTCTAGAACATTTATATGGAGGGTGGACTCGGCTTTTGACCAGAGGCCTTGGATGGTCAGTTGGACTATGTGAGTACCCCATCCTACAAGGGAGGCATCCGTAGTTAACATGATTGTAGGTTGGGGTGAAAGGAAGGGTATCCCAGACAAGACGTTCTCTGGTGTCGCCCACCAGTGGAGAGAATCCCTTATGTGTTTTGGGACTGTCACTGTTTTGTTTAGGCTGTGGAATTTTGGCTTGTATACCATTGCCAGCCAGTGTTGTAGCGCTCGCATGTGCAGCCTGATGTTTGGAACCACAGATGTGGAGGGAGCCATGTGTCCCAGGAGTTGCAGTACTGTACAAGTGGTGACAACGGGAGCATTTCCTATGAGGTTGATTAGGTCTACTAGTGCAGTAAATCTTTGTGGAGGCAGTGTTGCCATGCCTGTCACAGAGTTCAGTAGGGCTCCGATGAAAACTATTTCTTTGGTGGGTTTGATAGTCGACTTTTCTGTGTTTATGCACAGACCTAACTCCTTGAACAGGGTGATGGCTTGGATGGTGGCCTTGGTGGCCACTTCTCTGGTTTGTGCTGCTATTAGGTAATCGTCCAGATAGGGGAAGATATTTATTCCCTGTGTCCTGAGGAAGGCTATAGGTACTGCTAGCAATTTGGAGAAGGTTCGGGGTGCTGTTGATAGGCGAAGGGCATCACTTTGTATTGGTAGTGAAGGTTGTTTACCATGAATTGAAGGAACCTTCTGTGAGTGGGGTGAATGGTGATATGAAAATATGCATCCTTGAGGTCGAGGGATGAGAACCACTCTCCTTGATGCAGCATGGGAATTATCTTGCTTAGAGTGACAATCTTGAACTTCTGTTTCTTGACATGCCTGTTCAAGGACTTGAGATCTAAAATTGGTCTCCATCCACCTGATTTCTTCTGGACTATGAAGTAGGGAGAATAAAATCCCTTGCCTTTGTGCTGAATGGGAACTGGTTCTATTGCTCCTAACCTCAGGAGTTGTCCGATTTCTTCCTGAAGGGCTTGTACGTGACTGATGTCCCTGAAAAGGGACGGGGAAGGGTACTGTGGAGGTGGGTGGGAAATGAATGGGATGGAGTACCCTTTTTCACAATTTCTAAGGCCCACTTGTCTGATGTAATGATGGACCAGGCAGGGAGAAATTGTCACAGGAAAAATTCGAAGTTCAAGAAAGATTGGTTCGTCGCTGCATGGGAAGGAGGGAGTCTCAAACCCTCGACCAATATCTCAAAATTGCTGTTTCTGAGGTTGAGGTTGAGTGTTTGTGGACAATTGGGAGGGTTGTCTTCTCCTGTATCCTTTCTGTCTCCCTCTTAGTGAGGTGTCATAGTGCCTTTGTTGATTCTGAGATTGGAAGTAGGGTGGTATCTGCGAGTGAAAGACTGGAATCTGGTTTGCCTTCTTTTATACATAGGAGTATAAATTCCCAGAGTCCATAGGGTAGCTCTGGAGTCTTTCATAGCATGCATAAGTGTATTCGTTTTCTCAGAGAAAAGGTTCACCTTATCGAAAGGCAAATCCTCAGTTTTTGACTGTAGGTCTTTGGGCAGGGCTGCTGACTGGAGCCAGGATGCTCTTCTCATAACTACAGCTGTGGCTACCACTCTTGCCGCTGTGTCAGCTACATCCAGGGATGCTTGGAGCGACGTCCTTATTACGAGTTGGCCCTCAGTTACCAAGGACCTGTGCTGCTCTCTTCTGCTGTCTGATGGGGCATCCGAGAGTTGTGCCAGTTTTTCAAAGATCAGATGGCTATAATTGGATAGCAGGGCCAAGTAATTTGCAATTCTCAAAAGCAAGGTGGCTGACGAATATATTTTTCATCCCAGGAGGTCAAGACGCTTCCAATCTTTATCTTGTGGAGTGGTTTTAAAGTTTGGCTGTTTTCTTCTTTGATTCGCTGCATCCATAACCAATGAATTTGCTGGAGGATGTGTGAATAAGAATTCCATTCCCTTTGAGGGATATGTACCATTTTCTATCATTTCTTTTATTTGTGGCTGATGTAGTAGCTGGATTTTGCCAGATGACATTGGGTGGGTCCATGAGGGCTGAGTCCATTGGTATCGCTATCTTTGATGACCCTGTTGTATGCAATATTTTGAGGAGTTTATGCTGTGACTCAGTGACCTCCTCTAGCAAGATCTCCAGCTCTTTTGCTACTCTTTTAAATAATTCATTAAATTGTTTAGCATCATCATTTAAAGATGATGTGGGTGGTATGACCATCTCCTCTGTAGGGGGGTTAGTTGATGTGTATGCAAGACGTTGTCAGTAGTGCTCACAGAGAGGGGTGGTCTTGATGACTGCTCGGAAAGGGTAGATAGAGGAGGGCTTGGAGATTGTTGTGGGGAGCAAGAACGATGATGGCAGTGATGATGATGGTGATAATGATGGTGAGAGAATCTGCTAGGGCATGGAGAGCGGTGCTCCCACCTAGCATAAGAGCTATGACAAGAAGAGGTGTATCAACAGCACGGGGAAGGGTACCATGCTTCTCTAGTGCTGGCTCTTGATCATGTATGGGAGTGCCTGCATGGTGGAGATCTGCTTCGGGATCGGCAGTTGTGTGATTGATATGTGCGGCTGTAATCCAAGTAAGGTGGGGAAGGTTCACATCTCGAGTGGTTAGTTACTGAATGAGGAGGGGAGATGTGCTTCTCCTTCCTGCTTCTCTTGTGCGGTGCCGCGGCTGGAGTCATGGTCAGCGCCAGGGCAGAGGTAGCCTGCGCTCCTTCTGCAAGAGTCCCGAATGGGGAACATGGTGCCAGCGCCGTCTGTTCAACAGGCAGCGGCACCGAGCTGTCAAATGGAGCCAAGGACGGTGCCGGGGCTGTGTGGTCCGAAGTTCTATTCGGAGGCGCTTTATCTGGAGCCGCTGCTGAGGGGGAGGAAGAACGTCTACCCCTAACTCTCGGCTGTTCAGAGGAGGGTTTTGCACTCCTTTGTTTTTCTGCTGCTTTCATGCCCGAGGAACCATAAGCCTTAGGGGCACTCTTTTTTGGGGACTTTCTCGAGGGGGAGCATCCCTTTCTCGAGATATTCGTCCCAGCTAGTGAGGCAGCTCTTGAATTGGAGGTCGTTGAGAAATCCATTCGGAGCCTCTCCAGACTGGTGGCTGAGCCGAGGGCTAAGGATTTTTCCATAAGAAAAATTTTTAGTCTAAGTTCTCTCTCTTTCCTGGCTCTTGCACTCAGCTTGTGGCAGTGGGAGCACTTCTGAGGGACATGACAGTCCCCGAGGCATCGGACAGTGTCCGTCAGAACTGGAAAGGGGTCGTTACAACTCGAGCACTTTTTGAACCCAGGAGAGGAAGGCATTTTGAAGTGCAGGAATTGTAGAAAAGATAGAAAAAAAAACCCGTTAAAGAGCCAGTCGGTCCAGTGCTGGCTGAGCAGCTTTTTTTTTTAATAAAAGGGTGAGAAAAAACGTAAAGGGTAATTAATGATGACTAAGAGTCTTCTTTTTTTCCCTTTTCTCGTTCAGGTTTGACCGTTCTCTGCTGAGGGAAAAGCTCCGTCTTCACCCGAGGGCAGTTGAAAAGGAACTGAGGGAGAGAAGGTGCTGCACACGCCAAGGCAGGGTGAAACAGTCACAAGCTGCAACTGGCGCGTGCAGCGCCCTCCAGCACTACTGCTAAAAAGACTCCGCTCTTCGCTGCAGGACGCGATGACACCTGATGTGGAGCACACACAGGGACATCGCTCAAAGAAGAACAAAGAATTCTTTAGCTTCTCTGCAACAGCCTTGTCTTCCTAGAATGTCCCTTAGCATCTTGATTGTCCAATGGCCCTACTAATGGTTAGGTAGGCTTCCTGCTTCTGATGTACTTCAGAAATTTTTTCCTGTTAGTTTTTGTGTCTTTTTCCTAGTTGCTCTTCAAATTCATTATTTTAGCACACCTAATTATACTTCTATACTTAATTTGTGAGGATTTCCTTACAAGGATTTGACCTCCAGTTTTTAAAGGTCATGAGTTTTGGCTTTTTGTTTTGTTTTAGCCTCTAACTACCTCCTTTACTCTGTATTTTAGCCATAATGGCTTTTGATCCTCTTACTGGCTTTTGATCCTCTTTTTTTTTTTTAAATTGAGGTATATATTTAGCTTGAGCCTGTATTATAGTGTTCTTCAATAGTTTCTATGCAGTTTGCAGGCATTTCACTCTTGTGATTGTTCCTTTTATTTTCTGTTTAACTAGCTTCCTCATTTCTCTGAAGTTCCCCTTATTAAAGTTAAATGCTACTGTGGTGGGTTTCTTTGCTAATTCCCCCTCCAAGGAATTTACAAATAATTACATTATGATTGTTGTTATTGAATGGTTCAGTCATCTTAACCTACTAGGCCAGATGCAGTGCTCCATTTAGGATTAAATCAAGA
Source organism: Pelusios castaneus (assembly GCA_007922175.1). Taxonomy (NCBI): domain Eukaryota; kingdom Metazoa; phylum Chordata; order Testudines; family Pelomedusidae; genus Pelusios; species Pelusios castaneus. The sequence continues at coordinate 6,374,825 of ML685814.1, forward strand.
ATTGCGTCCCCTCTTGTGAGTTCCAGGACTAGTTGCTTCAAGAAGCAGCATGTTTCTCTGTATACTGTCCTAAAGTAACATGTACCCAGTCAATATGGAGATAGTAAAAATCCTCCATTATTATTGGTTTTCCGGTTTTGAAGCACCTCTAATCTCTCTTAGCATTTCATAGTCAACATCACCCTCCTAATCAGCTGGTCAGTAATATATTCTTATTGCTCTACTCTTATTAATCAAGCAAGGAATATCTAGCCATAGAGATTCTATGCACAGTTTGATTCATTTAGGATTTTATTATATTTAACTCTATGCTTTCTTTCACATATAGTGCCACTTCTCCACCAGCATAAATTACTCTCATTCCTGTGTATTTTGTACTCTGGTGTTACTATGTCCCATTGATTATTATCATTCGGGCAAGTTTCTATGATGCCTATTATATCAATATCTTCATTTAATAACATGCACTCAAGCTCCCACTTCTTAGTATTTAGACTTTTTGCTTCTATATACAAGCACTTATATAATTTGTCAATATTTAACTGTCTTCTTTCATACGATGTAATTGAATGGAGCTCTTTTTTGTTTGATTGATTCTCTTCAGTTCCTACATGTATTCTATCAGTTTTTATCCTTTACTCTTTATTAGGATCTAGGATTCCCCTAAAGAATGGCTCTGTCCAACCCAGGTGCATCTTCACACCTGTTGGCTTTCCCCCAGCCCTTAGTTTAAAAGCTCATTGATGATCTTTTAAATGTTACATGCCAGCAATCTGTTTCCATTTTGGTATAGATGGAGCCAATCCTTCCTGTATAGACTCTTCCTTTCCCAAAAAGTTTTGCAGTTCCAAATAAACCTAAATTGTCTCTGACAACTCAATCTTCTCATCCAGGCATTGACACTCTGCAGTTATACCTGCCTAGCTGGCCCTAGAAGCAATTCAGAGAATGTCAATGAATGTCAATTTCTTACTGAACAGCCTAAATTTGGCCTCCAGGACATTTCTTCTATCTTTCCCACTGTCATTGGTACCTATATGTACCACGACTACTGGCTCCTCTCCACCGCTACACATTAGTCTATCTAGATGTCTCAAGAGGTCTGCAACTTTCCCACCCAGCAGACAATTAACCATTTGGTTCTCCCAGTCATCACAAAACCAGCAATCTACATATCTAATTCTCAAATCCTCCATTACTATTAGCTGTCTTTTCTTAATAACTGGGGTCTCCTCCCAGAAATTGGTATCCTATATGCAAGAGGATATCATGACATAATCTGGAAGAAAGGCACCAACTATGGGATCATTTCCTTCTACTCCAGCTTGTTCTCCTTTCCTGAGACTTTCATCTTCCTTAATAGTGAAGAGGCTGTCAGAATATGGATGGGAATGCTCTACTGTGTTCCATAAAGTCTTAACTATGTACTTCTCTGTCTCCCTTAGCTCCTCCAATTCAGTCATTCTGGTCTCAACTGCCTATACTTGGTTTTTAAGGCCCATGAGTTGCTTGCACTGAATGCACATATACACCTCCTGCCCCACTCTATGCTGAACTTCTGCCTGCCTTACTTTTATGTTGGTGGGGTTTCTTTGATTTTGTTTGTTGTTTTGGGGGGAAGGAGAATTATTGGCCTAAATAATGAATATGTTTGTTGTCTGTATCTGCCTCTGAGACTCCCTCTCTAAACCCTCTTGCAAAACTCTCATTTGCTGCTCTGGGTCACTAGCTCCTCTGGTTGCTCAGGAGCTTGTTTTTTAAACTTCTCTTTTCCCTGAGTTTACCTACCGCCCCCCTTCCTTTGTCAAGGGATACTATAGGGACTAGGGATCAAAAGACAGCAGGCTAGAGCCTTACTAGTAAGCTCTCAACTTAGCCTAGCAGGCTGCTTCGCTCAGAATACAGCCCCCAAAACAGACCACACTATAAACTTCAATCTAGCAGGCACATGGCAAGTATGTAAACACATCCCAAGGGTGATGTAGAGGTTCCTCCTTCCCCTGGAGAATTCTCACAACATTCCCATTTGCTGCTTCTGTTCACTAGTTCATGTAAGAATATTTCATTTTTAGAAGTGTGTTATCAAATTTTCTATGCATCCACATCACATATTGAGTATTCTGATATTTTTGCATTGATCAGTTTTACTGGTATTTTCCATTATTGATTTGGATGGAAAATCAGTCCATCTGAAGAGATTATAAAATGGTTGAACAGAATGAGTGAAGGAGTCAAGTTTGAGTTTAAATATGATCATCATGAATACTCTCTGAGAGTGAGGCAAATTGTGTGAATGGTAGGCCTTTTTGGATAGTTAATGCTATATCTGTTGAGAATAAGCCTTAATGGGTCTACAATACATTATGTGATCTCTCTCTCAAATCTACCATGTCTGATGTTACTCAAGACTAGCCTGTCTCACTGAGATTACTTCCTTATCCCTTCTCTTTCATTGCTTCAGACAGAAAACATAAAGATCTCTATTCACAGTTTTCATGTATTTTCCATCACACACTTACATAAATGTATTCTACAGTCATCAGAATGGAAAGGGACCTTATCATCCATTCTCTTGCATTATGGGCCCAATTTAGCAAAGCACTTTAGCATTTAAACACGTCATTACCTCTAAGCATATGCTGAAGAACAATCCAATTCAGCAAAGCACTTGACCATGTGTTTAAATTAATTGAAGTCAGTGGACTACAGTGTAAGCTTAAAGTTAAGCTTATGCTTATTGATGTTCATAACAGTATTTCAGTAGTCTTATGCTATTTCTGACTGATTGACAAGTCTCAAATTCAGCCTTGAATGCCTCCAGTGAAGGTGCTTCTGTAAATTCCTTTGATGGGGTCTATAGGCCTTATACTGAACCAACAGTGAAGGAATAGTTTAAAAGGACACTAGTAGTCCAGGTCCTGCAAGTAATACTAGAAGGTAAGGCTGCTGCTGAGAGCTGTGTCAAGAATGGCAATGGCTTTGTGAAGGTTGCAAGGATTCAGTTCTCCCCTTTCTATAGAGCTGCAAGCCCTAAAGAGATTGACTGAACAGGACATTGAGGGACCAAGGACAGTCTTCTAACCCAGCAACCATGCCCCAAACTAAGGAGCACCATTTTGGCAGAAAGTGACCTAAGGGAAATATAATTTTGGGTAACCCAATAACTGAGCTGGATGTTTTGATAAACCCCTATGGCCTTGGGGCAGAACTTGGTGGAGTGGGTGGGCAAGGATCCCTCTACTTTGCCCCCCTCTCCACACTTCTGTAGTGACAACCTGTGGGGAAGCAATCAGAGCATGTGTGGGCGACTGAGCGTCCAGTTGGGACTCCCTTTAGAATCAATAGATTGGCAGAAATCACAAAGCCAAGGCCCAACCACTATGCCAGTTGGAAAAACCATGGAGCAGGTCCTCAAAGAATCCACTTGGAGGAAAATAGAATGATCAGGAACAGTCAGCATGGATTCGCCAAGGGCAAATCGTGCCTGACCAATCTGATTGCCTTCTATGATGAGATGACTGGATTTGTGGATGCAGGAATTGCCATTGATTTTGATATACCTCGACTTTAGCAAAGCTTTCAATGCGGTTTCCCACAGCATTCTTGTCAACAAGTTAAGGAAGTATGGATTGCATGAATGGACCGTAAAAAGGATAGAAAACTGGCTAGATCATCGGACTCAGCAGGTAGGAATCAATGGCTCAACGTCTAGCTGGCAACCAGTAACGAGTGGAGTACCCCACGGGTTGGTCCTGAGGCAAGTTCTGTTCAACATCTTCATTAATGATCTGGATGATGGGATGCTCAGTAAATTCATGGATGACACCAAGCTGGGGGGAATGGTAGAAAAGCTGGAGAGCAGGGATAGGATTCAGGGAGACCTAGACAAATTGGAGCATTGGGCCAAAAGAAATCTCATGAGGTTCAACAAGGACAAGTGCAAAGTCCTGCACTTAGGATGGAAAAATCCCATGTACTGCTATAGGCTAGGGACCAATTGGCTAAGTAGCAGCACTGTAGAAAAGGACCTGGGGGTTATGCTGCACAGGAAGCTGGATATGAGTCAACCGTATGCTCTTGTTGCCAAAATGGGCAATGGCATATTGGGCTGCATTAGTAGGAGTGTTGCCAGTAGATCGAGGGATGTGATTATTCCCCTCTATTCGGCACTGGTGAGGCCACATCTGGAATACTGTGTCCAGTTTTGGGCTCCCCATTACAGAAAGGATGTTGACACATTAGAAAAAGTCCAGCGGAGGGCAATGAAAATGACTAGGGGCGTGGGACACATGACTTACAAGGAGAGACTGAAGGAGCTAGGTTTATTTAGTTTGCAGAAGAGAAGACTGAGGACTGAGGAGGGATTTAATAGCAACCTTCAACTACTTGAAGGGGTGCTCCAAAAAGGAGGGAGCTAGGCGGTTCTCAGTAGTAATAGAGGACAGGACTAGGAGCAATGATTTCAAGTTGCGGCTGGGGAGGTCAAAGTTCGATATTAGGGAAAACTTTCTCATAGGCGGGTGGTGAAGCACTGGAATGAATTACCTAGGGAGGTGATGGAATATCCATCTTTGGAAAAATTTTAGGCCCAATTAGACAAAACCCTGGCTGGGATGATTTAGTGGGAGTGGTTCTGCTTTCAGCAGGGGGTTGGACTAGATGACCTCATGAGGTCCCTTCCAACCCTAAGATTCTATGATTCTATCATCATAAGACATTCCTGCTACATTTTCCTTGACATTTTTCACTGCCTAAAAGTGGAGTGATTTTTTTTTAGTTTCAGTTTGTTTGGTTTTTTTAATAACACAACACATCAATATTCTGTGTGACTGATCGAGATCATTATATCTTATGTTCTCATTTATTAACTGTATTTTTAATCTCTTCACTGTATTTGTGCAGTTAGTGATCTTCATTTTTCTTCTCAGCAGACAGAACATACTCAGTTCTTTCATCCTTTTGCCATAGGTCATCCTTCTGTCATTTGTTTGTTGCTTCTCTCCTACTTTCAATTCTTCTATTTTTTTAATATGATATCTAGAACTGAATATATTACTCCATTTAAGGTACATTTGTACTTAAAGCTACTAAATAATTACTGTATTATTTCACATGTAATAAAACCCTTTAGCCCTTAGCCCCTCTTCTTCTTTTCTTTGTTTTTTGTTTTTCTTTGTTTTGTTTTTGTTTGTTTTGTTTTTTGCAACAGCATACTGTTGTTCTGGGACTCAGATAATCTGGATTCAATCCTATTTCTACCACTGACTTATTTTGTAGCCTTGAGCAATTAACTTAATTTCTCTGTGCCTCACCTTTCTCACACTATTTTCCTATCTTGTCTCTTTAAAGTGCACTCTATTTGATTGGTGGCAGGGGGTGTAATATAGTCTTCAGTGCTGTTAGGTGGCCTAGTGGTTTGCATACCTAGCACCATCTCCCTGTTGGCAGGTCTTGCACTCCAGACCCTCTTTTAATCAGAGGTAGGTGAGATGGACAGTGGTAAGAGGAGCTGGACCTGCCCATTCCACAAGGCTCTGATCCAGAGTCCTGGAAGGGTCAGCAATGTCTGGCTCCCAAAGGTGCCCTCCAAGTAACTCTCCCTGGGTCACTTCCTATCATTTGCTGTTCTCCCTAAGCTTCCAGTCCAAACATGAGGTGAAAAACAAAAGAAAAGGCAATCAAACTAACACCTCAACCCTCCACCAACTGGACTCAGCATATAGTTTTTGCTCCTCAGGGAGGCTTCTTCAGCACCCTTCTCAGGAGAATTCAGGGTAGGTCTGTCCTTGCTCCCTTTCTGAGCTGGGTTGCTCCCTTTTCATCCCTTCCTCCATCTGGAGCATGCTCTGCAGGGCTGGGGCCCAGCACTGTCCTTTAATTCCTTCCAGCCTACTGTGAGGTTTGTATATCCCATTGTAGTGTATCTCTACTATGAGTATGTGAAGTATCTAGCACAATGGGGTCCTGACCTTGGTTGGGGTCTTTAGAGGCTATTATAATACAAATAAATAAAAATAATAAACCCTAGATGCTTCTATTTGGTAACTATTTCTTAGTCAGTACTCTTTCCTCATTCTATATTTGTGCATTTTATCTATTCTTTTATGTGAATACTTTACAGTTTTCTTTATCAAATTTCACTTTATTGATTTCAACCCATTCTTCTAATTCTATTCTAATCCTATCTTCTGAAGTATTTTTGATCCCTTTCAGCTTTGCCTCATCTGTAAATTTCATCAATCTACTCTACCCTCTAAGCTGGGAAGCAAACCCTTGCAGGTCCCCCTTCTAAACTCATTTCAATTTAACACAAACATAAATAATTATTTTCTTTGTTTGATTTTTAGCCAGTTATTCAGCCACCTAAAATAGATTTCTCTAGTTTCCCTATGAGAATGCCATATGGAATAGTATAAAATAAATGACTAACATCAATATATTTATTATGTTATGTCCATCACATCTTCTTTATCTACTAATTTAGTTGCTCTGTGAAATAATATATTTAGATTACCTTGGAATTCTTTTTTAATGAACACTGACTGCCTATTATTTAGCAAATTATTTTCCACTGGGTGCAAACAAATTGGTTAAGTTTTAACCTAATTTACCATGTATTTAAATTATACTTTAAGAGAGAGGTTCTCACTGTCATTGATTTTTGTATACCATCACAGTTTTAGCATAGAGGTTGCACATGGAAAAGATATTTTAGGTCATATACTCCATGTTCTTCACAGTATCTTTTTTAGTGTTTTGTCCAGTCTAGTTTTAAGTATCCTACACTATACAGGGTCCATTACTTCCCTTGGAAGACTTTACTCAGGCTAATAAATCTCACTCTCACAAATTCTTTTATATTTAGCTTAAGTTTTCTTTTAAAATTTACTCTCACTGCCTCATGTTCCCGATATTATTAAGAGTAATTCCTTCCCATCACTGGGGTTCATGTCCTTCAAATATTTTCCACAGTTTCTGTCCCTTTACCTATTGTTTAACCAAACAATATATATTTAACTTCTTAAAATTGTTCTTAATTTTGTTCTCTTATCTTTTCTCTATCCTGAACTAAGCCAACTTCAATAGCTCTACATGCATTCCACATGTGATCACACCAGAAACATAATATTAGTGCCTATTCTACCTTCCTCTCCTTGATATGATACCTTTGCATATGCAATTAATTTCATTTGCCTTTCTTGCAGTCAATTGTATAGCAAACAGATGACCATTATCATCCCTTAATCTCTTTTTAGCATTATTACCTGAAAGGCTTATGCCTCCCATAGAAAATATATTTCAGATTATTTTCCCAGAGATGCATTATTTTTTATTTTGCAAAAGATATCTCATTTGATTAGTTTCATCCCACATTCTTAATCTCAATGTATATCTATCATTTCTCTTTTCTTGCTACTATTCACAACACATGCCAATTTAGTATTGTCTACAAATCTAATGAATATGCTTCTTTTTCTCTCTTTCAGATAATTAATGAAAATGTTGAATATAGCCAAACCTATCTCTCATTTATGCAGTATCCCTCTAGACACCTCCCCACAGCTTGTTATACTGTAAGTTTTCTTTAGGGCCCTACCATCTTCATGATCCATTTTGGTCAATTTCACAGTCACATAATTTTTAAAATAGTCAATTTCACTGTTCTGATGTTCACTTCTGAAATTTCACAGTATTATAACTGTGAGGGTACCGACCCAAAAGATGTCAGGAGGGAGGGTTGCAAGGTTACTGTAGGGGAGTCATGGGATTGCCCCCCTTACTTCTGTGCTGCTGTTGCTGCCGGCAGGGGCACTGCCTTCAAAGACGGACAGCCAGAGAGCAGCAGCTGAGGCCAGGCAACAAGATCTAAAGCCAGCACCAGCACCACCAGTAGCATAGAAATGAGGAAAAATGAGGGCAGGGGATTACCATACATCTGGGTTTTCCTGGCAGCCTCTCCACTGGGTTGGTGGCTGGTAGCTGGAACCACAACCTCTCCATCCAGCTCAGGGGCTGGCAGCCATTTCTACGCTGCCTTCAGAGCTTTCTGCAGCCAGGATTGGTTCCCAGGGGCAGGTCTGAACCAGCTCCAGGAGTGGCCCCTGCAGAGGATGAGGAAGTACCATCCTTCCCCAGCCGAGGCTGGGATTAGCAGATGGAGCCCAACCCATGGTAGGAGTCCCAGTTGGGATACTCCCAGTCCTACCCCTCCTTACAATAGCCAGATTGGCTGAGGGAGATCAGATTTCACAATCTGTGACACATTTTTCATGGCCATGAATTTGGTAGGGCTCTCATTATCATTAATCTTTATTTACGTTCTTTTAGCCAATGAAGCTTTAATCCATTATAGCATTCCTATCCAAGCCAATTTGAATTATTTTTTTCTAATTAAGATTCTGAGGTATTATTTCATTAATAAAATCCAGTTATATATTCAATGGAAAAAAAGCTACATTAATGCAGAGCTAAGGTGGCTTGATGATATATTATCCCATTGAAGAACGTTCAGTTGAGCAACATTCAAACTTCTGAAACCAGACAATGCAGTTAAGGTTGTCCATGGAAACTTGACTATGCCCTCTTTTGGCAATGTCCCAATATGCTCCATAAATACACAAAGCTTTACTTTACCAATGCCATGATTGCTTCTTCACCTCCTTTTACAACCCAATGACGCTCATTCCCAGGATTCCATCTATCACTATTAAAGAAAAAAAAGGGGAGGAGGGAGAGAGAAGTTGCCCACATCACCTTCCATCTGTTCCCCTGGAGATATCAATACCCAATAGAAATTATTTGTTTACATTTTAGGTGCAAGCTCCAAATGGGTTGTCGTGTTAGTCTAGTTAGCAAAACAAATAAGGAGTGCTGTGGCACTTTTAAAGACTAACTAATTTATTTATCGCATGAGCTTTCATGGGAGAAAATCCCACTTCATCAGACGCTTTGAAGATTTTCTCCCATGAAAGCTCATGCAATAAATAAATTCTAGGTGCAGTCACTGTGTTACATATACCCACATTAAATAGCGAAGGCAGTAGTTGAGCCTACTTGGTAAAGGTATGTTGTGATACGAGTACATTTGAATTACTTTGAGGTTTGTGACAAAGTAGTGATTATGATATGAGGAAATCTGTTTTGCACTCCCCAGTGTGTATGAACAAAGCTGCACTTAACCTTCAGGATCCAGTATACATCATTTCAGCGCACAATGGTGTATGTTATAGAATCCTGGTCTCCTGCTAATTATATTACAAATAATAAGTTATTACAAGTAATGAGCTGGGATATGAGAGATGTCTACGCATTTACTCTCTGCAAGTGCATGTTGTCTGTCAGGTAAAGCTGTGCCAAATGGTGGAGGCAGTAGTTAGCTCTGCTTAGTAGACAGGGCTGTCCCTAGGGGGGAGCAGGGCCCAGCGCCAATCGGCCTAGGCGGGGGCCCTATCCCCCCCATACTGGTGGGGAGTGCAGTTGGGGGGCGGCCTGCTCCACCCCCCAAGGACCCCGGTCACCCCCCCGGGGAGCCAGCCATGGAAGCCGCGGCCACCCGCCAGGTGGCGGGGAGCCGTGGCAGCAGGACAGGAAGCTGAGGCCGCCCGCTGGGCGGCAGGGAACTGCCACCGCAGCCGCAGCCCTGGAGAGCCATGGCTGCGGCCCAGGGAGGCAAAGGCTGAGCCCCCTGGCACTGGACAAGGGGTGCCCCCCTACCCCCGTGGACCTGCCCTAGGTCCCCCTAGCCCCTAGAAATCGTCCTAGGCATCCAGTGTGGACGCTCTAGGTTGACTTTGTAAGTTCCCCTAAAAGTCGACTTAAAATTTAGGTGTAGACTCACTAAGTCGACTTAGCTAAAGTCAACCTAAATTTTCAATTGTAGACATAGCCTATATTAGCTGTGATCAAGCTAGCGCACTAAAAATAGCAGTGTAGCTGGGGTAGTATGGGTATTGGCTTAGGCTAGTTGCCTGAGTAAAAACTTGTCCAGACTCAGGTATATACTCAAACAGTCAGCCTGAGCCACCACTTGTACTATCCCAATTACAATGATATTTTCAGCATGCTAGCTTGAGCAAAACTAGTATGGGTATATCTATACAAGCTGGAAATTGCCACTTCCAGTTCAAATGTAAATGATAAGGGAGGTATGAAAGGCTATAAAGGGATTCTTAAATTATACATGTGTACAAATGGAAAAAATAACATGTTAGCTGTTGTCTGTATCTACCGGTATATATTTACAGCTAACGTTATTTTTTCCATTTCATGCATCTGATGAAGTAGGATTGTGCCCACAAAAGCTCCTGTGACAAATAAATTTGTTAGTCTTTAAAAGTGCCACAGGACTCCTTGGCTATGTCTATACTTGTTAATTTAAGTCAACTTAGCATGTCCACACTCAAATTTTAAGTCGACTTAAAGGGGACCTTGCCAAATCGACCTAGAGCGTCCACACTGGATGCCTAGGTCGACTTCTAGGGGCTAGGTGGACCTGGGACAGGTCCACAGTGGCGGGGGGACACCTCTTTCCAAGTGCTAGGGCTCAGCCTTTGCCCCATTGTACCTTAGTACAATGGGGCAAAGGGACCTTAGTACAATGGGGCAAAGGGGGAAAGAGACCCTGGCAGGGCATAGGGGCAGGGTGGGCAGGGCTCTGTCCTGCCCTTTGGGTGGGCATGCCAGGCTGTGGCTGTGCCAGCCACCCTGGCAGGGAGGGCAGTGGAGAAGCCCTGGAGGCCCCTAAGTCGACTTAAAGTTGACTTAGGGCTACTCCACGTCCACACTGGCTAAGTCGACTTTCTAAAGCCAACTTAGCCAGCAAAGTCGACTTAAAATGAGGTTTTATAAAGTCGACTTAATTTTTCCTTAAGTCGACTTAAGCAGCTGCTTAAGTCGACTTAAGGAAAGTGTAGTGTAGACGCAGAGTAAATTAAGTCGACTTAAGCAAGCTTAAGTCGACTTAATTTGTAAGTGTAGATGCACCCCTTGTTTGTTTTACATTTAGCCAACTCTCCAGAAAGAATGCTACATACAACATACCACGAAGCACCCTTAATTCCCCATTAATATAATTTTTTGCCATTGAATTTCCTAGGTTTTTTAATAGGAAAAGATATATTGATGATAGGCGTTAATAATCATTTAGGCAATTGTACATATCATGTCCTGCAATTAGCATACTGAGCCAGCCACCTCTTAGTCCCTCACATTAGCTGTGCCCCACCAGTCCTGCTTCAGAATGCTTCCTCACCACAAGCAGGAAACACATCTCCCTGAAATCTTCACTTCCTGGTACACAAACATTTCTATGGCTGTTACTTCCCCATTCTGTGTAGGACAATTTTGTTACAGTGGAATGGTGGTCCTGGTTGTGTTTTAGAGTGGTTGAAGGGTGGAATTTTTTGGCAGAGCTGGTGAGAGAAATCACAGATAGGGCTTCAGTTCCAAAATACTGAGAGTTTCATGTCTGAGAAAGATCCTGAGCCAGGCCCCTATGCAATAAATCTTGAGATGCATCTCTGAGCAATACCGGGGTGTCAGGGCTTGTAATGTTTCTGTGTCATATAATATACATTTTCCAGTTGGCCATGAACCATCCAATTTCCTGATTAATGTTCTTTCAATACTCATGAATAGCTTTCATGCAGTGTTGGGGTGTACTGGCATAGCTGTGGACTGCAGAAGACTTGGGTGCACTGGCAGAGCATGTGGTGCAGGAAGGGTTAGGTGCAAACAGGTGGGGGTCTACTGGCAGAGCTGTGGAATGCAGAGGTGTTGGGGTGCACTGGCAGAATTGCAGCATGCATGGGTTGGAGTGAAATGGCAGAGCTGTATGGTGCAAGTGGTTGGGGTGCGAGATTGGGATGTACCTTGAGAGCCATGGAATGAAAGCAGGCTGAAGTGCAGAGTGGCTGGGGTGTACTGACATAGCTTGGTGTGCAGGAGAAGAGAAGAGGGGCTAGGTGCACTGTGAGGAATGGGGAGCATCATGTGTCTCTCACCTGAGCTCCCAACCTCTCTTGCCTCCCATAACCACCCTTCCTTCACTGCAGCTCCAAACCCATCTCACCTTATTTCCCCCACAACTCTGCCTCCTAATGCCTTCCCTTTCCATGATGCAGTCTTATGTCTACATTTTTCCCTAAATACTTTGATGACATACCTCTCAAAATTAAATTGCAACCCATGACTCACAAATTGTAGCACCCTCCAGCCACTCAGTTCAAAACTTCTTTAGTCTTAGGTAGGGTATGATGGTTAACAAGAGATGTTAATTACAGGGTGATTTCACAACCATCAAGATATCTGTAATTCAACCAGTCATTATTAGTACCTCTCAAGCTATAACTATGATACAGAGCTTACAGCAACACAACTCTCTCCATCAACTTAATTACTCCAGCTCCTGTGAACGGCAGTAGTTATACTGGCAGGAGAATCTGTCCATGCTACCACTTAAGTCATTGTAACTCATTTTGTTCAGGGGGTGGCTTATTCTTACCCCTGAACAACATAAGTTATACTGACCTACACTATTGTGATACTGACAAGCCAGTAGAGGTCAGAAACTCAGAACAATTCATTTGTGCTTGAATCTCAAAGAAGTGTTAAGATTATCAATTCACTGGTATATGAAAATAATTCAAAGGAATCTAATGTTATTAATTACCCCTAGATCAAAGGATGTATTAGCATTTAGATGCAAATTCACTTAACGTATAAAACTTCCTGAAAACTAATGAAAGATTGTTTGGATGGTTGTAACTAAATGCATACTAATACCATTCCCATTTATCTATTGTCTAAATTGGTCATCAAGGAACGATGTTAGCTTCAAAGCATGGGTCTTTGTCCTCAACAAAGGAAAATCCACAAACTCTGTGAAGAAACTAGAAGACATTACATCACTACTGTCATTTGGACTACAAACTTAGACTCATCTGTAATGTATTTTACCTGCTTTAAACTCTTGATAACTCTTTTTATTAGCTAATAAATCTTTAGTTAGTTTACTACAGAAATTGACTACAGCATTGTCTTTGATGAGATCAAGTCCTAAGGTAAGTGATCATTGACCTAAGGTAAGTGATTGGCCCGTTGGGGTCAGGGGTAACATAATGCATGGTGAATGTTGGTTTTACTAATCTTTTATCATGAAGTCCAGTTAGTCTGGGTGACAAAAAAGAACTGGGGACTTTAAGGGAACTGTCCATGGCTCTATGGTAAGACTAATACAGTAGTCCAGGAGTGCACATTTGTTAACTGCCTTGTAAAATCTAATTACAGGATATACTACCAGTTTGGGATGTCTGTCATATTTTTTTACAATGTGACTTGAGATTGGCGCTCTCAGTTGGAAACCGTACCAGACCCCGTGGCAGCTGTAGTGGGTACATAGCCTCAGTTTCACAGTACAAGGCAGCAGAAGGAAACTGTTTTATTGGTTGGGGGGGAGGGACTGTAAACTATTCCAAATTTCTATTGCTAGTGGTACTCTGTTCCCCCATGAAGCACACTAAATTTCAAATCAATTTGAATAAATATTCTGATATTAGAGCACATAAGGGTCAAAAGTATATAAAATGTCAGGAATGGAAACTCATTTTTTCCCTGTATTGGAGCATGCACAGTGTAAGAATGTACATCTTCTTACATACTGTTCTCAGTTTGGGTTCCCTAGAGATTTAGTGGGTGCCATGCACTATTTTCGGTAAAATTCAACAGACTGAGACCATTTTGACCTGCATCAATAGTCTGATTTTTAGCACTGAACCAAACAAAAAAAACCAAAACAAACAAAAACACCTAGAAAACTTACTTAATATAGTTATTTTCTTGGGGGCTTATATCTCTGGAATCCTTTGCTCAAATCATTCCATTTATGGGTCATTAATGCTACACTGTAGCTCCCTGAGGCATGCCAAATTTCAGATAAATCTGACTATGCATGTCAACTTTAGAGGACTTAGACAAGTTGACCTTGAAACAGATGTCATGATGTAACCTTAACTATAGTTGAGCTATTGCACCACTATTAATTAAAATACAAATATTTCTACTATGTTCTCTTCCTCCTTTAATTTTATAATTCTATCCTAACATGCAACCAAATTTGGCACAACTTTTTCTTCATAAATCACCGATATATGTTCAATTGTAGAAAATTAATGATTATTTTTCTTATAATCCTAATAATAATAAATCTAATTGAACATTTATTCTGTCAGCAGCAACTTTTAGGATCTCTTTGCCTTTTTTGAAAATTGGCATCATATTTGCTGCTGTTATCTTTCAGCATCTTCCCAGTTCTCCTTGGCATTTCAAAAATAAATGACAGAATAGGTTTCCTAGTTAATTCCTTAATACCATAGGATACTTATCCTTTATATTAAACAAATATTCAGGTATTATATTCTGTTACCTCATCTTTATCAGTAGTTATTTCTACAGTGTCTTCTCTCCTTTTTCAGTGGCTCAAAAACATATAAAATGTATATTTGTTGTTAAAGTTGATTTGATAAAGGAATTCAATATCTCAGCCATTTTGAGTCGACATTAATTAAATTCTCCTCTTCCTTTATTGATGGATTTGCTTTCTCCCACTACTTTCTTTGCTTCTCCCTGATACATTTGTAAGTGTTCTCCTATTCCTCAAAATCCTTTGAGTAACATTGTCTTATTGTTTTTTTTGCTGCTCTTAACCTTTCTCTTACTAGTGTTTACTGGCTAAACAGTCTTCTATGGGTTCTTCATTTTTTTCCATTACAATGTTTTGAGGGGTTTTTTAACCTTAAAATTTTGTGCAGCCTCTTGTGAAGTCATATTGGAAGACTCTTGAATTATTCCATTTCTGAAACATCTAGCACAATGTTTTTTATAACACTGCTTTTTTCCATACTAGTTGATTATAAGACTTTTCCTGTTGCACTTTACTCACCAGATTTCTTCATTCTCCAAGATTTATTTTCCTTGAGTCTAATACCCATGTATTACTGTGCTGTGTGAATCTGTTCATCCTACTATACTGAATTCAAGTAGTTCATTGTCCCTTGGGCTAACCCTCCTAAGATATCTCACATCCTTAGTCAATTTCTCCCTACCCATAAAAAAGTAGATCCAAGAATGTGTCTTCTCCGGCTGGCTTTTCTACCTTCTGGATAGTAAAGTTATTACAGTTGGGGCTGGTAACTCCTATTAACAAGATTGACCAATATTTTCCCTTAAAACCTTATTTTCTCCTGTTTTCAGTAGCTTATAATTTTGCCAAACTTTAATCATTTGGGATGAAATTTTCTATGTTGGGTGTCTGTCTTTTTAGAAAAAATGGTTAAATCGAGGAAAGAGAATAAGGGACATACATTGTTTTAAAAAATTCTGGAAACCTTTTCTTTAGGAAGCTTTAGTGCCACCATTCTATGGACCTCAAACTGGCCTTTGTATAAGTGACATGCCTTTTGATTTCCTCATGGAAATTTGGCACAAATTTGGCCAAGTTAAAAGCTTCTGAGAATTGTAGATTGCACATGCTCTGTAGAGTTTCTTAGATTTTAGCACCTAAATTCCTTGACGATCCCCCCACACTGAACATGCTCCAGCCTGGGAATGTGCAGGATTTTCCCTGCAGTTGCAGCCCTCAGCTGAGTAAAACAGACATATGAATTGAGACCAAGAAATCAATTTCTTCCATGCTCTCTATAATCCCCAGCTGGGCCCAAACAGTACAGAGGGGAAAGCTGCTTGATGTGTATGCAGAAAAGGTAAAAGATACACCTTTCTGTGATAGCGGTGGTGAAGGAAAGAGGAGCATGGCTGGATGGGCAGGCAAAAACTGAACTGGAGGCTGATACAAGAGAGAGAAATTGAGACTTGGGGTTGAGGGGGAAGACTGTGACTGGCTGGGGAAGGAGACTGGGGCAGGAAACAGGGACTGGGAGCCAACAAGTTGGGGGGAAACAAATAGGCTTGAAAAAGAAAGCAGGGAAAACAAGCATCTGCAATCTTAGCTTGGCCCCTCTAATTTGTATGTATTATGATATGGTCTTTATTTACATGTGTAACAGACTGGGAATATACATGAATTCAGTTGTGTTTTATGAATGCCATCTTGATTGTGTTCTTCAATGTAACTTTCACTTTGTTTTGTAATTTCCATATTGGGTTAAACATCCAAGTGGTGTTAAAAATCAATCTAATTTTGATATAGTCAGTATATTCTAAACACTGTTGCGCTCATGCTAGGGCATAGGAATTCTGGATGAGGGCTGCCAATGGGAAGGCCATCAACTCAGATTGTATTTCAAGTACCAGTCCATCCACAACAACAATGAACTGTCCAAATAGAGGATTGTCTGAGTGAAGAGATAGCAGTGCCACAGCCGGGACATATGGCCAAAGGCATCAAAGACTATATTTAAGGAGGAATGGTGTCTGTGATTCGGGGAGCAGATCCTTGCCATATACCAGAAGATCAACTCGAGGAGACAGAAGGCAGAAAAAGGTACCTGGCCTAAGGATGCTGATCAGATATTAAACTAACAAAAGGGATTAGATCAGACCAAGGAGGTTGCATTCACTAATTAGTTATTTTTCAAAGTTGTGTAATACTCCAGTGGGCTTTCAAAAGTAAACTGTATGGCTAAGAAATGCCTTTGCTCAGCATGTGTTTTTTGCATTCATAAAGGATTTGTTTATAAATCAGACCTTCCACAACTAGGTGCACTCTTTGTGGAAACATACCTAAGTAAATGGGAGTTAGGGAGGGCTGTGTCATGGGTTCAGGGGTCTAAGGTAGTTGGACTATGGGGTCCCACTGCCCAGAAAGGTGTCATACATGGAATCTACACCTAAAGGTTTTCCTGAAAGACCCAGAGCTGCAATCAGAGACCAGTTACCACTAAGACCCGGGGCCGCTACATGGGATCCAGGGGTTGAGTCCCTGTGCAAAAGAGTGGTATTTGTCCAGTGAGGGGGAACTGGAACAGGATTGCATCCTTCTTTTTTCTACCAGACCCATGCATCAGTCAGTGCACAAGATCTTCTCTAGGGAAGTATCAGGGTTGTATAAGGAAGGAGATTGCTGGCTGTAAGACAATGTTAGAATGTGTGTACTGAATGAAGGAGCGGACAGCTGGAGGACACAGCATGGTCTTATGATTAAGGCTGTTGAATTCCATCCTGGAGAACTGGATCCTGTCTTTCTCTCTCCTACAGTGTTCCTATCTGATGCTAAGCAAATGACTTTAAGCCACAAATAGTCAGTTGTGTTCCTCATCTTTCGGGTGCCTAATTTGAGAGCGTGGGGTCTGAATTATTGAATACTCACATCTGCAAATGAACTTAAGGGGACCTGTGCTTTGAACATACAGAATACTATATAATGCCAAATACTCTGAAAAAATCAGGTCCTAGTCTCACATTGGGCACTCAACAATAATGATGATACTTTTGACCTTAACTTCCCTGTGCCTCAATTTCCCATCTGTAAACTGGGAATAATACCTCTTCTCACAGAGATTGCTTCACAAACATTAATATATGTTCACAGCACTTGTACAGAATAATGATAACCACTCATGAGGAAATCAATAAGTTTGTATTCAGAGTAGTGTTTTAATGGAGTGGAGTAAATAAAGCATGGAGCTACACACTGAACAATGAGAAAATAAAATATTAAATAGCTGCTGATTGAGTGTGCACCTTCCATTCTGTGCACTAATAGATGTATGGAACTTATGGAAAAAACAGTAATATGACCATGTAATTAAAGACTATCATAATGCTTACACAGAAGAGCAAATTAAGGTTGTCTGGGCAATAAACAACCTTAATTCTAGCATCACCTAACTTTGAATGCTGAAACTTGCAACCTCAATATTTTAATAATTTGTGTGTATGAAATCTTCTATATTAATTAGGAACCTAGATGATCATACATATTTGTTACTCATGGATATCTAGGTAATCAATCCCCCCACAGAGGTTGTTGTGAGTTTAAATATTCTAGGAATGCATCTACATCCTAGAACTCGGAATCACCCAATCAAGTTCATTATAACCCACTAGATTATAATCACCAAAATTATTCTCCCCTGTGCTGCCTGCACTTGTATACAAACTTTTAGTATGTTAATATTCTTCATATTTTGGAATAAAGCTACTCCATCTCCCTGCTTCCTTTATAAATTCAAAGTACATTACCAGACCACTTCAGTTAAGTGAAGTCTCTTTTTGTCTCTTTTGCCCACCAAATACAAACAAGGTTTCACAGTTCTAAACCAAAGTGGTACACATCTAAGACAAGCAAGCTAATGGCACAAAAGACATTCTAATGCTTATGTATCCAAAATCTTATTCTTCAACTACCAGGAATTCATAGTATCAGTATTCTTTTTTCTTGACTTACAACTGTCATCAGATGTAACTTTGAAAAGAGACACTGCATCAATTTGTTATTAAATTCCCTTTTCAACCGACTGAAAAACTTTATGTTCCTATCAAATACTTCATTGTTTTTATTCCCTCATCAACTTCAGTATAAGAAGAATGAAAAATTTCTGGGATTTTCCACGAACTATAATAGCAGTAATTTGGTCCCCATTGGATAGGACAGCATAATATCCAAACATATTTCTTTAGACTGAGCCACAAAAAATTCTCCATCCAAACTGAACACTATGAAGTTGCCAATAAGTTTTACTTGCCCCTTCTTTTATTTACTCCATTCTTCTTTGTTACTGGTTGCTTGTTACCCTATTCTTCCTCCTACTTACTTGATCATCTATAGTCTTTCAAGTGACAATATTCCTTGCCTTTTTCCTCCTGTTATTTCATTTCATAGGAGTCGCCTTGTGATTTCAGCTGCAAATGTTGTACTTATATTTTCATTTCAACTAACTATGTTTCATACGAGGATATCTTCATACACTACAAAGTGAAAACACAAAGAGCTCATTGCAAGAAAGAAAATTTAATCCATATAGAAACTAACTCAAAGCAGCACTATTAAGCTCTCATGGGGTGGTCTGCTACACTGAAATTAGAAAAAATGGCAATATGCTGCATACAAGTTTAATGCTACTGGATGATAATGTTGAAATATTGATGAAATATTATGGTGAGATTGTGAAAAAAGAAAATCAGAGCTAGAAACACTTAGCAAGCAATTCTATAATCTAATGCTTCCTTAAACTGTATTGATGAAACAAATACTTTTCTTGAGACTATTAAGAAGCGCACTCACAATGATACAAGTCTTTTAAGCTGACCAAAATTACTGTATAAATATAAAAACCTTATGTGAGCAGTGGATTGATAGATTGATCCCATCTCAGCATTATCTTGAGTGTTGTTACTGCTAGACCAACTCAAGCTTATAACCAGTGTACTAACAGTGTGAAGTTCTTGCTCAATCCATAAGGACATAATAATATTTTAGATACATAGTAGTTAAAGGTCCCATGCATCCCTCTTTTTCCATACTGCAGACAGGAGTGGGGAGTGGAAAATCAACCTTACACTGTGCTAAAGTTGAAGAAGGCAGCCTAATGGTTCTGAAACATGTGGTGTTCAGAAAGCCCACAAAAGTCCCTATGTACAAACATCATGGGTGCATCTACACTTATAAATTAAGTTGACTTAAATTACTCCATGTCCCCACTGGGCTTTCCTTAAGTTGACTTAAGCATTTCCAGTCCTTTGTAAATATTAAAAAGTGTTCTGAAAATATCCAGCATATGTAACCTAGCCTCCCCCATATTGGAAAGTGACTTGAGAGAAAAAACTGGTAAATTCATCATTTGGTTTAAATTAAATTACCTTATCCAGAAGTTGGTATGGGGCCTAAAGGTGACCTTATCCTTATAGAAAACTGTATATGGAGGGCCTACCATCAACATTGTCTCTAATTTTTCTTTGTATAGAGTAGGCTACAAACTACGAGGACTACACTTTTGTCCTTGGGCAAGTTAGATTGGTGTTTGTATTTGTCCACCCATCCTTTCCTTGCTCCCCTTGGAAACCAGCTGCTGGGCAGAATGTGGCACTTTGGTGCTGTCAGGCTGCAGCTCTGGAACCTCGGTTGACACAGCCAGGTCCCTTACCAGGGATCCTGCACAAGGGGCACCCCAAAGCCACAGCCTCTTCCTGGTTGGGCTGAGCGTCATCCAGAAACGAGAAATGCTTCCACTCCCCTCCAATGAGGAGGTGGGGCCAAACCATGTTTATGAGGGGGTGGGGGGGTAGCAGAACACAGAAGGGCTATGTCAAATTCTGCTGGGGTGGCACAGAGGAAATATGAGCAGCGTAGTATCTGACCTGTGCAGAACATACGCTATTGCTGTGCAGTTGCACATGTACACAGTTTATTGGGAACACTATCTGCCATAAGAGCCTGTATTTCCCTAACTCTCAAGACAGATGTAATTGCTACTAATGCTGTTTTTGTGGATAAATATAATAGAATAAGTTGCCCAGAGCCCTGTCCGATCCAATAGGACCACACTGAGGTATCAGGGAGGGGAATACTCCTAACTAAGGGTGCGTATACACTTGTAAATTAAGTTGACTTAAGCAGGCTTAAATTGACTTAATTTACTCTGTCTCTACATTACAGTTTCCTTAAATCAACTTAAGCTGCTGATTAAGTCGACTTAAGGAAATTTTAAGTCAGCTTTTTTACAGCTAGTTTTACATCGACGTACTGGTTAAGTCGACTTTATTAAGTTGATTTAAGCCAGTGCAGACGTGGCTTAGCCCTAAGTCGACTTAAAGGGTCCCCAGGGCTCCCCCACTGACCTCCCTCCCAGGGTGCCTGGCACAGCCAGGGCCTGGCATGCCCACCCACAGGGCAGGACACAGCCATGCCCACCCTGCTCCTGGTACATGTACCCTGGTACAATGGGGAAGATGCTGAGCTCCCTGGCACTTTTGGAGGGGTGCCCAGGGAAGGGGGGCACCTCTTGGGTGCCCCCCTTCCCACCATGCACCACTTCCAGGTCCACCTAGCCCCTACAAGTCGACTTAGGCATCCAGTGTGGACACTCTAGGTTGATTTGGCAAGGTCGACTTTAAGTCAACCTAAATTTACAGTGTAGACATGTTAAGTCAACTTAGCAAAGTCGACTTATTTGAACAAGTATAGACATAGCCTAACGGAAAAACATGTAGAAGACTCTTAGGAGTTTAGCCATTGCTTGAAGAATGTAGCCAGGGTTGGCTAGGAGAAAATTGTGTGTGCTGGAGTGATGATGATATAGTGATACAGCTGCTAAGTGCACCTGAACAGAACAAAGAGATAATCCTGAGTTCTTTAAAATCATCAAACAGTTGAAGATATCTGGTAGTTGAGTGTTCATAGGAGTTAATGTTGCTCAGCTCATATTGAGAACCTCTTCTACTTGACAGAATATGTTAGCCTGGGGAATCCTTCCCACTCTGAATCATAATGTTTTGATTGTCTGCAGAACAGGATCCTGCTCTGTCAGTCCTCCTGCCATCATCAGGGTTGTGAGGTGGAACGAGGAAGCAGGATCTGGTTGCAGAATGTCCCATCATACTAAGAGAGTAAGTCTGACAGAAAAGGAAAGGACAATGAGTTGATCAGATCATCGGCTTGTGTACCAAAACTGCCGTAGTGAACAGCATGACATCATGATGACTGTGCTGAAGCTTGTGTGATCTTCATCAATATTCTCAAGATCAGTGGGATTGGAGGGTAAGCATACATCATACCTAAAGACCATGGATGAGGAATGTGTCTGGTAGGAAACCTGACGTTAGGCCTCCACTGAGAAGAACTTGTGATCTTTCTTGTTTCTGTCTGTCACAAAGAGGTCTACTGATAATTTGCTTTGCTTCTGTAAGCAAGTCACATATACCTCAGTCATATAGAGAAAGGCATGTGTCTTGGTAACTTTCTAAATGGCCCTTTAGGCTCTCTTCCATACAACATTCAATCATGGCCTAATTGGAATCTTTGAACTTTGCATC
>ML685814.1:6397211-6413313 GCA_007922175.1 Pelusios castaneus
GATGCAAAGTTCAAAGATTCCAATTAGGCCATGATTGAATGTTGTATCGAAGGAGCCTAAAGGGCCATGTAGAAAGTTATCAAGACACATGCCTCTTCCTATATGACTAAGGTATATATGACTTGACCATCTTTCCAACCCATAAGGAGAAACTGAAGGGGTCCTTGTGAAATTTAAATTCTGTTGTGAATCAGGTGAGAAGGAACACCCTTCATCCAAAGCAAGGTCAAGCCTAAATGGGGGCTTGATTACATCCCAGAACAGGTCTTAGTGCCAGAGAGACAGTTGGTGTTACAGCAGCAGTAGTTATTGCTTTGATGGAAATATTCAGCACTACGGTAGAGCACTGAAACACTGCTTTCTTCATCACACATAGCTCTCTTGCTACCACAGCGATCCTTGGTACAGAGAAAAACAGTGCTATAAAGCTCAGTGCAGAAGCACATTGCACAGGGGTGGGTGGTGCCAAAGTAGTCAGTGTTGAGGTGAATGGTACCACAGGGATTGGTGCACAAATGAGTGGTTCTGAGGTAGAGATCAGTATCCAAGCCAGGAAGTCCCAATTCCCAAAATGGTGCAGCAAACACAGTACTGTGCTCCCACTGGTACCCAATTTAGGTCATGAAGTCCCCTTAGATTGGGACTAGTGAGGTGATTTGAACCTGTTCTTGCTGGAGGCCACTGACAAGGATTACTCCCTCTTTTTCCCAAGAAGCAGTACTCCTTTTTGTCTCAGGATCTAGCAGTCCTACTGAATCCAAACTCATAACAGTCTTAGAAAACTGGGCTTGGGAGATAGATGATGATCTGGTGCTCATGCTGGCATCTCTGAAGTTAAATGAATGTGATTCGGGGGAATCTACCTTGCCCAGATTGGAGGTGTGCTGCATGGAGCAGTCTAAGAGTAATAGTATATGGCATGTATCTCTCACCTTTTGAGAAAAAGATCTACAAACTGAGCATATATCAGTGATATGACCCTCCATGAGGCAGCAAAGGCATCTAGTGTGGCCATCATTCAGAGGAATAGCCACAGTTCTTAATCCCAGAGATTTAGGATTGGACATGGCTAAACCCTGGTACCAGCGAAAATCTTTCCTTTAAAAAAAAACCTAAAACAAAACAAAAAAGGCGGATAGCTCAGCTGTGAAGGAATTGGCAGCAGACAAGCTACCATAATTATTAAACCTAAGTTACACTAATATACAAATATATATACTAAAACTCAGAAAAAAGTGTAGTGAGATGCAGACACTAGGATTCAATCTTGTAGCTACAAGTAGTAAAACAGAAGAACTGAAGGGCAGTGGGGCCTGCTCTGCCCTTTATGTCCTTGGTACAGAGCACAACGGCTATGTCTACACTGGCAAATTAGTTCAAATTAAGGAAGCTTAATTCGAACTAATTTAAGCCTTGGCCACACTAGGCTTTCATTAGTTCGAATTAAGGGCTTCCTTAATTTGAACTAATAAATTCAATTATACCTTTCGAACCAACCCTTAATTTGAACTAGTCAGTTTGAATTAAGTCTATGTGGCCATGTTAGTTCAAACTAACTGCTTAGTTCGAACTAACCAGCACATTGAGCTTAATGCAACTGACTAATTCAAACTAAGCAAGTGCCCTGCACTAACTAAAATTCCAGTGGGGCCATGCTAGTTCAAATTAAGTTAATTCGAACTAACTAAAATTAGTTTGAATAAGTTAGTTCGAATTAACTAATTCGAACTAACTTTGGTAAGTGTAGACATAGCCAAGGACACTCAAGATACCTCCTCAGATCGGAGTGATATTGCTGACCAAAGTTTCCCAGTCTGAAGCACCTGAAGCACATGCACACAGTGGGTGCATCTACACTTGTAAATTAAGTTGACTTAATTTACTCTGCGTCTACACTACACTTTCCTTAAGTCGACTTAGGCAGCTGCTTAAGTAAGCCGACATTATAAAACCTCATTTTAAGTCGACTTGCTGCTTAAGTCGACTTTAGAAAGTGTAGACGTGGAGTAGCCCTAAGTCGACTTAGGGGGCTCCAGGGCTTCCCCACTGCCCTCCCTGCCAGGGTGGCTGGCACAGCCACAGCCTGGCGTGCCCCCCCAAAGGGCAGGGCAGAGCCCTGCCCACCCTGCCCCTATGCCCTGCCAGGGTCCCTGTCTCCCTTTGCCCCATTGTACCCAGATACAATGGGGCAAAGGCTGAGCCCCCTGGCACTTGGCATGGGGTGCCCCCCCTGCCACTGTGGACCTGTCCCATGTCCACCTAGCCCCTACAAGTCGACCTAGGCATCCAGTGTGGATGCTCTAGGTTGATTTTGTAGGGTCCCCTCTAAGTCGACTTAAAATTTAAGTGTGGACATTCTAAGTCGACTTAACTAAGTCGACTTAAATTCACAAGTGTAGACGTAGCCAGAGAGTGGAATATACGTGACAATCACTCCAAGAAAAAACAAAGTTTGAGCCGGAGGGGTAGAGCCAGAAAACACGTTTTCTTTGCAGCACAGTGCCCTGGCAACCCAGAATTGATTTTAGTACTG
Source organism: Pelusios castaneus (assembly GCA_007922175.1). Lineage (NCBI taxonomy): Eukaryota > Metazoa > Chordata > Testudines > Pelomedusidae > Pelusios > Pelusios castaneus. Next base: position 6,399,745 of record ML685814.1, read on the forward strand.
ATTAGACCAGAAATAATTCCCTCTCTAGTGCTTTACACATACATGCATGCATAGCTCTTGACAGAAGATTGGGCACGTGGATTTCAGGGACAACTAATGGTATCGTGGTTTTTGAGGAAGCCATTCTCTTGCAGGAGGGACTGGGTCTCTTCAAAGACACTCCAAGATTCTCAGGGGGAACATATGATTTCATGATCATACCCTCACACCTTCTCAATAGCAGCATGGTTCCCGCTACAAGGGAGAGAACTATTCAAGTTCATTTGCAATCTTTTCTAAGCATTTTTTTCTCCTAGTCTTGCTTTCTGCAGGAGGGGACATTTAGCTGTAATTCATTAGTTCATACAAGAGAGCTTCTCCTGTTGACACAGCTACCACCTCTTGTGAGGCAGGAGTTAAGTCAATGGGAAAACTCTTTTCTATCAGCTTTAAAGTGTCTTCACCAGAAATGCTACAGCCTAAGCCCCAGCACACTACAATCATGATACCCAATGACACATCCCTTCATTTAAAAAAAGAAAAATAAGAAAAATTGTATATCCAGCCTAGAACATTTAACTGATGCTCTATATAAAAATTAACTTCAATGAGACTTAAACATTAAAGTTAAGCACAAGCGTAAGTGCTTTCCTGAATCAGAGCTGAAATATTACAAGGTTTAGATAGTGTTAATGTTTCAGATGTTTGGATAATTGTTCTACAAGTGTATTTGTTCATCTGTTCTATTGAGTATCCCATGGTTTTACTAGATAAGAATAAGAATATTGGTTTAATTTACAACATTTGCTTCTTCAACCAAAATGGCACAGTGCTGTAACTTTGCTAATACAACTACTGAGCCACAGACAGAAATATGTTGCAATGTACTAAGAACGTATTATAATCTTTATTCTTAATTAATTATTTCAGGATTAAAAAAGAGTATATCAAATTGTGGCAATTAACTCAGGGTGAGCAACATTAATATCTCTTCATGTCATCACTCTACCTCCTTCCCTTACTTAAAATGACAGAAAGGGAGTGGGAAATTATGAACAATGGTTTCTGTGGATCCCTGTTTCATTCCTTCATAGTCCTCATGCAGATTTTATCATGGACATTGGTTGAAACATTAACTGTGAAGAGGCTATTGCATCTTTGTTATAAAAGTAATTTTGTAAAAAATGAGTAATTGTCTTCAATATATATAAGTAGATTTTCAGATGAGAACATGAATATTAATATTTAAATATGCATATATGTTTTGAAATGACATTAAGTTATATGCTACAGGTACAGGGTTAGCTGCATCTTTGACATATCTCTGAGTACACCCTGACAGGTTTTAATTCTCCTGCCTTTACCTTTCTGGGGTGGAAGTAATGGTTACTAATCTTTCATAACTGTTCTTTGAGATGTGTTGTACATTTGCATTCCACTCTTGCAGTGTGCACGCTCCATGTATAGATGTTGGAAATTTTTCCCTCAGTAGTACCTGTCGTACCTGGTGTTCTACTTCCTGGCTGCATTTCCTGATGACTTAACTCTTTGTCTCATTTATTTTATAATTTCCAGAGGGGTAGCCATGTTAGTCTGAGTACAGCAAAAACAATGAGAGTCCTGTGGCACCTTAAAGACTAACAAAGTTATTTGGGCATAAGCTTTTGTGGGCTCCAACCCACTTTGTGAGATGCATGAAGTGGAAACTACAGTTGACAGGTATATATACACATACCAGGATGAAGGAGGGCAAGTGCTAGCAAAGTCAATTCAGTTAGGGTAGATGAGGCCATTCACAACAGTGGAAACTTGCAAACTTGACACAAACAGACTGGACCTGAGCAGAGACTTGGAATGGTTATTACATTACAAAAAGTGATTGTCCCTGTTTACACATTCTCAGCTTCTAATCAACGAAAGCTTATGCCTGAAGAACTTTGTTAGTCTTTAAGGTGCCACAGGACTCTCATTATTTGTGTGTGTGTGTACACATACAGACACTAAACATCAGAATTAACCAGTTAACATTGAGTACTTATTATTTATTATTATTTTTATTATTACAGGCAGCTTCAATTCCATCAAATATTTCCTCTTTAAATCAAAATGGATGGGTATGTTTCTAGGCAAAATGGGAAGCTTTTATGTGCCCTTGCATGCCAACATTACCCCCAGAATTTCTAATTCTGTAGCTGGAACCTGAACTGGCCACTTGCCCCTTCCTTTCACCTACTAGAGACTGAGATGGGTAGTGATCACTTATGCCTTAATACCTAACTACCAAAGCTATGCTGGGTTCTCTCTCCTTTCAGTCAGGATAGGTCTAATCCCTGTAAAGCTGATCTTAACCAAGCAATCATTGCTAGCCTTCCCATCCCTCAGCTTTGGGATGCCTCAGGGTTTCTGCCTCTATCCCTGGGCTATATGGACATGAGGAACCATCTTCTCTCTTGGAGATAACCCTTTGCTCTTTCTGCAGACAATGATTTTCTCTCTTTTCACAATCGGGGCGGGGGGAGACCCACCCCCTGATTCTCAAGCACCTTCATCTGCATCTTCCCAATGACCTTCTGCTCTGATAAGCATTCAGCACTTGATCTGCTAACCCCAACTTAGCATTCTCACGCAACAGAACAGAAGTCTGATTCAACGGTGTAACATCATTTCCCCAACAAAATATCTAAAGGAATAAACTCAGCATCAGCATCCCTGATACTCTTTGGCCCTTATAGAGATTTGGGCTAGAAGCAGGTAATAAGATACAGTATTCATACATTACTACAGGAAGCACCAAATCCATCCCACGATGCTTTCATTACTTTGCCTTACTTCCACATAATTGAGCCATATGTGCGATATAAATATATCTTATATGGAAACGCTATGTTAAAAGAACATAATTAAAGTTGCAAAGTCAAGTATTCAGAAATTAGGAAATGGCAGAATTAAGGTTGCCTGTGCAACCTTAAAGCAGCCCCTTTATGAATGTGCCCTGTCTCTCCAACCTGTCTCTGTCCCAGTCCTGTCTCTTCCCAACTTCTGGCTCCTCATCCCAGTCCCATTCCTCCCTCCTCCCCACCCCCCCCCAATCTACCCAATCACAGTCACCTTACCCATCAAGTCCTATTCTCACCCCTCTTGACTCCCCAACTTCCCTCCCCTCCCATCATCACTAAGACCAGTCTCTTTGCTATGTCATTCCCAATATTCCCCTCCTCCCAGCTTTTTGTCCCAAGTTGGTTTGCCCAATAAGTCACAATTCCTCCTTCTCCTCCTGCACAAGTTCCTCATGTAACCCATCTCTCATCCCCTCCATGACCACTAGTGACCACTCATCTCACCCACATTCCACTTCCTCACTGGCTTCCTATCCCAATCTAACAGTATATCTACCCTCCAACTGGCGGTATGATTGCAGCTTGTGTATGCATACCTGTGCTAGTTTTAAATCTACTAGCTTGCATGGTTAAAAATAGCAGTGGCAATACAATGGCATAGGCCTTGGCATGGGTTAAGAAGAACATAACATTTTGTGCAAACTTCTACAACCCATTCTGAAGCCTGCACGAAAGAGTCTTCACTGCTATTTTTATCCACAGAAGCTAAATTAGAGCTAGCATGGGTATCATCGCACTTTTAATTGCAATGTAGAGATACCTCACAGTATCTCATGCCCCAGCTACTGGTCCTGTCTCTTTGCCTAGCCAGTCCTAATTCTTTCCCTGTCCCCACACATCAGATGTCTTCCTCTCCATTCCCTACTGTTTCTCAGTCCCAGACTGCTTGCCCCGCTAGTTCCAGTCTCTCTCCCACCTCCCCATCTACCAATCCCATATGACAACCAGACAATTCTATTCTCCATCCCAATTCTCAGTATCCCTCCTTCACCCCAATTCCAAGTCATAAGTCATAGTGAATGTGTGTGGAGAGGACCATGTGGCTGCCTTACAGATATCTGGGAGCGCTATGTTAGTTAGAAAGGCTGTTGTAGCCACCATAGCACGTGTGGAATGGGCTCTGACCCCATCTGGGGGTTGCTTTCTATTTATTCGATAGGAAGTGTGGATACAGTCCTTTATCCACTTTGAGAGTCTTTGGTTAGAGATTGACTGACCTTTGCATTTTTCTGCAAAGGAGACAAATAGTCTATTTGACTTCCTAAATTGTTTTGTTCTTTCTAGGTAGAAAGATAGTGCCCGCCGAACGTCCAGTGTATGGAGAACTGACTCGTGACGGGTGTTGTGAGGCTTCAGATAAAAGGTAGGTAAGTGTATTGGTTCATTTATGTGAAATTGTGTGACTATTTTGGATAGGAATCGGGGGTGAGGACGTAATGTAACTTTATCCTTCTGGAAGACTGTATATGGAGGTTCAGTCATGAGGGCGTTAATTTCTCCAACTCTTCTTGCCGAGGTTATGGCAACTAGGAAAGCTACCTTCATCGACAAGTAGTATACTGAACAGGATGCCAGGGGTTCAAATGGGTGTTTCATACGTGTATTAAGGACCATATTCAGGTTCCAAGCAGGTGGAGGGGGGCGGATGTCGGGGAATAATCTCTGAATGCCCATTAGAAAGCGTTTAATTATAGGATGACTAAGGATTGATGAGTCATTAAGGTGGTCATGGAATACTGAAATCGCTGCCAAATGAACTTTCAGGGAGCTAATAGCGAGACCAGAGTGTTTCAGCTCTAAAACATAATCCAGGACCTGTGGGACTGAAGATGACGACGGTGCAATATTATTACGCTCGCACCAGCTTTGGAATCTCCGCCATTTGAGCAGGTAAGTCTTCCTTGTGCTTATCTTTCTGCTATTTAGTAATATGTGTTTAACAGGTTCTGAACATTGCAATTCGTCCCGAGTGAACCATCGAGGAACCAAGCCGTGAGATGAAGCTTCTTGATCTCCGGATGGTGGGACTGGCCGAGATTCTGGGTTAATAGATCTGGCGTTGGTCATAAAAGTATCGGTTTGCATCGCGATAGAGCGAGCAGGTCTGCAAACCATGGTTGTTTTGGCCAGGCTGGTGCTAGGAGTATGACACGAGCTTGGTCCATCCTGATCTTCTGGAGAACTTTGGGAATTAGGGGAATCGGGGGAAAAGCGTACAGGAGAGATTGGGACCAGGTGATGAAGGAGGCATCGCCCATCGATTTGGGTCCTATGCCTGCTCTGGAACAGAAATGGTGGCACTTTCGATTGAGATGAGTTGCAAAGAGATCGATCACCGGGTTTCCCCATTGGGCAAATATGTCCTTTATTTCTTTGTCGTTGATTTCCCACTCGTGAGTCAGAGGGAAGGTTCTGCTTAGGATATCTGCTGTCACGTTCTGCTTCCCAGGAAGGTAGGATGCGGAGATGGTGACACTGTGTCGTATGCACCAGTTCCATAGGTGGACCGCTTCTGCACACAGGGACGATGATCTCGCTCCTCCTTGACGATTGACATAGAACATGCATGCCATGTTGTCTGTCATTACCCTTATTGGATTGCTGCGTATGACTGGAAGAAAGTGTTTGGAAGCATAACGGACTGCTCTTAGTTCAAGAACATTTATATGGAGGGTGGATTCGGCTTTTGACCAGAGGCCCTGAATGGTCAGATGGCCTATATGAGCATCCCATCCTACGAGGGAGGCATCCGTAGTTAGCATTATTGTCGGTTGGGGTGGAAGGAATGGTATTCCGGGCAAGACGTTTTGTGGTCTGGTCCACCATAGAAGGGAGTCCCTTATGTGTGCTGGAACCGATACCCTTTTGTTTAGGCTGTGAAACTTTGGCTTGTACACCGTTGCCAGCCAATGTTGTAGTGCCCGCATGTGGAGTCTGGCATTTGGGACCACAGACGTGGAAGCAGCCATGTGCCCCAGGAGCTGTAACACTGTACGAGTAGTGATAACTGGGGCATTTTGTAGGGTGCTGATTAGATTTTGTAGTGTAGTGAATCTTTGTGGAGGCAAGGACGCAATGCCTGACACGGAGTTCAGAAAGGCTCAGATGAAAATAATTTGTCTGGTGGGATCCACTGTTGACTTTTCTGTGTTTATGTACAGACCCAGCTGTCTGAATAGAGTGATGGTTTGAGTGGTGGCCTCGATGGTTGCTTCTTTTGTTTGGCCTGCTATTAGGCAATCGTCTAGGTAGGGGAAAATCTTTATTCCCTGAGTCCTGAGGAAGGCAATGGGTACTGCCAACAGCTTGGAGAAGGTTCGAGGCGCTGTTGAAAGTCCGAAGGGCATCACTTTGTACTGGTAATGGAGGTTGTCTATCACGAAACGAAGGAACCGTCTGTGAGAGGGATGGATGGTGACATGAAAGTACGCATCTTTTAGGTCGAGGGATGAGAACCATTCTCCTTGATGCAGCATGGGAATTATCTTGTTTAAAGTGACCATCTTGAACTTTTGTTTCCTGACCTGCCTGTTTAATGATCTGAGCTCTAAGATTGGTCTCCATCCACCTGACTTCTTCTGGACAATGAAGTAGCAGGAGTAAAAACCCTTGCCCCTGTGTTGGCTTGGAACAGGTTCTATTGCTCCCACTCTCAGGAGTTGCCCAATCTCTTGATGAAGGGCTTGTACGTGAGTGTTGCCCCTGAAAAGGGACGGGGAAGGGAAATGTGGAAGTGGGCGGGAAGTGAATGGGATGCAGTAACCCTTGGTCACGATTTCCAAGGCCCACCTGTCTGATGTGATGATCGACCAGGCAGGGAGAAATCGTTTCAGGCAGAATTCGAAGTTCAGAGGAGGTTGGTCTGATGCTGCATGTGAAGTGGGAAGTCTCAAACCCTCGACCAAGACCTCAAAATTGCTGTTTCTGAGGCTGAGGTTGAGTATTTGAGGATGATTGGGGTTGCTGTCTCCTCCTGTATCCTCTGTGTCTCCCTCTCAGTGAGGTGTCATGGTGCCTCTGCTGGTTTTGAGGTTGAAAGTAGGGATGATATCTGCGAGTGAAAGACTGAAATCTAGGTTGCTTCCTTCTATAAGTAGGAGTGTAGATTCCTAGGGTTCGTAGCGTAGCCCTAGAGTCTTTCATGGCGTGCATCGCTGCATCTGTTTTCTCAGAGAAAAGATTTACCTTTTCAAAGGGCAAATCCTCAATCTTAGACTGACGGTCTTTGGGCAAAGCAGCTGACTGGAGCCAGGAAGCCCTTCTCATAACGATAGAAGTGGCTAACGCTCTCGCTGCCGTGTCAGCTATATCTAAGGACGCCTGGAGCAAGGTCCTCGCTACGAGTTGACCCTCATTCATCAGGGATCTTTGTTGTTCCCTTGTACTATCTGATTGGATATCTGAGATTTGTGCCAATTTTTCAAAGAGCAGGTGAGTATAATTTGATAGTAAGGCGGAATAATTGGCAATTCTCAACAACAAGGTGGCAGATGAATATACCTTTCAGCCGACGAGATCAAGACGCCTCAGATCTTTATCCTGAGGAGTGGCTTTAAAATTTTGCTGTTTCCCTCTCTGGTTGGCTGCGTCCATGACCAGCAAATTTGCTGGAGGGTGAGTGAATAAAAATTCCATCCCTTTTGCCAGAATAAACCATTTCCTATCATTTCTTTTATTTGTTGCTGACGTCAAAGCCGGATTCTGCCAGATTACATTGGCTGGTTCCATCAGGGCTGAGTCCATTGGTACCGGTATTTTCGATGGTCCTGAAGTATGCAGTATCTTAAGGAGTTTATGTTGTGACTTGGTGACCTCCTCTAGTGGAATCTCCAGCTCCTTTGCTACTCGTTTAAACAATTCATTAAATTGCTTAGCATCGTCACTAGAAGATACCATGGATGGTATAACCGCTCCCTCTGACAGGGGGTTTAGATGATGTGAATGGAACATGTTGTCCACTATTGAGACAGAGCGTGGCGGAATTGAAGAGCGCTCAGAGAGAGTAGATAAAGGAGGGCTGGGGGATCGTTGTGGTGAGCGAGAACGATGATGATGATGATGGTTATGGTAGTACCGGTGATGAGATTGTCTACTCCGGCATGGGGAGCGATGGTTGTGCCTGGTAGAAGAGCTATGATGAGAAGAGGTGTGGTGGCAGCAGGAGGATGGGTGCCGTGCTTCTCTAGAACCTGCTCTTGACCGTGCATGGACGAATCTGTATGGAGGAGATCTACTTCGGGATCTACAGTCGTAGGACTGGTATGTAAGACTGTGATCCGAGTAAGGTGAGGAAGGATCAGGCCCCGAGCAGCCAGCTGGTGAATGAGGAGGGGAGATATGCTTCTCCTTTCTGCTCCTCTTTTGCGGTGCCGAGGCTGGAACCGGGGTCGGCACCGTAGCAGATGCCGACTGCGCTGCCACTGAGTGGGAGCGTGGAGCCGGCGACAGCTGTTCAAGCGGCAACGGCACCGTGCTGTCAAGCGGAGCCGTGGACGGTGCTGGGGCCGCGTGGTCTGAGGCATTCGGGGCCGCTCTATCCGGAGCCGCAGCTGACGGGGAGGTTGAGCGCCTACCCCTAACCTTCGGCTGTTCAGAGGAGGGTTTTTCGCTCCTCGGCTTGTCAGCCAATCTTGTGCCCAAGGAACCTGAAGCCTTAGGGGCACACTTTTTAGGGGACTTTCTCGAAGGGGAATGTCCCCTTTTCGAGATATTTGTCCCGGTCAGTGAAGCCAGCGTTGAAGTGCAGGTCCGATGAGGCTTGCCTGCCGCGGCTGAACCGGGAGCTAGAGACTTCTCCAAGAGGAACATTTTTAGTCTAAGATCCCTCTCCTTTCTGGCTCTCGCACTAAGCTTGCAGCAGTGGGAGCACTTCTGAGGGACATGAGAGTCCCCCAGACACCAGACACATTGTGAGTGTCCGTCCGAAGCGGAGAAGGGGTCGTTACAGGAAGAACACCTTTTAAACCCTGGAGAGGAAGGCATTTTTAAGCAGGGTCAAGAAGGAGGCGTTAAAGAGCCGGCCGGTCTGAAGCCGGCTCGCGGCTTTTTTTTTTTTTTTTTTTCCTTCAATAGACGAGAGAAAAGGGTAAAGGGGAACTAATGATGAGTGAAAGTCCTCTTCTTTTCATTTTGTCTTTCAGATTTGACTGTCTTCTAACGAGGAAAAGGAGAAACTCCATCTTCACCCGAGGGCGGTTGAAAAGGAACTGAGGGGAGAGGGGGCTGCGCGCGCCAGGCAGGCAGCAACGGTCGCGAGCCGTGGCCGGCGCATGCAGCCCCCTCCAGCACTACTGCTAAGAAGACTCCGCTCTTCGCCATGGGTCGCGATGACACCTGATGTGGAGCACACACAGGGACATCGCTCGAAGAAGAAGCAATAGTTACTTCCTTACAGCTCAGGTGGTCAGTACATGTATACCAGAACACTGGCTTCCGAAAATCCTCTTTATATTGAGCTGAAGTAAGGTAATTGAGCTAGAAGTGGTCAGAAGCTATGCCACAAAGATGCCCTTAAGAGATATTTCAAGAAAGTGGACATTGATGTGAACACATGGGAAACACTGGCAGAAAACCATGTACAGTGGAGTCATGCTGTATCTGAGTCTGTTGAAAAGGTAGAAGAAAAACAATTAGCAACTTATCAGCATTAACATCAGCTAAGACACAACATGACTCAAAACCAACAGAGATATCTCCTGCCCTTTATGAGGCTGATGTTTCCATTCAAGAACTTGACTTGTATTTCATCAGCGTGAGGGAAAATGCTAGTTGCTCTCTATAGTCATCATTGTTTGTAATAGACAGCCAAAACTAAGCCTGTACAAACTGATTTAAACAAACAAAAACAAATTTAGGCAAAATTTTCACAGGGATAGCAAAGTGCACATTTATGATACAAAGGCCACCCACTGCCATGTTTCAGGTCCTTGCTCCAAAGCACGCCACTAGAGCTTCTCAAAAAGAAGGTTGCCAGAATATTTTAACATGGGCAAAACAATGTATTTTTCCTGGCTTTGTTACTGGAAATGATTGACTTCAAGTTGCGTTCCAGTAATAGCCGAAGGAGACAGTTTGGGGGGAGGAACTGGGCCATGAGCTCAGAGAAAGTGGAAGGAAGGCAAAGCCATGGGGTGATGGGGAACACAGCTGGCCAGAGCATATGGAAGGAGGAGTGGAGAGGAGAAGGGGGGTCTCACCAGAGGGGGAAACTATGGGATTTTGAGGCAGGACTGTGAAGGGGGGTGGGAGTAGGCAGCCGCCATCACATATATAACTTGTGGCACGTATCACTCCCCTGTCCCAGTGAGACTACTCGAACAGAGTTTCAACGTGCAAGCGGATGCTTTGGTTGTCCTCTGGGGAAATGATCGAAAAGCTTTCACATGGGTATTCACGAATCCTTGCAATAAGGTTTCTGCGGGGGCCGGACTTCTCTCCTCCAGCACGAAATGCAACCTTGCCCTGCCACTCGGTTATTAAAGCTGCAGGCATGAGTGGGGCACACAGCAAGGAGGCATATGGGCCAGGCATGCCAACCGCAGATTGCAGCATCTATTCTCTCTTGGACAGCGTGACCCTCAGGAGATTGATGTCACACGTGGTCACCTAGGGAAGATGGTGCACAAAGAGTCACCAAACAAGGAATCCCATCCCATCCCATCCCATCCCCTCCCCTCCCCTCCTCTCCTGAAAAGGCTCTGCATCGTGCATTGTGTTTGTTTCTCCACCATGCTACCTCTCCTGTTCCCACTGTTTGTTGGAGAGGGGAGGGGCAGCTCACAGGGATGATTGTTTTCCACAAGCTTTGCATTGCATGGAAGGCAATCAGAGCTGTGTTACTGGTTGCTGTGTTCGGCTCAGAGTAGAATGTGATTTTAAAAGTACAGTTTGCAGCAATTGGGGAGTTCCCGGAGGACTGCACAATTCCTTGCATTTCTTTGCCTGATCTAACAATGGGACCTGTGTTTCTTGAGCCTTACAGTGGATTCACCGACCTTGGGATACTCAAATCCTGCAGAGCGCCTTACCCAGATAAGGAAGAGGAAGTGTAAATCTCGAGATGACATGTTCGCTGAGGTCATGTGCTCCTCCACAGAGGCAGAATCAGAGATCCGTGCTTGGCAGCTGTCCCTGTCTGAGGACAGAAAAGTGGCACGGGAGCAGGATTGCGAAATGCAGCAAGAGATGCTGCAGATTATGCAAGAGCAGTCCGACAGCCTGCGGTGCCTGGTTGAGCTCCAGAAAGAGCTGCAGGCACAGAGGGTCCCCTTACACCCCCTGGAAAATGCACCACAAGTTGTGGTAGCAAGTCCCTCCCACCACCGACCAAGAAGGAACAGAGCCAGGCTGCAATACATGCAATACACTGCCAACCCTGCTGCGCTGCTGGAAATACTGCAAAACAAGCTGAGGTGTTCGAGGCGCTGTCCATGATACTGCAGAGATGAGCAGGCTCCATGGTTCAAGCAGAGAGAAACGGTGCAAAAACTATTTCCTGTGTTTTTGCAAGAAGGAAAGCAGGAAGAGGGCGCATTGCATCACAGGAGGACAGGAAACAGTGCTCCACTGCACTGTGGGATGGCTACCTACAATGCAACACTTCTACATTCAAACTAACTGGTAGCAGTGGGGATGCAAGAAGCCGGGCAGGGAGTGTAATGTGAACATGCTCCTCCACTTTTATTAATTCGGCCTTCTAAGGTTGAACTTAAATCTCACACCAGTGTAGACATGGCCTAAAAATAGATGTTGCTCCCAGCCCTGAATACTATGCCAAGTTGTCCACTGTTATGTGACTAAGCACAGCCCTAGGCAAAGGATAGCACATAAGCTGCAACCACTGAGGAGAAACCCCATGTTAGTGTGACAGAGACATACATTTCTGAGTCACAATTCCTCCCTGGCTTCAGAAAGGAATTTTATATAGAGAGATATATATATAGAGAGAGATATATATATGGCTTCAGGAAGGACCCAATATCCAGGTAGCATACAAGTATAGCAGAGAGATGTACTTACTTCCTTACACAGAAACAGAGCCCAAAACAGAGTCTAGCTCACAATGAAAATAATTCATAACAGGCAAGATGGTTGATAACATATACATACATTATTGTAGAATAATAAATTTAGTTATATATAAATTTATATTTGGTGAACTGAAATGTTACTTATCGCCCATTATGCAAGAAGGTCCCTGACTGATCACTTGGCCACTTGACTACATACGATACTACATTGCAATATATGTGCACAATACAGGAAGCAAACTGATTGCAAATTATTTATGTGCATAATTTGACAAATTAGCTACAGGGATGCCAAGCAGGATATGGAAGTGAATAAATAATTACTTGGGAAAACAGAACACTAAAAATAAGTGACAGTGATGTTATTGAGAAAACTAGAGCAGAGGTTTAATTGGGATCCTGGGGTCAGTACTTCCAATGCTTTTTTTTTTTTTTTAACCTACAGAAATAATCTAGATATGAAGATCACCTAGTCATATGCAGTGGTGTATTAAAATGGAAACCAATGAACACTGACAAGGCAACAATTACATTTAAATTAATTTAAATAATCTCTTAACCCTTCGAACTATCTCAGATCAAACAAATGGGTATAGGTAAAAGTAAAAAAAATAAAATATTTGGAAATAAGTAGAAAGCATTCAGTACATTTTTGTCTATACTGTTTCTTCCTATATAAAATTTGGACCGCTTCTTTACAAAATGTACTTGCTTCTTTATTATATATTTATAGTAAACAAATAGTATTCCCTTGTTTTCCATTTTTTAAATTCAAAATACAAACGGCTCTGTAGTAAAATATGGAGGTACTGACTGTACTTCCAGAATTAGAATTGCATTAGGCTTTGCAGGATCTCAAAGGCTTTCGGGGGGTGGAGGGGATAAAAAGAGGAGGTGAGGAGTGGGAGGCTACTCACCCGGTGCAGTAATTGTGGTTCTTCAAGAAATGTGTTCCTATGGCTGGTCCACTTCAGGTATGCATGCTCCTCATGCACCTTTCATCAGAGATTATAGATAGCAATGCCCACTCATTCTGCTCATGAATCCTATACAGCCCTGTGCTCAATACTGTGGCTATATAGAGTTGCATGGACAAACTGCTCCTCTGTTCATTCTCTACCACAAAGTTCCATTATAGAGAGATCAGGAGGGCAGGTAATGGAGCAGCTAGGGGGATATATATCTCAAAGAATTACAGATACTGCACAGAGTGAGTAACCCCTGCCTTTTCTTCAAGTAGTGACCCCAAAGATGCTCCACATCAGGTGGATTACCTTCAGAGTCCAAAAATTGAAGATAGCACAATAAAGCCAAATATAGCATCAGAAGCTAATCATGGGTTATTGAGTAACATTCACAAAGGTATATATGGAGGTCCAAGTAGCAGCTCTATATATTTCATGAATGTGTGCAACGAGAGTAATTTGTTCAAGCTGGGTTTGCTCAGCAAATAAACAGTTCTGAGCCACCCCTGAAAGCAGCGTATCCACAATCTTCCATGACTCATCACAAAAGTACAGTGAAACCTGGATTATCCGGTCCTCAATTAACCGTTCATTCGGTTAACCGGGATCGCGGAACCATGGGGGATCGGGTGGCCGCAGAAGCTCCCTCGGAGGTCCTGCGGCCACCCGAACCCCTGGACTGTGCTGGGGGACCGGCTC
>ML685814.1:6413323-6464563 GCA_007922175.1 Pelusios castaneus
CCTGATGAGAGCTGGGGGATCGGGTGGCCACAGGAGCTCCCTCGGAGCTTCTGCGGCCACCCGAACCCCTGGACTGTGCTGGGGGGCCGGCTCGAATCGGAGCCGGCCCCCCAGCAGAGTCGAGGGGTTCGGGTAGCTGCAGAAGCTCCGCCGGAGCTTCTGCAGCCACCCGATTCCCCCAGCTGGTTGGCTATCAGCAGGAGCTTCGATTATCCGTGGGTTTTGATTATCCGGATCACGGGCGCCGGTCATTAACCCGGATAATCGAGGTTCTACTGTACCAGATCCTATATGCTGGTGGCTGGAGAGGTGATGTGGACTTTAGTGACTATATTTTGATAGTGCTGAAAAAAACTGTGTGTTGGGAGGTAGGTTTTGGTTGTTACCATGTCGAGGTAAACAAGGACTTTTCAGTGTTTAATTGCAGATCCAGTCTAAGAAGTAGATTTATAACCTTCTGAAAGGCTATGATGGCCTTGCTGTAGGAGTGTCCCTTCCGCAGCCAGTTGTCAAGATACAAGAATATCAAGATTCCTTCTCTGCAAAGGTAAGCCATTACCACTGATAGAACCTTTGAAAGCACTCTAGGGACACAGGAGGAACCATATGGAAGCACTCTGTGTTGAAAGTTGTTTTGAGCTAGGGTGATTGAAACATATAAACCTTCTTATGGGAAGAGTGAATTGCTATATGAAAATATGCACCTTGTAGACTGTGGGCTGAGAACCAATCCTCTTGGTCCAATGATGATATCATTGCTGCAAGTGTCACCATTTTGAATGTTTATGTCTGCAAAGTTGTTGAGTAGCCTTAGATCAAGAACGCCTCTCCACATGCTATTGTTTTTTGGAACCCAGGAATATTTTAAATAAAATCCTTTCCTTGATGTTGCACAGCTACTGATTCTATAGCACACAAGTGCAGGAGAAGAGTCTATTTCCTGCTTTATAAGTAGCTTAAGAGAAGGGTCCCTGAGAAGAGATGAGGAAGAGGGATTGGATGGTGAGAGAAAAGTAAAGTACATGGAGTACCCTACTGATATGATCTCCAAACCTCACTTGTCTGTAATGATAGGTTCCTAAGCCCACCAGAAGTGACAAAGGCGATCACCAAAGCAAGGAAAGCACATAAATCGCTACAGCTGATACGAAGGGGTATGTTCATTCAGAACCCCAACCATCCTCCATCAAAATTGGTGTTTAGAAAATTAAAGTTGCAAGTGTAGTGCCAAAGAGGTTAAGACAACCTACTTGCTTAGAGACTGTTGTATAGGGGGATCCCCTGGCAGGAATCAGAAGCCAGATGGTAGCAGTTCTCCATAATGAGGAGACTCGATTCAATCTCATGGTTCTTTCTGGCTCTTGATTTCAAAGCCAGGCCAAAGTTACACTTTTGAGGATGTTTGACTGCTCAATGTCATGGACACATCAGGAGTGCCTGTCATTCACTGGGACAGCCTTCAGGTACAAAAGGCAACACTTATAACCAAGAGAACGAGGCAATTAAAGCTCTCCAGAGGGTAGAAACAAACTTAAAAGGACAACAGTTCTTACAGCATTTTTTTAAAAAAAATTTCTACTATTACTATCACTACTATAACTACTAAGTAAAACTGGAAGATCACAATTGAGGTAAGCTTAATGCTGACACTCCTGAGGCTCTGTCTCAGGTCAAGAAGGCTGACATGGAACTGAAAGTGGTTAGCCAGCCCACACAGCTCTATATAGCCAGAGAGCTGAATAGGGCACATGTTAAAAGGGAACTGGATAAGTTCATGGTGGCTAAGTCCATAAATGGCTATTAGCCAGAAAGGGGTTAAGAATGGTGTCCCTAGCCTCTGTTTATCAGAGGATGGAGACGGATGGCAGGAGAGTGATCACTTGATCATTGCCTGTTAGGTTCACTCCCTCTGGGGCACCTGGGCACTGGCCACTGTCGGTAGACAGATACTGGGCTAGATGGACCTCTGGTCTGACCCAGTACGGCCTTTCTTATGTTCTTATGTTCTTATGTGTGGACCAAACAGGCACTGCTATCAAAAATCACCAACCAAAGGTGCATGAAGTGCTTGCGCTCAGGAAGTGGAGTGCCCAAAGGGACAGTGCTCAAAGACAAGCATTGTGTTACTTTTTTAAAAAAAGAAAAAAAAGTATAGATTATTCTGAGTAGAATGGCATCTCTTATTTTTTAAGAATATTTTGGGGACTGGCAAATGTTCAAGGGAAAAGAAAAAAATCTTCAAAATATAACACTTTTCAGAAATTTTGCCTGGTGTGCTTCACTGAATTTTGTACTCTATTTGCACAGAACCAATCACACCTACCAACTTCAATAATTACACAGACATCAACATCCACCTTCTTTGAACTACAAACCCTTCCCCATGACTGAAATCTTTTCAACCGTTCTCTTCAAAAGTCATCTACTTACCTGAAAATAAAAACACTAAAACAAAGATAGTCAATTTGCAGCAGTGTCAACATATGATTTCTCCATTTGGAAAGTGCATGGCCCGTGGAGCTGCAGGGGGCTAGGAAGGTGAAATAATATGGGAAAACAACACATTATACATTTCACCAGTGTCTGAAGTTGGAATTAATGTTTTGAAGTATAGTGTGATCATGAGGAATGTAATGCATGTATTGTATTACTGTACATGCTGGAGATTTAGAAAACTGAATAACATTATCAGAGCCATCCTGTAGGGCTGTGATTAACACCCATGGCTATCATTTTAAACATTCCAACTCCTATAGGGAAGGGGGAATTTGGGTTTCCAGTCTACAAAATTACTATTCAACTTCTATGATGTCACAGATGTCAAACCAGTTGAGCCATGCAAATAGCTTTATGTTCATGTGGGTGGAAAATGAACATACATTAATACATCATATTTCCCCTACTGGTCTCCTCGGTTTCTCTTTTGTTCAATGGAGAAAAATAAGGTGCTCAGAGTGATGGCTGCGCAAAGGGTCTGAACTATCTCAGCCATAAGATACCAATTCTATCTTCACATTCATGCAAAAGCACCCATTTGGGGCAACCCAGACTTGCAAACTGGGAGCTAGCTAGCTAGCTAGAAACTACATTAGTTTGAAGTTCCTTGTGAAAGCACGGGGGGGGGGGGTGGAAGGGGCTTTATCAAAGCCCATAGAAGAATCCCAATGCCATAGCATATTAGGTAATTTTAGAAATGTCTCTGTAGATCTCAGTATATTCTTGTTATAACAAAAGATTTTATTCAAAGTGTATTGGACACTACTGGGGTTGTAAAAAAAAAAAAAAAAAAAGGCCTTATCCTCTGATGTATGTTGGCACTTGAATAAAGAATAAGGAATCCTGGCACATACCCTAAGGGACTGTCCAACAGTCAGGCAGGTATGGAAAGAAATGGACACAACAGTTAAAATAGTGCTCATCTTTAGCAACCAAACCTCAGTCAAAAAAAATTATATAAAAAACAAAAGTTTTCTAGATGAGATGTCCTTAAGGGAACACACTAAAAGGAAAAAAACCCAAGTACTTCACATTGGTAAAACTTCTTGTACGAGGATTTTTAAAACACTTGCATGCATTTGTTTGTGAAAGGTAAGATGGCCAGTGTAGAGAGTGTAATGTCATGGGCACAGTTATACTGGCCATCTGACCTTTCACAAACAAATACATGTAAGTGTTTAAAAAACTCCTCATACAAAAAGTCCAACCAATGTGAAGTACTTGTTTTTTTTCCTTTTAGTGCATGTCATCTAGAAAACTTTTGTTTATATATAATTTTTTTTTGAAGACCAAAAAGTGAGAAGGCATCACCGGGAGTGCTGCTTGCCATTGAAACCTATGAATGTTTTGCCATCTGCTGGAGAAAGCTGGTAAAGCACAGGTAAGCAAACATACAGAACCAAAGTTAATATAAAGGTAGTCTAATTATACCTTAGATTAGCTGGGTTTAGCTCCACCACCAAGACTTTTTTGAGGGCTACAACAATCACTAAGTGCATTATTTTACAAAAATGGAAGAATAGACTTATGCTCAGAATAAAGCAGTGGTATTCAGAACTGTCTCAGTTCACAGTCAAAGAAAGAATAGCCTCCCTATTACATAGAGAACAATCATATGAAGTTGAAGAAAACTGGTCCTCATTTCTAGACAGATGTGGATAAAAAAAGTTAAGATGGCTTAAAAAATTGCAGACCTCCCTCTCCCCACCTCTTCCTCTCCACCTCTTTTTTCCCTGTTCATATATGTCTTCTTCTAGGCCTGATCTAGACTGCCACCTGTGGTTGATGGGAGATATGGAAGTTACATAATGTACCCTGCATATCTCCCTTTGACATACTTATATTGCCGTTCTGCCACATCTCCACTGCGCTGTGTAAATGGGAGATGCCCTCTAGTCAACGCAGCCTTACTCCTTTCGGTGGGGTAGATTAACATTGTCAACCACAAACACTTCTGGAATCGTTGAGCAAGTCTCCACAGCCTGCTCAGTTGATCCCCCAGCATGGCTCCCAGCAGCCTACACATACCCTTATTTCATTACAGTTAGCCCCTCATAATATATTAAGTTTATATAGCTTCCAATGGTGCAACACTGATAAGTTGTAAAATTGCATAATTCTATTGGCGATAACAAGAAATATGCAATATTTTGAAACCTATGCTAGCAGACAGACATCTCTCTTTTTGTTTCTTTATTTTAAAAAACCTCAAAAAATTAATCATTTACTCACACGCACCTCCCAATCCCTTAATATGCAGTCTTGTAAATAGTTGTCTCAAGACATAAACGGAGGGAAAAATTGAGCTGAACCAAAAAGAATATTTTTGAAAGGTTTGGCAAAGTGAAAAGTTGAACAGAGATTTGATTTGCATCATGCAAAACATTTCATTTGACCTGAGACATCTTATTTTGATTTGGAGCATTATTTACATTTTAATTTTCTCTAAAATAAAATGTAAGTAAAAATCCATTTGGAATTTTAAAAATGAAACATTTCATTTAAAAAATTCTTGAAATAAAAAAAGTGAGTTTTTAATTATGCTTTTATTTTTAACACAAAACATTGTGGCAAAATTGACACAAATTCGCAAAATGTTTTGGCGTCACCAAATCTGAATTTCTCATAAAAAAAAGTTTTGGTTGAAAAATTTTGCCCAGCTCTACTTACTATTGTGAATAGTCTTAGTGACAAAGTAATAATGCTCACTGTAAAAAATTGCTATGCTCAGCAGTAAGTGATTACAGGATTGGGTCTATCACGATTGTGCACTTTCATCTATCAGTTCATTATTTAATTCTTTCATAATTTATTTTTAAAGTGCTGTATTTTTATTTCTGAAGTTGCCTGTTTATATTTTTTTATTTTTAAAAGGTTGCAAAAGCTTATCCATTGCTTTCTTTTGAGATGCAACATTAATGTTTCTTAGTCACAATAATACACTAAGTTTTACTTTCATTACAATAAAACAAACCAAAGTGATTACTGTGGAAGAAAATATCTGACTTCATACAACATGAAATGTTTGTTACTAATGATCAATCACTATCATAACTTATTAACCATGTTCTCTTATATCCATTTGTACATTATACAAACCACATTTTAAATGCAGCTAACATGCCCATTTTCTATAATCAGAAAAACACAAGAAAACACAGTGTCTTACATAGAATTATAGGACTTGTGATTTACAATAAGAAAATAACAGTGCAACAGCAGAGCAGAAGGACCAGCTCTGAAAAAAATTTACATAAATATGTCCAGTTGAAGTGGTTCTTAAATAGATAATCATTGCACAGAAATGAGCTATATCCTCGTAAAATTATGTTGTTACAAAGAAATATGTAACATTTTAATAAGTGATGCTTATCGTTTAAATTCAACCAATTATCTGACATTTTTCTTGCTAAACAGGCTATTCAATTACAGTACCAAAAGCAATTATACAAATGTATTTTAACTTTGGCCAACATAGTAGTAATTAAATAAAAGTTAATTGTGCTGTGGCCACTATGGCATCACAGTAACGGTATATCTAAATTATTGTCTAATGCCTTAAAAATTAAAATAAAAACAGTAATAGAGTTTAATTGGTATAATTTTGATGGGAATATTACAATTCCTACTATGAAGATTATCACATGTAATATAAGTAAAGTGGCCTGGGCCCTGGAAAACAGAGATGTACTGGCAGTAGAATCTTAAATGAGTTAACCTTTCTTGCCTTTCATTTGAAGGATTTCCATTAATCAGGGCCTGCTTCTTTTCTTCCAGTAGAACACATTTAATGATTAGTTCAAGTTTTAGGTCAATAGTGTTTCAATTCATTCTGCCTTGCTGTGCTGTGTCTAGTGTAATGTAAAGCTCTAGTAGCAGATTGGGTGCTGCAGACCTTGTATTTGAAAAGTGTCAAATGTCTTAAATGCTTGTGATAAGGTACTTTTCACTTGAAACATGCTCCAACTTAACATCAAAAGCCCTCTTACATACAATATATGAGATATGACTAAAGTTGACTCTTTCACCCAGATATGACCAGTATTCCAATTTTACTCAGCTAAATCTAGATATCTTGAAAATACCACTGCTAGTATCAAGCCCGCTTCATAAGTTTTACACCTACTCTGTGTTGATGACCTCTCATCTAAAGATTCACTTTCTTCATTTTATAGACTCATTACCCATGGCGGGCTTAATTTCTTCTGCAAGTTAGGGTAGCAACTATGGGTGAGAGTGTGGGGAGAAGTTGCGGCTTTTTCCATGCAACTACAAACACACAATAGCCTCTCTGTCATTAACAAGTGGATCACATGTTTTTAAAAAATAACTCAAAGGAAAAGAGAGAACATTTTAAAGGAAGCCTGAGCGTGACTACACCATTGTGCAAAGCTATCCACCCAATAAATGCATAAGTTCTGCACCAATCCTAGTAACATAGGAGAAACAAGTACCCTGCTGACACAATGAGGCAATACATTCAAAATTCCTATATTATTAGAATGAATGGCTGAGACTTTAACCACTGACACATTGTACTGGCTAGCGAGAGGGAACAATTTGTGGTTACTATGAAGAATACAGGCATGAGGATGGTGATGATGGGGGGAGGGAGGTTAATAACCCCAGCACCTGCTAGGGAATCATATCCCTACCTCAGTAGGCTGGATAGTGGAATAGCTCCAGATCCACTGCCCAGGATCCCTCCTTTCCTCCCCGATAGGAGTTTCTCCACGAGAGCCACATTCCCAGTGCGAGCAGCTTCCAGCAGCTCCTGGTCCTTGCCCATGGTCAGTAACCAAACAGCCCCTCCCCCCGCACAAAATACTATAGTCAGAGCCGAACCCTTCAAAAATATCCCCTCCCTTGATCAAATGATCTCCTCCTCGCCTAAGAGCCCTGAGTCAAATCCGGGCAGACAGATCCCTGCAGCCCCTCCAGAGCAGCAGCAGCAGCAGGAGAATCACCTCCTCCTAGTTTCCCTAGCTCATTTCTGGGTGGAGTGTGTGGCAGGAAAACGGGGGAGGGCGAGAAGAGAGGAAACGAGGCCAATAAAGGACCTTCCCCCACATATACCCCAAACCCCAGCCTGCAGGGCGGGTGAGGTGGGCAGGCTCAGCCCCAGAGCCCACTGGGGCGGTGGGGAGCGAGAGATAATGACCAGCAGGGAGGGATGAAAGGAGGAGGTGCCGCCCGGCCAGCCCAGGCCCGTTGCTGGGGAGACACAAATCCCGTTCTCTGAGTGGCCGGCTGGGTTTGGGACCGCCCACCCCCGAGCCCCAACGCCTCGCCTCGCTGCTGCTGCTGGCCCTGCGCGGGGATTCTACCACCTCACCCGCCCGGCCCACCCACTAGCGGCGCCTCGCGCTCTGCTACGGGGCCGCGCGCGGCGGGACCATTAGCGGCTGCTGAAGACAAGGCGCTGCGCGTGCAGGGACCGCGGGGGCGGGGGGGAGACGGGGACGACTATATCTATATATATGGCGATAGGTAATGGGTCTGCTGGCGCCGGGGGTGATAGAAGCAGGTGTTCTCGCCAGGGGACGGGCCCCTGGCGGTGGTTCTTGCTTTGGCCTCGGAAAGCTGCAGCTGACTGGGCCAGTCCTGGAGCTCGGGGGAGGGGTGCTGTGGAGTTGGGCAGGTACCTCACGCTGGGATTTTCTCCCACGAAAGCTCATGCGATTAATAAATCTGTTAGTCTTTAAAAGTGTCACAAGACTCTGTTGTCTTTCTACAATAGACTAACACGGCTACCCCTTTGGAATGGGATTGGAGGACAGTGTGACCCCCAGCAGCGGGCGGGGGCTGCCTCGCTTATGTGGGGAGTGGGAGAGGAAGAGCAGCGGCTCAGGGTTGCACTTGCAAATAGAGCGCGTGGGGCGGGCGGGGCGTGGCAACGCTCAGCTCCCGGCCGGGTACCGACACCGTGGGCAACCCAGACAGGTCAGGGGGATGCAGCCGTGAGCCCATGGGGAATGGGGAACATTATATTCCGAGCCATCCAGTAGACCCCTGCGGATTGCGGGAGGGGGATGTGTGCAAAATCCTGGCCCCCTTGAAGTCAATGGCAAAACTCCTCCTGCCTTCACTGCGTCAGGATTTCACTCATTATTGGAGCAGGGGCCCACCGAGTTTGCAGGACCATGGCCTCCCAGTTGTCAGAGGAGGGGAAACGGGGGAACTGCCCCTCCCCCCGCTTGGACTTATTCTTCCCTTGGGCTGGAGGTAGTGGTGCCGACACAGTTTAACTGTGAAACTTCTTCCATTAGGATGATGAAAATCATGATTCTTCTCCCACCTTGGCAGCTGGAGTAGTTTTGCTCTCCAACTGGAGTGGGTTTTATGAGTTTTTTCCTCTCTTGCCCAAATCATTAGCTCATCCTTGTCCAAGGTACTATTTGATACTGTTTATCTATGGAAAGCCAATTAATAAACTTTTCACCACCAACTGATTAGGTAGATTACTTTTTATAATTTCTGGAGCAGCACAGGTGTTCCATGCAAATAAGACAAGGCCCCCTAAGAAGTACTGCCTCATCAAAGTCAATGGCAATGCACCCATTAACAGTAGGTACAGTATCTGCTCCTAAAATAGGCCCTGATCCAGTAAACTGCCATGAGTAAATTTATGCATACATGTGTTTGTAGGATCAAAGCCTTAGTTCAGCGATTCCCAGACTTCTCCTTTATATGGACCACTACATTGTCATTGAAAGATTTTGTGGAGTACGTTCTAACTGCAAATGTGCAAAGAGTGTTGGTTCACATTGATGACACACAAAAAAGCCACTATTTATATTCAGAGATTACATTACACAATGATGTTTGTGAAGCAAATTCCATTGTGAATAATAATGTAACATCAACTATGATACATAAGAGGTATGCAGGATTATATTATTATTATATTATCTTCCCCTCCCCTCACAGACCATCAGCAGTACCCTCGCAAACTATTAGTAGTCCAGAGCCCACAGGTTGGGAACCACTGTCTTATTTAATAACAAAAAATAACGTTTAGTGGACAAGAAAGTAAGGAAGTCTGTTGAGGAAGACCATATTAAATACTCCTGGCCTTCTCCAGCTTCAGTTAAAGTCAAAAGAAACTTACCTGTTGATGTCAAGGAATTGGAGTAAGTCCTTGGGGAATAGTTTTTTTGGCAAACCATTTTCCCCATATTTACCATCAGGGCCGTCCCTGGGGGGGGGGGAAGAGTGAATGGGGCAATTGCCCCGGGCCCCATGGTTATGTGGGCCCCGCGCTGTCCCACTCGCAGCAGGGCAGTGCAGGGCCTGTGCGCACCACAGTCCCTCCTCCCTCCAGCAGCGAGCTGAATGCAGTGGGGCAGGGCGGGCCAGTAGGGCTATGCCTGGCCCCTGGACCAGCCCTCCCCGCCCCCAGGGCGGAGCAGGCAGGCCCAGGGGTGGAACATGTGGGGCATGGTCTGCCCTACACAGCTGGCTCCCGCGCACAGGCCACCTCGGCCCAGGGCCCGGGCCACCGGCTCCGTCCCACAGGTGGCCTCTGTGGCTGGGACCGGCTCCGGCTCCCCCCACAGCAGGCAGCCTTGGCCTCCTGGCCTGAGGCTGGGGCCAGAGCCAGCTCCCTCCCGCAGGCGGCCTCCAGGGCTAGCTCCCTGGGGGGTGGAGTGGGCCAGTCCACCCGCCACACTCCCCTCCAACATGGGGGGCGGGGCCCCGCTTTGGCCAATTGGCCCTGGGCTCCACTCCCCCCATGAGATGGCCCTGTTTACCATATCCTATAACTGTTTTGTTTCATACTCTACTTAATTACATTGCAACTTTAAAAAAAACTGTTTATATCTTTACTTAACTTTTCTCTAACTATAAAAATATACCATTCAGAATCATAGTCTAGCCATGATGCTGCAAATATAGCTGTTCACAGCATATTTAAATAAATAAAATCCACTTTGTATCCAGAAAAAATAATCTTATATATTTTACATTTTTATGATGTGATGTTTTCCCCCAAAATGGTAGCAGACTACTTAATAGGTCATCTAAATGCAAATTATTATTAGTTGTGAAGCGTCTATAAATCTTGCCTTCCTGACAAAATGCTATTGTTTGATATAAATAACATTAATTTTAGGAGTTGATTCTGCAAGATTTTACTCATGTTAGTTGTTTGTGTTTCCATTAAAGTTTATTTTTATATAAATAAATACATGAATTAATGTTTACAGTTTAGTCCTTTAGTCAGAATGGATCTGGATCACATTAAAAGCAGAAAACTAAAATAAAGAAAAACAAAACATCTGAGTCATACAGTTCCAACCTTGAAAGTAATTATAAATGGAGTATCCCCTATATTCCAGAATCTAGATTTAGGCAGCTGTCCATTATATGGCTGGCCAATTGTAGCCTTTAGTTCCATCAGCCAATGGGATTGCCTGTATCTGAGCATCTGAAGTGGCATATGATGTGTATGAAAACATATGCCTGGATCCTGCAATAAACTCTGCACTTGCAAACTCTTGCACCTCTGTTGAGCCCTGTTGAAGTCACTAGAGTTCCATACAGGCTCAGAGGTCTGTTTCTGTGGTGCTCGTTGCAGGATCAGGGATAAAATCTGCGTGTTTACAGATAAGATTGGAAGCAGAGCAAATACTAAGGAAAAATCAGATTTTAAGCATTTGGATTGTTTAGGTGATTGAACCAGCAGATGGCAAATATGACTCAGTGTAAACAAATGTTACATAATTAGTCTGGAGAAAATAAAATCTAAGGACTATGCACTAAGTGAAAATAGCATCCAGGAGACAGATCAGGAAACAAATACGGGACCCGGTTGGAAATATCATTAGGCCGACTTGTGCGCTCATAGACACAGGTAAAACCCCTGCGATAATCCAGCCGTTTAGGAGCTTAAACCCTGGGTCCCAGCCAAAAAAGGTCCCCTGGGCTCCAGTCCCCCAAACCCCTGCAGATAATCCAGCACCCACCCAGCTCAGCACCAGCAGGGCAGGAGCACCGAGAATGCTCCTTCCTGCTGGCACTGGAGCTGGGGGAAAGGCCCTGGGGCCAAAGGGCAGGCTATCCACTCCTGGGCTAGCTGGCCCACCCCCAGTGGTGGGGCAGGCCAGCCCATTTGCTCCGCCCAGGGGGCAGGGCCAGCTGGCTCGCAGCCCCTGCCACCACTCCGGCTCAGCCTTCCAGGGCCCATGGCCCTGCGGGGACTGCGTCGGAGGCCCTCACTCCATACACCAGCCAGACCGCCACCCCACGGGCAGACTGGTGCCCTCTCATCCCAGGGCCCCCACCCTAGCAATGGGGGGACTACATGGGGGACCCCGCTTTGGGAGGCAGCCCAAGGCCCCTGGGCCAGTTAATCCGGCCTCTGCTGGTAAATTAAATGCAGTTCCTTCGGTGTAGCTGAGTTCAGAATATTTAAATTGAAGCCTTCAGTCCAGAGTTCAGCAGCACTAAAATATCTAAACAGAGTACTAGGTTGTGTTAGCAGAAAATATAGAATAATTATTCTAAAACTTAGAAAGCAAAATTGATAAGGAATTTGGACCGAACTATGTAATAGAATGGTTACATGTGGATAAGGGACTAGGGCAGCTGAAGCAGAAAATTCAAAATACTACTTGTTTCTAGAGATGACATTAATAGTAGAGTCCAGTTGAAAAGCAGAATGATAGGATTAAACTGAACCAAAAATGGCAGATACATTGGGCCAGTTGTCCTCCCCTGTTCCTAAAAGGGTTTACATTCTTACGGTAAAGTGCCACAGGACTCTGTTGTCTATGTACCACAGGTATGTTAAATAGACTTAACATGTAGGAATAGAGCTGTGTGTTATTCTCTGAGCGATAAGGATAGTTTTGTAAAACAGCCAAAAGATGTTTCAGTGCCTGAACAGAATTTTGATTGTGATTTTAATATCCAGGCAAACATTTTTCATTTGCGTCCATTGTGGCATCATTCATCCAGTTCCAAAATTTCTCTGCAGCAAAAACATATGTCTTGGTTTCCATTTTCTTTGTATTTGCCAAAAATAAACCAAAGACAGCAGTTAGCATAACTAGAAACTTCTTAATGTATTTGTCACTTCAAAATACTAAATACCATTGTAACAAGTGTGTTGGGGAGTTCTTTTATCAATTGTTTTTACACTGCCACCATCACACAGTTTTCTTATCAGGACAGAGTATAATTCCTTGACTTCCCTTTCTTCCTTTACTATAACAATTTGAAGGCAGATTAAGATTGGTTGTTTTTTTCTCTCTCTCCCTCCTTTTTCCCCTTTGTTTACAAGAAAAATTATAGATAATCTCAAACAGCTGCATAGCATACATAAGCATATCACTACCTAATAATTCAAAAGGTGAGTTCTCATCAATTCTCCAAAACAAAGATTGTGTAAAAAAAGGCAAAGAACTCAATCGAAAGTGCTGGTGGCCATTATAAGTGACAGCTACAAATAATGAATAACCTATCAAGTTAATTTTTGCAATAAAAGAAAATTTCTTGTCTCTCTCCCAACATTGCATACCCTGAATGAGGTAAGGGACAGTTGCTACCCCTGTGCCCAAGGGATTAAGGGTATTGCTTCCTACATACTCCTAAAGCGGTGCATATTACCCCAAAGACTTTGAGAGTGTTGTATCTTTTGGGCAAATATAACATGAAGGAACCAAATAGGCACAATACAGTCCAAATAATACACAATGTGCAAAGCTTAGCTTCATATACACCCTGCTGTTCTAGAAGATTTCAAAATAGAACACAGAAAGCACTATGAGAGGGGCTGGATTGTCTTCCACGGAGGAAATAAATGGAACTGCTCAGCACCTCTCAGGAGAAAACACCTAGCGCTTTGCTGGATCAGACCCCTAGAGAAATTAGATAAAATGATCAGTAATACACTGAAATTAAAATTAGACAAATGCAACTAATACAGCTAAACAAAAATAATCATGACCATTTATGGAAGGGAGACACTTGGAAAGTAATACTTCAAAGAGCCTTGCCATGCAAGTTCCATGAGTGTAACAGATTTAGATAAGATGTGGGGGTCCCCTCCAGCCCCTACTGCCAATTGTTTATAATGTTCTTCCCCCACTCCCTCCAGTTCATAGCACATGAGGCTTCTCTGAATAAAACAGACAAAAAAAAGGTCTTCTCTCTCTTTCCCTAATGAGAGAGGGGACTCTATCAAAACAAAGACCTGGCTATCAGGCCTGGATTCCATCTTTTAAGCGTCACCTGTCAGTGGGTTTATCATCTTTTACTGGAGTCTACCTCCAGCCCCTCCTCTTGGGGAGCATTGTGATACAACAGCTGTGCCAGGGCCATGTGGCTTCTCCGGCAGTGAGGCCTGCTTCTCTTTCCCTTTCAGCTGCCAGATTTTCCCTTCTTAAATTTCCTGCTCCCTTTCCCTGTCTTCTCTCCTGCTCCCTGCAGAGCAAGCCTTGCAGGTGTGCCTCCTTAAAGCTGAACTGGCCCAGAAGAGCTCTTTAGTTTCTTCTCCACCAAGGAGAGGGTGTGTCCTTTCACAATTTGCAATAACATATGAGGAAAAAGCAATGCAATTTTTAATGGCATACTAAAAAATGTTGTATAAAGGGGCGTGGAAATAATATTCTGTTTATACAGCTCTGATTAGATCATGTCTTGAATGCACATTCAGTTCAGGGCACTTCATTATTGGATGGAGGGAATTCAACAAACAGCAAAAAGAATCAAATTATGTCCTCTTGTTCTATAGGTATACAAGTAAGAAAATGGTCCTCCCTCTTTTGTGTCCCTACACAGTAGCAGGATGCAATTGCAGACTGTTCTTTCTGCGTGCCAACTGGGGCTCAAGACATACCAAAGGAGAGGAGTCAGGAAGGGCCTTGTTTCCTCAAATACTAGCCAGCAGAGCTGGCTAACCCCACAGTGAGGAATTTGCTGCATTCTTGTAAGAGTCAATCTAATAGGAGGGAGTTTGCTCTTCCTGAATGCCCTGGAGCTGCATGGTTGCACCTACACACTGAGAAGTGAATTGGTGGGGTAACTGATGTACATAGCAAAGGGGTCACCATCAGCCATAATGTACTTTGCACAATTCTGCCCAAATAAGGGTTAAGATTAACGAACATATCACTTAATTTTTTTACATGCATTTGGTGCATTAGAGTGGGGCGAATGAGCAGCATAATTATTCGCACAGTTCTCCTGTCCTGTGCTAGTTTTACATCACTTTGTTCTCAAAATATGCCTGACTATTTTTCATGCATTAAATGGAAATGTAGAATGAAATGTGATTGCTTGTAGGTAAGAGCAGCATGCTAATTAAATACCTCAGTCCAGCTCATGAACTGATAGATACAATATAATATAAAAACTTTGGCTGTATTGCCCAATATGTAGCTTTTTGCCATACCAATCTCCTATATTTTCAGACAGTACACTGCAGTTTTTGTGTGACTTGAAAACAGTCTGTCCCCCACTAGTCTTCCATCTGTCCACACATGCCACGCATCAGCTTTTTGTCAGCTGTTGGTATGTTAAGAGGAAAGCCTGCTCTGAGACATGCTAGCAGGGAAAGGCACAGAATAGAGCTGAAGAAATAGATTACCATCAACACAGAGCACAAATGAGATTCTTGGGATGTGCAGCACTATTTATATAAACATGAACAAACATGATTCCTGCAAAAGAATACAAAGAGACCAGGCAAGCTACCTAAGCAGTGGCTGGTGCACCATGGGAGGGTAGTAGGAGGATTATTTGCACAGCTAAGGCAATTTTGCCAATGATTCCTATCCTCACTGCTTCTCCAGTGGTGGAGACTGGATAGTGGAAGACTACATGGTGATTAGCCTTGCTGAAATCAAGTCTAACCCAAAGGGTGGCGTGATCGATCACCTGTGCATCCATTGGTGCATCTGAGTGTCTGGCTATGTTCTCGTATGACCAAATGGTGGTTAGTACAAGAAATTTTTCTGTACACAAGTCCTTGAAAGAAAAATCATTTTCAAGCCCCCACTGGGGGATGGGAGTGTAGCAGCATACCTCACCCATACAAGACTGCCTCATAGGTATCACTTGACTTATAATAAGTCAGGCGCTCAGGGTGAGGGGACTGTTGATTCAAGAAGAAAGATTCAAAAGTGTATGGTTTGGTTAATATTAATTAAGGGAGGGACATAACTCTCTACATGGTATAAGGTGGTATAATTGGGAATGAGAAGAAATATGAAAGAGGAAAATGCAAAATGAAATCAGGAGAACTTCTAAATGGTGTGTCAGTGAGACTTGGGAAATAGAAATGGTAAAAATCTCATCATCTGAATAACTGAAAACTGGCATGGACAAAGCAATAGCAAATATTCAATAAGGAGCCATCCTACATTGGCTGTGTAATTAAGTAGATGACCTAATAAGTCTGAAAAATTCCTATGGCAGCATCTAATAAAGTCATGGAGTCCAGGAGTGCAGTCTCTCCAGCAACTGGGATCCAGGAACATACCTGCAGGAGAAAGAGCAAAAGGGAGCATGAACCAGGAAGAAACATGTTTCTTTATTCTTCTATTTTCCTTAAACACAGATCTGGCCTTGCATCCATGATGACTTGCCCTGGAGATAACAGTAAACCTGGAGAATGGAGAGAAATGAATGGAGAGAAAGCTTTACAGAGACTTTGTAGGAATCATTGGAGAAAGGTAAAGAAGGATCAGGAGAAAAACTGATCATCTCTTCTATTCTTTTCCGTTGAGATGAAGATACTGCCAACCATGGAACCAATAAAGCCTATCTCTTCCTTGAGCTCCAGTCCCTCAGATCCAAGGAACATTTGAAAGCTGAATAGTTTACATCTCCCACCAATGTAAAATTCCTATTTGAATCTGAAAATGGACCTAGAGTCTTTTAGTCATGGGCAGGCTTGTGCGTGCTCACATCCCAAGACCCAAATAATACCAACCTTGTTCCACTCCTTGTTTTCAGCTTTGCTCCCACTTTGTTCCTTTCTTGTTCCTGATTCTGGGTTTGATCCTTAGCTCTGACTCCTGATTCCTGACTGCAGCTCTTACCATTGGTTCTGGCTCCTGTTTCTTAACTTTGGCTCTACCCAAAAGGCCTGGTTGCTCACTGCTCTGTCCATTAGACCTGACCATTCACTGCTGTGTATACAAGGCCCATCCACCTACACCCCAGTCCATGGCATCCCTCTTCTTTTTCCTTGTTTTGCCAGAACCCACTAACTTATACTTACTATTAAGCTATAATTGTACTAAAACAATTATAAAGGCACTTTTTCTGGCACAGTTGGAAGGAACTGAGATGGCAGGGAGTGCTGCACCCCTTTATAAAGTCTAGTACTCAAACATTTGGAGATGCTGAGGGAAGAGGTAGGAGGGAGTGCAAAGGTGGTCTAATGGCTACTGGTTGGGCAAGGTCCTATCATTAGTCACAAGGCAGCGCAATATCCATCAGTAGGGATATGCAGAGCCATCAAAAGAACTTCAAGTCCTTTTGTTTACCACCTCTCCCCTACACTGAGGGCATCAACTCCTAGAAACCAAATATATAGCACATTATGTGCATAGTACAATAAAATTAAAGGTAATGAGATTAACTCCCTGTTGTTGAAACAGTTTCTCAAGACTCATTTCAAGGAATCTCTTCAATTCTTGTAAACATTGTAATTTTGAGGTCACCTTTTTTGTCATCTAATCAGAAAATGCTTCTGCTAATTGCAGGAAGAAAATTACACTTCACTTCTCAGGTCATTACCACCTCCGAAGAAATGGTTTGGACACTTTTGACTCAGTTCATTTGATATTATAAATGGTTAGTTAGTGACAAGGTTCAAGATTAAATTAAGACTCTGCAGACAATAGCATTAACATGCTGCTTTGAGGAATACAGCAATTAATTAATTCACCAGAATCCTTGGTGGATTGTACTCACCATTTAAACACTGAAAAGCTGGAGATTGCACTTTTAGAGATATGATAGCTAAGACTTTGTCTAGGTCATCTTAAAAAAACCTCAAGAATTTTCTAGTTTTTTTTCTGGTGAAATGCTTTTTCATTTATCAGGAAGAAGTATCTTATAAGATACTGCATGTGTTTTATGTTTAGGATGTAACAGATTTTCTGGATTTCATCATATATTATGCATTTTGCCAGAAATCCCTAATTTCTCTAGCAAACTCAACTCAAGAATGATGTCAACAGCTGCAGTTGTTTTGGTATCCAATGTAT
Source organism: Pelusios castaneus (assembly GCA_007922175.1). Lineage (NCBI taxonomy): Eukaryota > Metazoa > Chordata > Testudines > Pelomedusidae > Pelusios > Pelusios castaneus. The sequence goes on from ML685814.1 coordinate 6,431,047, forward strand.
TATCAAATTTTGTACCATTCCCAGAACACTGGAAATGATGTGAATTGTTACACTGCAAGGTATTTCTCTACTTACAATGACTTTAAAGTCCATTAGGAAGATTATTTCTGTTTTGTGTATTTTGACCTGAGGTATTTTTGTTATTAAAGAGAACATAAGAACTGCCATACTGGATGTGACAAAGGTCCATCTAGCCCAGTACCTTCTTTTTAGACAGTAGCCAGACAGGTGCTTCAGAGGGAATGAACAGAATAGATTCCTTCCCTCTAACAAGATTAGAGAGAAGGAACCAATCAGAATACTAACCTGACGAGAATGCATCTGCTTTTTATGCTGTTTTTTCCAGCTACTTGTGTTGGGCTGTGGTGTGGGGATTACTTTTTTTTATTATTATTTGAAATGATTACATTCCTTTGATAAATTTCATGGAGATTGCTTTTGATACTATTCCCATAGGCTGGTTTTATTCCTCTGTAGTCATTCTTCCTGGAAGTTTTTGAGACACGAAACATGACGTAGAAAGAAATAACCCCAGATAACTTTCCATTCATGCTAATCTATATAACTAAACCACAATTGTATATATGCACGGCGGGACGTGGACGCAGCTCCTGCGTGCGCATATAACTGATACAGCTATGCGTGCGCAGCAGCTGAATCCACGTCCATGCCGTGCATAAGCCTGTGGATTAGACAGCTCGCGCGCACGGCTGCCCTCCCGCCCACCCAGCGGCTCTCTGCACAAATCAGCGTCGCCTGTTGATCAGCGTCGCCTGTTGCTGCCTGGCTGCTGACTCACTGATTGGCCCGGTGACGCAGCCGGCAATGAGCCCGCCCATTCAATTTGCGATTCTTTAGAGAATCGGGGGTTTACTGGTAATAATATAAAATATCTTATGTTGCCATTTAGTGCTGGTGAATGTAGTCAGTTATAAGGTCAATGTGTCTAACATTTTCAAAATAATATAGATGATTTACTCACATATATTCCATTAAAATTGAGCGGAGTGAAAACAAACATTTTCCAGTTAGCTGCAAAGCTAAACAAAGGAATTGAAGATGTACAAGCAAAGTGGCTTATCTATGTAATGAGAAAGGAAGCTTCCAAGAACAAGTTTTCAGTACTTTACATTTCAACGGCAAAGATGATGATGATGATGATGATGAAATTCTGCAAATATGATGAGTATTTTATTGCAAAAATGGGATATAATGTACAAGATAATATATTTTAAAATAACTCTAGGCAAAGGAACTGAATTTTTCGTAGAAACCCATATTAACTGGAAAAATATTTAAAGAGCAAAGCAAAACTGAGCAGATCAGAGTTAAAAATAAAAGAAACTAACAAAAAAAATCCTTATTTTAAATATTGCCATATTAATCATTGCCACAAGATAAAAACTCAAAATGTGTGTGCTGAGATTTTCATTGGGTTTAAGAAGACTGCTTACAGAACAAGAAATCAAACAGTGACAGTATATGATAACCATAAGGAAATGAAGCAGTAATATGATTTCTTGTATTACCATCTAACAATGGTTTCAAATACAGTGTCTTATCGGTTATGGTACTTGCATTTATTTGGTGATGTCACGTGGGAGGAGAATACCTTAATACAGTTACTACTGCTGAGAATCAGTTGGTCTAACTGTAGTGTTTCCATTCATAAGTGTCCAAAGTTTTGCATGATAATTCTAGCTTCAACAAGGCATTCCAATACTCTAAAACAACTCTTGACCAGTACAATGTCATTATATTGTGATGATGATGTTTCACAAAAGTCACCCTGAATGAAGTTATATTGAGATATGGCAACTTAATATCATGACCTGCCCATTATTCGCCAGGAGAAATTGTTAAAGGCAGCATTTCCTCTTTTAACAGTTGCTAGACCAGAGTATCATTACCTTCAGTAGGTCTCATGGTTAATTTATGAGATACCAATAAATTGACTGACTGACTGACAATCAAGTGATGGTAGTTCAAAAAATAATTTGCGTTAAGTGAATGTATGAACCAACCAGTTCACATTTGCTCTTTTCCAGGCAAGACCATTTCCTTATGAAAACAGATACCCACGTGTGCGCCTAACCTCATAAGACACTTATGTAGAAACTGATATCCTTTGTCTATGGACACCAACTCCAACCATTTTAAAATGGCTCTTTACTAATTGTGGAGATTTCACTTTTTTGCTTCTAAAATATGCTGTGACTTTTTCTTAACCAACACAAAATTTTGCCGTGAAGACAGTGCTGAGTAAAGATGTAGTAAGTACATGCTTTAACATTTGAATAAAGTGTGACCTAAGTTTAGATAAAAAAAGGAATGAAAGCAACAGTGAGGAAAAGGCAGGGGGTATGGCAGGAAGAGGACAAACAAAATAGGGATGGGATTACATTGTTCTGTGAATCCATCAGGTCAAGTGTGTTCCCTATGAAATGTCCTTCCTATAAACTGCTATCATACACCTATTTATGGTCTTCATATCTTTTGGAATGTTTTACTTGGGGAGAGATTCCACACCAGCAGTCAAGATGATGTTTTAGCTGTCTTTAGACAGTTTAGCTCTGCTATTTGTTTTATTAAAAAAAAAAAAAAAAAAAGGCACATCCTTAAAACTTGCTCTAAGAGTTTAGGAAAATCTGAAAGTTGGGGGGAAAAAAGTTATCACATTTAAAATATCTTTTTGTAATTAAAACTACTGTGGAATTTTTCCATGAAATCCTGTATCCATTAAGCTACTCAGAATTTACTTAGCAGCCAAGGGAATTTAAAGAAACAGAATTTTGTCCTTTTCTTACTTGCACTGGTTTTGTTCTTCTGTAACACCGCTACCCTCGAGTTACTGCTGATTTAGATCAGCTCAAGTGAGAGGAGAATTAGGTCCCCTATTTCTAGTGAAAAGAGAACATCTTATCTCATAAATGCAATAAAGAGTATTTCAAAGAAAAAGTCGTTTTAAAAACTAAATACAAGGGTATATATAGAATATATAACTGAAACTTCAGCATGTTTCCTTGTTGCTACCAAAATCAACATTCAGGCATGTTTTAATTAGACTTGATTCACTGTGCTCTGCTTCTTCAACAAAAATAAGAACAATTTTTTCTGCCTTTGTCTACACATTTCTTTATAAATATAGCACCTATTTCAATGAATTTCCGTGTGTGCTAATAGTGTGTATGTACTATGGTTCTTTACCCTCGGTAGGAGTTTTATACTTAAGTGAGGAATGCAGGATCAGGCCCTACATTGATACAAAGCCATAAAGGGTGAAAATTACACTAATGCAGAACTGCTCTGCATCATTAAGCCTCATGATGGATTGTTCTTCACACTATGGACTGGACAGCATCTCCAGTTCAGCACTGCACAGGTCTGCTACAAAGTCCGGAATTCTGTGACTAACAACTAATGCAAAAGGCCTGAGGCTGCTATTCCAACTTAAACTGTGAGATTGGAGGGGAAAAGGTAAGTTTGTCTTGTGGTACACCCCCACACCATGGTTCCAAGTCGAGGTGTAAATTTCAGCAAATATTTGAGTTGATTGATTGCTCTTCATTAATTGTTGACAAGACCATTTTCAGTTTGTACAGGAGGGAAGAGACATTGTTTTCAAAAGGGAAAGTTACTGCACCAGCATTTGGCTGCAAATAAAGTCATTCTTTAGCATTCTGTGCTATACGTCCCAACTACCAGGATGAAAGGGATATTCCTTATACAGATCCAGTCACATTGCAGCTTGCTTGCTTCTGATTCCAGTAGTGTCTTCACCCGTGCTAGGCCCCCAACACTGAAATACTTGAGACATGTTTAACTTTATTCATGTGAGTATTAGCATTGACTTCAATGTGACCAATTGTGAATAAAGTACGTACGTACCACATCAGCCATAGGAAACCTGCTATTGCCTGGAATTAGTCAACAGAGGTCAAATATGTGATTCCAAGAGAAACAAGAGGCACTCAGATGCTAGGTGTACCTGTTAGCACTACAAATTCAGCAAGGATTGGAATAGCTACAACAAACAGCAGGTGTGGATTAAGGAGAAGAGCCAACCACTCATGATTCATGGGATGAGTCATGGAAGTTGTTAGAGAAGGTGAGTTGTGGGGGGGACTGGAAGAGTCATAGGAGTTGGATGGCAGAGCAGCCTGAGATGTTGCACAGGAGTGTAGAGAAGGAAAGGAATTATCTTGGAGAACTATGGGGCAATGGGTGGAATAAGGAAGTTACATTCTTGGTGCATCTCTTTGCAAGATTTTTTTAAATTGCTACTTACCAATGGTCTGGTACCATGGTTGATGTAAATATCATAAACGTAGTGTGTGCCAAGATGGTTCTTTGAACTGGCATGGGATCTAAAAGTGAGTTAAGCTGTAACTCTTAGCCTAATTATTGGGGCATTCAACACTATTTCTAAAGATGCTAGATCAGCATTAAATTTATTTGAGGGCAATTTAAATTCACATGAAAACAGCAAATATAGGCATGGCAACACTTCAGCCATGAGCCCTCTGGAGTCAATTTACAAAGTGAATTTCATTCCTCCCCAACAACATACGCATACCGTTATCCCCTTCATTAAGGATAATAGATGGTCCTTCCGTGAATAAAAAAGGTTCTGCTGCTGATACAAATTTTATTCCTATGATTTGAGTTTATGAATGGTAGCAGAGCGCTGAGCATGAATTACAGATTTGTTCTTAATCTAAGGCCATCAATTGCCATTTATAATTTAACATATTAAGGCTTAGTTTTTAAAATGTCATTTCAAAAATTAATAAACTATCTTTCCATTTCCATGATTTGAGTAGAGAAAATGGATTTAAATGGCAGGATGTTATCCTTCTCAGTAACACCAAGTGTACTTAGCACAAACAACCATACCCATATTTTTTAAACTGTTCCCAGGCACTGCACAGTTACTGTGAAAGAACTCTGAGCATTCAGTGTCAGAGAGCAAACAGCAAGGCCAGAATGCCATATTCAGTATCGCCACAAGCAGCTTTTTAAAGTGAAAGACAAATTACCTTGTGCTAGCAAGGATGCATCTGGTATTGCTGATTTAGTCTTTCTTATGGTTTATAATTAACAAAACCTCAAAGCAGAAAAACAACATTCCAAAACCTAGCAGCGCATTAGTAAACACACTACATTTCTCTCTCAGATATTTGGATCTGATCCTTAGCTGGTGTTAACTAGCCTACCTCCATTAACTTTAAGATTTATACCAGCTGGGGAGTTGATTCTCAGATTATAATATCAACACTTCATTGTCTTAATACATACCATAACTATTTATATTTAGTTTCTCCTTTAAGGTTCAATCTTGAATTCATTTTTTAATTCTTATTCAGGCAAAACTTCCAGGGACAGATTAATGCAGGGACTATAGGGGCTGAAGCCCCAGGCTCCGAGCTCCAGCCCCTATGGCCCCTGCCCGTTCCAATCCCCATCGCCCTGCTCAGCACCAGCAGGGCTTGGGGGGGGGGGGGGGGGGGGGGGGGGGGGGCGGGGAGGGCCCTTGCCTTGCCAGCGCTGGAGAGAGGGGTGGGACCCTGGGGCCAGAGGCCGGCTCTGTGCTTCCACCCCGTCCCTGGGACGGCTGGTCCACCCCCAGTTGTGGGGCAGGCCAGTGCCTGTTCACTCTCCTTCGGGGGTAGAGCCAGCTGGTGCTTGGCATGGCCTACCAGGGCCCGTGGCCCTGGGGAGCTGCACCAGAGGCTGCACCACACTCCAGCTGGTCCCGCCTCCGGGGACAGACCAGCTGGACTGGGGCTGGGGCTGAAAAACCCTATGGCCCCAGGGCCTCCCCAAGCGATGGCCCGCCTGCAAGCCAGCATGGTGGCAAGCAGCCTGGGGCTCCGAGGCCAGTTAATCCAGCTCTGAAAACTTCTACTCTTTCACCAGAGTAAGGGTTTCAGGAAGTGGGCTCTTAAATAATGTACAATACACTCTTCTTCTAAAAATTCCTAGTAAAAATCATAGATTTTAACCAACTATTTTCATCAGTGCAAATTTTGTATTAGAATATAAGACTGGACATACTGTGTCAGACCAATGGTCCTTCTAACCCAGTATCCTGTCTTCTCTCAGTGGCCAGTGCCAGATGCTTCAGAGGGAATGAACTGAACAAGGCAATTATTGAGAGATTCATCCCCTGTCATCCAGTCCCACTACTTGGTAGTCAGAGGCCTAGAGACATCCACAGCATGAGATTGCATCTCTGACCATCTTGGCTAATAGCCATTAATGGATCACTTATCTACATCTTTTTTTAACCCAGTTATAGTTTTGGTCTTCACTATATCTTCTGGCAATGAGTGCTACAAAACTTGACTGCGTTGCATGAAGAAGTACTTCTTTTTGTTTGTTTTAAACCTGCTGCCTATTAATTTCATCAGGTGACTCCTGGTTCTTTCTTACTGCTTCACATAAACAACACTTCCTTATTCATCTTCTCCACAACATTCATAATTTGATAGACCTCAATCATAGCCCCCCTTAGCTGTCTCTTTTCCAAGCTAAACAGTCCTGGTCATGTTAATCGCTCCTCGTATGGAAATTGCTCTTTATCCCTAATAATTTTCGTTGCCCTTCTCTGTACCATTTTCAATTCTAATGTATCTTTTTTGAAACTGGACAAACAGAACTGCACGCAGTATTCAAATTGTTGACATACCATGGATTTATATAGTGGCATTATGATATTTGCTGTCTTATTATGTATCCCTTTGTTAATTGTTCCTAACATTCTACTAGCTTTTTTGACTGCCTCTGCTACTGAGTGGATGTTTTCAGAGAACAATCCACAGTGATTCCAAGATGTTCTATATAAACCTTTAATATAAAACAGTTCCATAGTCTGAATATGTAAAATCAACCATAGGATGTTAAAGCCTTTGATAGATCTGTTTGCATATCAACAAGTAAAACCACCCTCAATTTTCTGTGGTGCAGAAACAAGTGTAGTATCAATTAAATGTCTTCAGTTGCCAGATTTTTAAGGTCACTAGTTAAATTATTCAGTAATTTACTTCTAGCAAAAAACCAAAGTCTCAGAGGAATGTACATTTTTGTTTGTTGATAAAACCAATTAGAAGCACACACTGAAAGTCTGTATTTTGTGCTTTTTTTATTTATACATTTGTCTCAGTTCTTTTAGCTGAAAATTATAGTTCAATTTGTACAAATCACCCATAGTTTAAACTGTAGAATTACACTCATGTAATTTCACAAGTTTAACAGGGTAATTAACGATCCTCAAGTATTTTTTTTAAACACAGTAATATACAGTTTATGAATCCTAGCAAGTCTTCGTTTTTTAACAAATGAGCAGTTACATATTTAAATACACTGAGCCAGATCCTTGGTTGTGGCTGATCCATGCAACATATGAATCGGGGTTTGCGTAAAGGTGGCTTAAAGCTGATCTTTGCACATACCCTGATCCTGTTGCTATCTGTGCATGGCAAGTCCCTCTAGATGGGGTAGAACAGGTAAAGGGAAGATCTGCATTATATCAGGCTGCAATACCCACAGTGAAGCCAAGGACTGGCATGGCAAGTGTATCCAACACTATAATTCTTTTCCTAAGGTCCCAGTCCTTTACCCAGGTATCCCAGAAGTGGAAGAGACCAGTGTAAGTCTCTATGCCACAGGAGGTCACCCTGCCTGGGCCAGTTATACTGACTTTAGGCCAACTTGAGGCCAATTATGTTATGTATTAATGGCCTTAGAATGTGGTCCATTCAGTTTATAGTGCAAATGTAATCTCCTTTAAAACAATAAACTCATTTAATCTTAGCAAATAAAGATATCGTGTATCAATGATGCATGGAACACATTTTACTCAATTACTCATGTAAACACCTTCCCTTAGTCATTGAACCATCTCATTATCAGATCTGTTCCCCAGATAACATTTCCTCCAGATATTATTAAAATTCGAGGATCATATCCTTGTTAGGAAAATTAGTAAAATACAGTATAAATTGATTTTTCCTGTAGTTTAAACAGGGCTAAACAAAAAAACCACAACTGCAGTATCTAATCGTAATCCTTTGTAAATTCACAGAGTAGCATTTATTCCACAAATATATTGTTCTATGCTCATGTCAGAAGACAGTCATCCCCTAATTCACAAACAGTATTTAAATACAGCCCTTCTTACTCTAGTGCAGTATTTGAAATACATTATCCACTACTCTTGATGTTCAATAGTCATCCTCTTTATACGATGAAGCAGAGTATCTTTTTCCATGTGGACCTCAGCCAGGGCCATTTTAGCCTTGGCTAGTTCCTGTTTAAGACATTCATTTTCTTCAATAAGCTGAAATGATTAAATTGAAAAAGAAAGGTATTAGTACTGCTGTGTACTGCCAACTTTCTCCAGTCAAAGTAACATTTACAAATGCTCAGCCCAGATGCTTACCCTGCTAGTTGGGGTGCTGCTTTGATGGGGTAGGGAGAAGTGGAGAATGTTCTGGAGCTGGGTGATTGGCTCATATTTGGTGATAATAGAACAAGGTGGGGGGGGGGGTTGATGCAACAGTTTGCTGCCAAGACAAGATGGTCACTACGGGCTCCTTGTGTCAATCCCACCCTTAACTTAGTGGCTGAATATTTGACAGTGTCATGGGCTAGGCTGATTGCCAGTTAGGGGTTCTAGGAAGAGATTTTTACAATATGGCAAACCGCTGTGTGTGTTCTCACCCTCCCCCTAGAACCCAAGAGGTCTGGCTTGGGAAGTTTAAATTACAATTGTTTCAACTTTGGCAGGCTGCAGCGAGGCTGGGCTAGGAAAGGTCTGACTGAGCTGCCTGGGTATTAGTTTGGATGCACACAGTGCATGATGAGGCAATATGCCTCTATGTCTCATGCAGCTGGTGCCTCAACCTCTTTCTAACCCTCTTACCTCTTGTGTGAAAAAAGCAAGTTGGATGGATCTCTGGGAAGGCTTGAGGATATAGAGAAGGCATGGCCTTCTCATTCCCTTTGAGATTTTTGGTACCAGAGCCATTGATACCAGCTGAGATCCACAGTGGAACAACCATGCCAGCTATTTAGGGGTGGATACCCCAATTCGGAAATAGTTTTAAATAAAGTTGCATCCCTCTGCAATTAACCATAATATGGCATCTGTGCCTTGCTGTTTCTGGGTTCACACAAAAACAACAAAAATGAAATCCTACCAGTCAAAATAGAAAATCTGTAACAAACAGTTTTGATAGTTTATTACTACAATGCAATTTATAAACTTAAAATAAAAATTAACTTAGTTTTAGTATTACCTGCTCTCTGAGGAAATCAGCTGGAGACCATCTTGATGCAGAAGGTCTGGGAAATTCTGGAGATGTCTGAATGGCTTGAGACACATATTCCCGTGTTTTGTGTCTGGTAACTCCACTCACTTGCTGCACTGTAGCGTTCAATTTCTTGTCATTCAATACATCATTACTTAGTGTCTGATTATCTGTTTCACAGAAACACAGCAGGAAGTTTGAAATGTTTTGCTTTTACTGCATCTTGTCAATACTGAATTAAAACAAACAAGTTTAACATTAAGTATTAATGTACCTACATGTTCTTGTCAATATTACATTAAAATAAAAAAATATTTATTTTCTTAGAAGGAAGAAAAAGGTGTATTATATCTGGCAGCTTAAAGAAAGAAATAGCAAATCATCATGGAAAAATCATTTTAACTGACTAGATAAACATAACAAGGAAACTAGCTGTTCAAAAAGTATATCTAAATACTATTTTAAGCTGGGATCATCACATGCATGTAACTTGCACTGAAGTCAATGTGAGTTTTGTGTCTTAATATTATTACTACTAATAAATATATGTATTACTATAGTCCCTAAAGACATGTCCATGCTGCAATTAAACATCTGCAGCTGACCTGTGTCAGCTGACTTGGGCAGCAAGGATGTAACATTGTGGTGTAGACATTCAGCCTTGGACTGAAGCCTAGGGTCTAAGAGCTTTCTGTGTTGTGGTGTCCAAGAGCTTGAGCTTGAATCTGAGTGTCTACATTGCAATTTTACAGCTCCACCGCCCAAGACTCATGAACCTTAGTTAGCCGTGGGTGTTTAATTTAAGTGTAGATACGCTTCAAGGATTTCAATCAAGATTGGGACCTATACTTACATATGAAGACATGGTGTGAAAAGCCTACTGGACCACGCCCTTAAGATAAAACAATTTTAAATATTTCCAGGTATAATATTAAAGAAACATTTTTCATATTATTTAAACATTATTAAAGATGCACTAGTGTTTAACATACTTGCAGGTAGGACAAAATGAGATGTGCAGTTTTTTAGTAATCTAAAATTTTCATAAACATTTGTAAAGGTTTGTTTCTAAACTATATGATTTGCTATTGTATTAAATAAACATACTCCAGGGTTCATGACTGTGTATATAGATACACATCCCTTTATCGCTGAAGGTGCTTGACCTCCATCTTGGCGTTCATTGCACCTGATGTGTCCACACCAAAGGATTAGGAAATATGAGAGAACTTTATAACTTAAGTACATTTTAAGCAATGGAGAGAAGGATACAAATGATTGAAAGAGACCGCAGAATTGCATATTTGCACATAAAATAACTCACAATTTTGAGTTTTGAAGCATAATTCTAATGCACCAGACAATGTGTAACCAAAAGAAAAAAGAAAAAAAGGAAGCTAGCTTCATTTTGTGTAGGCAGCTTTATTAAGTATCTCTGCTGGGTAACTGGTGAAGACCCATCTTCTACATATAAATCTTTATTGCCATGTTGTTATGCAATATGATTTGTGTGCATACAGTAGATATGCACACACCCAAACTGTGTGTATGCATGCAAATGGATGTATGCATACAACTATATTTTTTATATGGAACAAAGAGGTTAAATTCCAGCTTTGGATGCAAGTCTCAATGAAATCCTTCCTATGAAACTGCTATGGTACTTCCATACATAGAATCAGAAGCAAATACTTTTTCTAGAGAGGGGTTTTCTTGTTTGTTTGTTTTAAACTACATATAATAAAGTACCTACTGTTCCTGTCCTCTTTGCTTCACAAAGACCACTCAGAGACTTCCCTCATATTGATACCACTATGCAGTTTATTTAGTATTTCATTCCACCACCTTCCACATACAAGTACAGTCACAGTATTTACAATGCCATCCAGTTTGGGGATGTGGGGGAAGGAAGAGGAAAGAAGGTGTCACTTTCCAGAGAACTCCATTTGTCAGGCCCTACTAGCTTCTTTTCTGTTTCTCTCCCTTTCCCACTTCCTTCCTGTGTCTGTTATCCAGTCTCCTTGTTAACAGGCTAATTAGCTTGCAAGTTCCAATATGATCTGGTAATCTTCTTAATCAACCCCCGACCCACCCCTGATAAAACAGCAATCAGTTTTCATTCAGCATTCTGTCATGGAATGCTGTAACTCAGGGCTCGATAAACCCCAGGCACCAGGTCACCATGGCGTCTAGGGTTTGTAGCATGGCACCTTGCTCCGTCACAGAGCTGCAGTGGTGGAGTGTTCCCAGGCACCTAAAAATAGAACCGCTGGTGCCTGTTGCGGTGCTCAGGGGATTCGGCAGGAGACTCTGCAGTGCTGCCATAAGTGATACCAGCAGTTTTTCGGCAGCAGGGAAGTCTCTGCTAGGGCCTTGGTTTGAAGCTGGATGGCAATTTTGTTGAGCCTGCTGTAACTTATTTTCTTATTGTATAAACAGAATCTGGCACAATGGGGCTATGCATTCTAGGTTCTATTGTAATGCAAATAAATAGTAATACATAACAGTAATTAGTTCATTATGTAGTTATCTATAATATATATTTATGAGAAATAACTGAGACAACAGGTCACCACTTGTCTGCAACATTTAGAGACAGTTACATTGTTTTTCGTCATCTCTGAAAGAATCTGGAATTGAACATACAGTATGTACTATGAAGTGATATGGATCATTATGCATCCATTAGTTCTACTGCAGAACCAGGGCCACAGTCAAATCTCTGCAACTGGGGACTATTTTCCATGACTTAAGTTTCAGTTCTAGTATACAATGTACACAGTGGGTACAGGAATGATTCCCTTACAGTCACACTAACTCTGAGCTAATACAAGAGTGTATACATGAACTGGGAATCACTCCCCTACCTCACAGCACAGACATAGTCATAGTGTGGTTAACAATTCTGTGGGGTAACTCAGTTTGATTACTAGCTAGATGTGCACAATGTTCACACAAGGTAAATACATTATCACCTGCTTTCAATAGTTAAGATGTTAGGTTTTGGGGAGAATGTATCAATACACACCTCTGATGCAAAAAGAACCATCGTCATTCCTCTCTACCAAAAGTAGGTCAATATGCAGTGTTACAGGGGCTGGTTGAGGAGCTGAGAGATTATCACGTGGGCTGTCATCCTACAGAATAAAAGTAATAAACATAGGATTTTTAATATTGTCTCTCTATCAACGGTAGAAAATCAAAACAGCTAGTTAAAAACTTCAATTAAATATATCTGAACAGCCTGAATGAAACCCCAAATCCCCTCTCATTTGAAAGGCATTCAGCACAGAATTTTCTAATCAGATATCTACAAAACTTCAGTGCCATTACAATTCATATGATCTACAGAAAAACAAATCTATCCCTGATGAGAGCCCAGAGAAATCAGTATATATAGTTTGATTAGAATACTTCAGTGAGAACAAAGCTAGACATCCTTTAGCATAGGAGTCCTCAACAGAAAGAGTTAAGAAATAAGTGCTATATAATCTCTCACACTTTGGGGAGGTGGGGGTGAGGTTGTTTGGGGGGGGGGGTAGAATATACATTGGAATAATAGCTGTTATAGTTCACGGATACCACTGCAACTAAAAAGACAAAAGAAACATTGCAAACTGCTCCTGGTGCTTTCTCCTCAGTTATGGCTCACTGGTCCTGTTAAGTGGAGCCGTGTCTCTAATGTCTTCAGAAAGAAAACACATCAGCAGTATTATCAACATTTATCAGCATCAGCAGATAAACAGCAACAACAAATTATGGATGTGTGACTGCCAAGACTCCTTCAAAGAGCAAAGACAGCAGTATGAATAAACACCTCCCAAAACTCACTCAGGAAAGAGTGTGCCAACTTCACCGCAAAGAAAATATCCTACTCAATGGGAAATACAGCCATAAAGTGAACAACTGATTGACTTCATGGTGACCTGGTGAGTAATGCACTTATTGTGAACTCTCCACTGCCAAAAACCTCTCATTAATAGAATCTTAATTATGTACATTCTTTACCTACAAAAATTGACCATTTTGTCAAAAATCTTTGCTTGCGCCTGCCCCCCGTGAGAAAAATAAAGACCAATTTTCAAAATGACGCCAATATATGTTAAAGCATTCGTTTCTGCATTTGGATAGTCAATTAAGTGCTTAAGTGACAATTTGAGGTACAAAAACCTTCCCTTTGTGCTATTTGTGCTGCTCCAATGGCACAAATGGTACTTTAAAATTGCCTAAGCAGGCAGCTGAAAATTTCCCTGCCAGAGAATCTTTGGATGGTGAAAAGCCAGCATACAGGGATTGCTGATGCAGGAAGGGAGTCACAGAACTCTCTGCCAGACCCTTGAGCTGGCAGAATGGAAACTGATGCTGATGCAACTTAGAGTAGCGCTTAAATTTAAGCACGATCATGGCATAGCTGAGGCTTCCGCCCAAAGTGTAGAGTTAGGGATCCTGTCTTGATCCCAGTCTGGAAATGGCCTCCACTTTATCTCTCAGTGTTCGAACATTTTATGAGACTATTTGCATCTGAGGTTTTTTTATTTTTGGTTTTGGCAATAGTCACAATATAACCCCAAATATCTATTTTAACAAAATCAAACCAAACCACACACATACACTTCCTTACACTTGCAGCCTTTCTGGCTGCCCATCAGTGAAATCATTGTCTGCTTTAAGTGTCTGAGGGGAAACACTGGGAGACTGCACTGCAGTGTCCTCTTAATGTTGCTATTTTAAGCCACACACTAGTGAGAAAGCCTTGTATTATTTAGTAACTGTTTCTAGGTAGGGCAGAACATGAAATCAGGGCTCAAATTAGTACTCAAACTGGAATGAATTTGAGTCCTGATAATCTCTTTCCTCCATCTATGCTAAACTTTTATTATCACCCCTATCCTGAGAGGAGGGCTGATAAGCCCATAGCCTACTTTTCGGTTAATGGTGATTTTGATTTTGATTGGAAAGCAGGTGCTATTGCAAAACAATAAAATGCTTATTCTAGCCTGGGGAACTTGCAACATTTTATCTGTTACATTCCCAGTCACTGCAATTCTGGGGACTGGGACAAGGTAAAGGAAAAAAAAAGACACAAGCATAAAACATTAATTAATATAACCAGTTTGGTCATGCACCAAATTTACCTCTAGGCAGGCCACTAAGCTAACCCAGTTTATGGATTTTTAAATTCTTTTAGTGTTATCTAATAGTAAATATTCAATTGAGACTTTAAAGCACAAGATAGGAGTTTCTTTGAAGTTAACTAATTTATCAGCAAAGAAATAAGGACATACAGTCTAAAAAGTTCAGAGTAGCAAAATGGCTTGTAGTTAACATACTTTTAAATTAATCCTTGTATTAGAAACTTTTATTTTCATAGGCATTACTGCTGCAACAGTTTCATCTTCTAGAAAATGCTGAATGTTCATGAGGGAAGATGTTAGGAATTCAGCACTAAAATTCTCTACATGACACTGCAGAAAGCCATTTTTTACAGCCAGAAGAGAGTGTACTACAGCACTCGGCCCACTTTCCCATCTCAAATTAATTTCAGGTGATGACTTAATTGATCCAGCCACAGATTTATGATCTGAACCTAAAGTTGAAGAAAACAAAATTAAGATTAAAATTTTACAGCACAAAAAAGGACCTCAATAAGCAATAATGACAATTATTTTTACTCATATTGTATTTTCATAATCACAAAAGGAAAGAAGCATAACTAGTTTTCTAACAAATTAATCTCAATTGCAATCTTTTATTCAGAAAATCCTGTACCGAGATAAATCAGAACTATAATAGTGTATACACACAATGTTTGAGCAATTTTCTATCACGTTTTCATTCAAACTTTTATCTCTTAATTTATAATTTAAAGATAGTACACAAAGAGCAATAAATTGTATGTACAAGTAGCTTGCAACAGTCATGCTAACAGTATACATGTACGTATAAGAACCCTGCATTCTTTGTGCATGCAAAACTTGTGTTGTCTTCAGTGGGAGATCTGCATGCACAGGAAATATAAAACCAGGACCTTTTCAAGTTTGGTGGGGTTTTTTTTTGTTTTTTTTTAATGAATTTCTTAATGTTGTGATTCAGGAAAGTTCTTAAGTCTTCCCTGTTCTAGAGAGTACTTTAAAGTTAAAAAGAAAAGTGTTCAACTTTAAATATAACTGCCCTCCCAAGCAAAATGGTTGCTTACCTGTATTATAACTGCGGTTCTTTGAGATGTGGTTCAGACATGTACCCTACTCAGGCATGTGCACACCCAGCGCATTGGAGCCAAGGAGCTTTCTGTAGCAGTACTGTTGAGACGGCACATGCACCCTGTGCCTCCTTGTGGCTCCTTCAAGGCTACACCCCAGCCCCCTCAATTCCTTTGCATCAGAGTATGTGGCTCAGGACTCCAACGCCGAGGGAGAGAGGGCAGTTGTGGAATACATGTCCATACCACATCTTCAAGAACAGTTACAATAAAGGTGAGTAACTGTTTTCTCTTCTTCAAGTGTCTGCAGATATGCATTTCACTCAGGTGACTCACAAGCAGTACTATTAGGAGGTGGGGCTCTGAGTTTACTTAAATAGTGGCGGCAGAATTGCTTTCCCAACATCTGCTTCCAGATTTTATGCAGTCATGATGGCATAATGATGTTGCACAGAGGGACTAAGGGGTAGCATTTTTTATGGCCATCCCCATGCTGGACATTCACAGGACTGCTGAGATAGCCCAGTCAACAAGGGTTCAACCTAACAGTCTCTCAACCCCTTATGCCAGTGGTTCCCAACATGTGGCCCACAGGCCAATAGTGGCCCACGGAGGCTTTCAAAGTGGCCTATTGTTCCCCTCCTGCTGGCTGCAGAAGGGAACCACTGCTTAAGGACCCAAGTAGAGTTTCCTTGGGGCTAAAAGACTGGTGCAGACTTCTTGCTGCAGCCAAGGGGATGGGAGATCAGCGCTCCCCTCCCACTGTATGTAGCAGGGAACATGGCAAAGCGCTCCACCTATGTCCACAGGTGCTGGAGTCCCTTGCTGGAGCCAGGGGAAGGGGAGCATTGACCCAGGTGAAGTGCACAGAGCTACAGGATGCGTGTGGTTTCCCTGCTGTAGTGTCTTCTGACTTGCCACTGAGCAGTGTTTTCCCACTTGTTCTAGCCACTCAATAGCAGTCCTGTGAGTTGCAGACTGCTCAGATTCGGGCGCCACATTTCTCTGTGCTGTTGGAACAGCAGGTCTGGAACAGGAGGCAAAGGCCATCAGGTTTGAATCAAGAGACCATGAAGATCCAAGAGAACCAGCATTCTCTCAATTACAGTAGCACAACGAGAATTGTCTTGGTGTAATCTTGTTTCAGTTTGAGTATGACCTGAGGGATGTACAGAATAGGAGGAAATGCAAACACAAACCTTGGGCTCCACCTAAGAAGAAATGTGTCAGTTAGGGAACCTGGACGGTGACACACTTGAGGGCAAAACTGATGGCATTCTTTCTAGTCTTTCACTGTGAGTAGAACAACTTGTGACTACCCCTAGCTTTAAAAATAGTCCTCATCCCACTGTTCTTGAGGGACCATTTGTGATTCCAGGAGAATGTCCTGGTGAGATAATCAACCAATTGATTCTGGGAGCCAGGTAAGTAAGCAGCAATGGGAACAATATCTTCCTTGAAGCAAAAGTGCCAGAATTGCATAATTTCTTGATAAAGCTGTTCAGATTGTGCACGTCCTATCTGTTCAGATAGTACATTGCAGGTGTATTGTCAGTATCTGGACCAACGAGCCCTTGGTGTGAGCAGGGCCGATGGGTCTGGGGGGGCCCCACTCCACCCCCACGCTGGAGGGGGAAAGGGAGGCCCGGGTTGACCCACTCCCCCGCCCGGGAGCCCGGCAAGTCTCCGCTCCCAGCGGCGGCGCCCTCGGGTCACCGGCCGGGGCCAGCAGGAGCAGGCCCCAGCTGAAGCTGCGGCCACAAGCCAGCCCCGGCTGGGACCCCAGGCTGCCACCAGTGGTGCCCCAACCGGGGAACGGGTCCTGGGGCCCTGCCGCTGGCCGGGGCCGACCATGTGGGGCAGGCCAGGCCGGCCTGACCCTGAGTGGCCGGCCCCGTGAACTGCCCTGCTCCTGGGCCAGCCTTCTCCGCCCCGGGGGCAGGGAGGGCCAGCCCTGGCCAGAGGCCGGGCAAAGCCTCCCACCCTGCTGCCTTTAGCCAAAGGCAGCAGGGCCAGGGCGAAGTGCAGCCATGCGGGGGGGTGGGGGGGGGGGGCGCGGTATGGGCCCCGCACTGCCCCCAGTTGGGAGCGGAACAGGATGGGGCCCACATAGTCGCGGGGCCCAGGGCGATCGCCCCGTTGCCCCCCCCCAAGGATGGCCCTGGGTGTGAGGGAGAAAAGAACTGCAAGCATTGTGAATGCTCGAAACTCAAGAACACTGATATGAGGAGCCACTAATTGCTCCATCCATAAATCTTGGGCTCTACATCCACCTCCACTCCCACCTTCACCCCGCCATGAATACACCCCTTACCTATAATGGTAATGATTGTCTTGATCAGAAGGTGGCAAGCAAAAACTACACTTCTACATATGTGGACTTATCCATCTACCATTCTTGGGAACACAGGCAGAAACTGGATCAACTTGTTCAAGGGGTGTCTGTTCACTCAACAGATTAACTTCAGCCACCCCACAAGGATGCATAGGCGTACCTGGCATGTAGGGTCACATAAGTATAAAAGGCTATGTGGCCTAGAAAACCTAGACATTCTTGGACTGTGATGCTGGCTGTAACTTTAGAGAGGTGCATAACTGGCAAATAGGCTGAAACCATCCTGTAAGAGGAAAGCCATTGAATTTGTAGAATAGAGTAGGGCCAATTAACTCAATTTTTTGTGTGGGAATTTATGTGGACTTTCTCCTGTTCAGCATGAGTCCCAGACAATGGAAAAGATAGATGATAAACTGATGCTTGAATCTGTCTGGCACTAACACATCATCTAAGTAAAGGAAGACACAAATCCCATTTCTCCTTCAGTAGGCCACCATCACTGCCATGCATTTGAAAAGTATGTGTCAGACTAAGGACAGGACAAGAGGAAGTACTGTGTATTAATAATTTTGATCTGCCACTATGAATCGCAGAATCTTCTGGTGACTTGGGAACATTTGCGGCAGAGGTGCCCAAACTTTTCGGCATCACGCCTCCTTTCTGATTTTTAAGAAATCCTCAAGCCTCTCCACCTTTCCTTTACCATCATCCAACCCCCTTTTAACAAAAATTCAATTTGTAACTGTATAATTAAAAATAACCACAAATAGGTTTTAAACATCACATGCCACTTCATAGAATGGTCATGAACACTCCCGAGCACTCCCAAACATTTGCTAGAAAGTTCAAAACACCTTTTGTGGCATAAAATTTGAAAATTAAAAATTCTGTACACTGATAAAACAATTTTTTCTATGAAAATTTCATAGCCTCACGCCCCCCTGGGATTTTCTTCACTCCCCGTTAAGGGGGCACACCCCCCAGTTTGGGAACCGCTGACTTAGGGTATGTCTATACCGGAAAGGTAAATCGACCTATATTAGGTCAACTTATAGCCACTGAAGTAATTACTGAGGTGGTGCATGTCCACACTAGCCTATGTGGGGGACCTCTGGGGAGTTAAGAGCCTGGTCTCTCAGCTCCATAGGCAGCTCCCTTCCAGAAGCTTAGCTACCACACAGGCTCTCAGCAGGTTGGCCTTTCTCTCCCACACCTTGCCATCTTGCATCCCTGTTCCCCACCAGGAGCAGGGTCGATCAGGAGCAGGACCCAGAGAAAGTCAACTGGGGCTTCTCACCCATGAAGAGCAGAGTCCAGCTGCCTTAGCTTCTTCTCTCCTACTCCACCAGGCGCTGGGCAGCCTTATTAATTTCATGGCCCTCCATGCTTCTCTCTCAGCTCTCCAAGGGAGAGGGTGGCAGCTGGGCTCTAGCTTCTTGGCTTTCTTGTCAATTTCACAGCTCCCACTGTAACGGCTCAGCTGTACCTCAATACCCAAAGAGTCCTGGCAATATTTCACATTCTTCTTCAAAGAATTACCACCACATTTCTTCAATCTGGAGGGACACCAGTCTGTTTTATGGGCCGTCCTTCTGGGAAGCCCTGAAGAAGATGACTGACCTCTCTTTTTCTCCAAGGAGAAAAGTCTGAGTCTAGGGATATGTTAGAGACCACAGCAGCCTCCGTAACAGATTACAGGTAAGAGACAGGGTGTGCAGCTGGAGGTCCTGACTCCAAGGCAGATTTCACTGCTTGCTTCATAAAGAGTTGCTTGAAGCACAGATCTCTGGATATATCTGTGTTCTCTTTTTTGAAAGAATGGCAGATACTGCACATCTTTAACATCTTCACTGAAGCACAAAAGGCAGAGTGTGGGGCGGAGGGTGACTATTGGAAACAGACAGCTCACATGACAGGCAGTGCTTAAAGCATTGTGAGCATTGCAAGCCATCAGTGCATCACACCAAAAACTAATTAAAGCAAGTTAAAACCATAAAGGAAGCCTAACTCCTGAGTATTAACTATTTAGAGGAAGAGAAGAAAGCTGAATTTGCTAACTGAGTTTGCTGGCACAATTTCAGTATCAGCATTATTGCTGGTTCTGGTGCTGCTGCCACAAGCTTATGAGACACCAAAAGAAAAAAAAATTGTGATGTAAACCCCATAGGAAGCGCTGACTCAGGCCATGGGTGGTGAGAGGAAAGTGAGGGCGATCACGGCGGTAATGCCCTTATATAGCCTCAGGAGGGGACACAAGTAGGTGCAAGGTAGATGTACTATCCCAACAGGTACTACTACAGAAACCTATCTGCCTCCAGTGTGCTGGGCATGCACACACCTGAATGGTATACAAGTGTGCAATCTCTTGAAGAAGGGATGCTTTCCTGAATCAAGGCCTTAATGCACAATAAAGAAGGTAACTGGTACCGAGAAAACTGAAAGAACAATTTAATAGCTAGAATGAAGTGCTAGATGCTGCTCCCATTACTTAAATGGGAATAGGACTGAGTACTAATAAAATAGAGCAGCAGTTTCTGTTTATTAGTCTCTGAATCTCTACCCAGTAGAAGGCAACTGAAACACTGAACTGGGCACTTCTATACAATGAATGTGATCAGAGATGTTAGATCAAATTTGCTATGCAAACAAAATAAATCTTTTGTCAAATTATCATTTCTTGGTTTAACACACTAAAAATAATTAGTACCAAAAAGGATAGTTTAAATTCATTTCCATCAGTTTACTGGCTGATTGTTATATTGCTATAATTCGTAAAGCCTGCAATCAATTATTTTTAAACTATAGTATTCAGTGGGTATATGGACTAAACAGTAGACTAATGGGGCCAGATGTTCAATGATAAAATTAGCTCAAGTGAAGTCCACTGAACTATACTGACTTACATTGGCTGAGACTCTGGCCCTTATTTCAAATGTGTCCTTTTCACAACAGAGGAATAATTTTTTAATATTAATTTAGATGTTTTCAGTTGAACTTCTTCAATTTTCTATGCACATTTCCACAATTATAAACTTGGGAACAGAGAACACTTAGAGGTGGGTTTAATTTAAAGTCATTCAAGTATGAACCAAATTTTGGATCATATATTCCTATTTCTATTTTCATTTCTTTCTCTAGGCTATCATTTATTCTCCCAAAATATACTTGATTATGCCTTGACTAAAGAAGTCATTCTCTACCACCTCATTCTGCTACACTGCTTTTAGCAGGCTTTGCACCCTCATACACAACCCAAGATCCCTGTGATTTTCTTTCATTGTAATGTACCCCAAGATACCTCCAAAAAAGGGAAACCATGCTCCACAGAACTAGTGATCTCTGTGGAATTGTGCATCTGGTTTATAGACAGAGGCAATGCATTTAACTGAAATAAAAAGATACCAATAATAATTATGATTTTTACAGCAGACACAGCATGTGGAAGAAAGAGTAAGAGAGAGCAATGCAGGGGAA
Source organism: Pelusios castaneus (assembly GCA_007922175.1). Classification (NCBI taxonomy): domain Eukaryota; kingdom Metazoa; phylum Chordata; order Testudines; family Pelomedusidae; genus Pelusios; species Pelusios castaneus. The sequence goes on from ML685814.1 coordinate 6,452,369, forward strand.
ACTGAAGAACGGGGAAGAAAGTTGCCAGCACGTGACCTCCAGAAGAAGAAAGAGGAGAACCCAGTGCAGATAGAAGCAATTGTTTTCAGGTTCTCTGCACAGTTATTACAGAGGCGAACAGTTTGGAAGATTCATTGAGAGAATGAATCAGAAGGAGGCCCCACTAATCATAAGGCATGGGATGCATTGTTCTAGGAATGGGGGTTTCATGACCACCACTACCAAGAGTAAGAAATGGGGGGACTGAGTCATCCAGACCAAGAAAATTGAGAAGTGTGCAGCTGGCCTGGAGCTAGAATTCAAGAGGTGATGGAGACTTTTCAAGTCCTCAGACTGTATCCCTTTCTTCTTCTCCTCACAGGCATCAATGATACTGCCAAGAATGACACTGAGTGGATCACTGCACACTACGTGACTCTGAGAAGAATGATAAAAGAGTTTGAGATGCAAGTGATTTTCTTGTCCCTCCTCGCTGCTGAAGGAAAAGGCCAAGGTATGGACCACAGAACTGCGGAAGTAAATGCGTGGTTACACAGGTGGTATCAGAGAGAGGGCTCTGGATTCTTTGACCATAGGACGTTGTTCCAGGAAAGATTGCTAGGAAGAGATGGGATCCCACTAATGAATGGGGAAGAGTATCCTCGCCTCACAGGCAGTCAGGCTCACCTAGTGAGCAAGGCTTTAGATTAGGTTTACCAGGGGATGGGGACCTAAGCCTGGAGGTAAGTGGGGAAGCAGGACACCATGAGAAAGTGCAAGGAAGAGGAGGCAACAAGAGAGGCCTCCTGATGCGCACTGAGAAAGTAGGGCAACCAGCTAGTTAACTTAGGTGCCTATACATGAACATGAGAAGCCACAGAAACAAGCAGAAGGAATTGTAAGTCCTGGCACAGTCAAGAAACTATGATGTGATTGGAACAACCACTGGAGCACTGTCATGGATGGATATAAACCATTAAGGAAGGACAGATAGGTGTCAGAAGATGGAGGAGTTCCAATATGAAACTGGAGAAAAGCCTGTTTAGAGTCTCTGAGTTAAGTTTAGAAGTAAGAGAAACAAGAGTGATGTCATGGTGGGTGTTGTAGATCACCAGACCAGAAGAATTAAGTAGATGAGGCCTACTGAAAGTTTCCAGATCAAAGGACCTGGTTCTCTCATGGGGGACTTCAATCACCTTGACATCTGCTGGAAGAGCAATACAGCTCAGACAGTCCGGGAACTTTTTGGAGAATGTTGGTGACAACTTCCTGGTGCAAGTGCTGGAGGAACCTGGTAGGGGCTGTGTGTGATATGCTGTACCCATGTACAGCCTTAAAGGGCTCCTCTTAACCTGCTGCTCACAAACAGGAAAGAATTGGCAGAAGTAGAAGTGGGAAGTAGTAATCTGGGCATCAGTGACCATGAGGTGGTCAAGTTCAAGATCCTGAGAAAAGCAGGATATAGACTCTGGACTTCAAAAAAGTAGACTGACTCCCTCAAGAAGCTGATAGGTAGGATCCTTAGGAGAAGGGAAAAGAGTCAAAGAGAGCTGGCTGTATTTTAAAGAAACCTTACTGAGGTCCAAGGAACAAACCATCCCAATATGAAGAAAGAATAGCAAATATGGCAGGTGACCAGCTTGGCTTAACAACGAACTCTTTGGTGAGCTTAAACATGAAAAGGAAGCTTACAAGAAGTAGACGCTTAGTCAGATGACTAGGCAGGAGTATAAAAATTCTGCTTGAGCATGCCACAGTGAAATCAGGAAGGCCAAATCACAAATGGAGTTACAACTAGCAACGGACGTGAAGGGTAGCAAGAAGGGTTTCTACAGGTATATTAGTAACAAGAAGGCTAAGGAAAGTGTGAGCCCCTTACTGAATGGGGGAAGCAACCTGATGACAGGCGATATGGAAAAGCTGAAGTACTCAATGCTTTTACTGCCTCTGTCTTCACAGACAAGGTCAGTTCCCAGACTACTGTACTGGGCAGCACAGAATGGGGAGGAGGTGAGCAGACTCAGTGCTGAAAGAACAGGTCCAGGATTATTTAGGAAGTCTGGACATGAACAAGTCCACGGGGCCGGATGCAATGCATTTGAGGGTGCTGAGGGAGTTGGCTGATGTGACTGCAGAGCCATTGGCCATTATCTTTGAAAACTTCTGGTGACTGGGGAAGTCCTGGATGAATGGAAAAAGGCAAATATAGCGCCCATCTTCAGAAAAGGGGAGGAGGAGGATCCAGGGAACTACAGAGCAGTCGCCCCACGTCAGTCCCCAGAAAAAATAATTGACCAAGTCCTCAAGAAATCCATTTTGAGGCACCTGGAAGAGAGGAAGGCAATCAGGAACAGTCAGCATGGATTCACCAAGGGCAAGTCATGTCTGACCAACCTTATTGCCTTCTATGATGAGATGACTGGTTCTGTGGACGTAGGGAAAGCAGTAGACATAATATACCTTGACTTTAGCAAAGTTTTTGATACAATCTCCCACAGTATTCTTAACAGCAAGTTAAAGAAAGGAAGGTTGCTCACGTTGGTGCAGTAGCCAACGTTCTTTGAGATGTATGTCCCTGTGACTGCTCCACTTCAGGTGTTGGCTCACCTGGCGCTGTTGATCGGAGACTCCAGCAGCAGTGTCTGTGAGGGCCGCGTGTGCGTGGTTGGCGCCTCACGCTGCCGAGAGTGAGTCAACCGACGCTTGCATGGCTAACCCCCTCAGTTCCTTCTCCACCGCGGAGAGTGACATCTCCGAAGTGGGGGGTAGGAGGGGGTAACAGAGCAGTCACAGAGACACATATCTCAAAGAACGTTAGCTACTGCACCAAGGTGAGCAACCTTCCTTTCTTCTTTGAGTACTGTCCCTGTGAGTGCTTCACTTCAGGTGAGTATTTAGCAGTTACCACCTAAGCTTGGTGGGACTTTGGAGTGTGCCTATTAAGTGTGGACAGCACTGAGGATCCGAAAGCCATGTTTACATGAGGCATGTCTGTGATGGAATAGTGCTTTTGAAATGTATGCTCAGAGGACCATGTGGCTGCCCTGCACATCTCTGGAATAGGTACATTGTTCAGGAAGGCAGCAGAGGATGCCACTACTCTTGTAGAAAGTGCGTTAATTTGGTGTGGTGGGGTCACGCAGGATTTCTCATAACACAGATGAATGCACCCTGAGATCCAGTTCGATAGTCTCTAAAGTTTTCCTTTAGAGTGCTCTGTTGTAGGTAGGAAGAGTCTTGATGATTTACAGAAATCTTTTGTTCTATCTAGATAAAAAAGGAGTGCCCTGCAGACATCGAGTGTGTGTCTAACTGCCTCGTCACAATTTTTGTGTGTTTTTGGACAGAATGTGGGTAAGTATATGGTTTGGTTTACATGAAAAGCCAAGGATATTTTTGGAAGAAATGTTGGATGGGGTCTCATAACTACGCTATGTTTATTAAAGGTTGTATAAGGAGGGTTAACATAAGGGCTCTGAGCTCACTAACTCTCCTTGTGGAAGTTATGGCAACCAAGGAGGCCACCTTCATGGAGAGGTGGAGTAGAGAACACGTGGCTAACGGTTCAAAGGGAGGCTGTGTGAGTGCTTTCGGGACCAAAGGTAAGTCCCATGCTGGCATTGGTTGTCTGACTTCTGGGTATAGATTTTGAAGTCCAGTTAGGAACCTTTTTACAGTAGGGTGTGAAAAAATGGGAGATATATCCTTGTTCTGGTTGAATGTGCTAATTGCAGCTAAGTGTACCTTAACTGAGCTGAGAGATAAACCGTTTGATTTTAGATGTAGTGCATAATCAAGAATGGCAGGTAGAGGTGGTGTTAGGGGATTTATCTGTCTGGCGATGGTCCAATTGGAGAATCTTTTCCATTTGCATTGGTATGATTTCCAGGTGGACAGCTTTCTACTATTTAAAAGTACGTTTTTAACTTGATCAGAACACAATGTCTCTAGTGGTTGGAACCATATAGGTTCCAGGCTGTCAGATATAGTCTGTCGATATTGGGATGAGAGATCGTTCCGCCGTTCTGCGACAGGAGGGTCCTGTCCATGGAAAGTCTCCATGGTGGAGAGACAGACATTTCTAGGAGCACTGAGTACCATGGTTGTCTTGCCCAAGCTGGGGCTATGAGGATGACCACAGCTCCGTCGTGTTGAATTTTGTTTATTACTTTTGGAAGAAGGGGTATTGGCAGAAACACATATAGTAGGTGCGAATGCCAGTTTATTAGGAATGCGTCCCCTAGCGATTGAGGTTCGATGCCTGCCCTGGAGCAATATTGTTTGCATTTGCGATTCCTGTTGGTGGCAAACAGGTTGATGGACAGAGTGCCCCATTTGTGGAAAACCTTGTCTAGCGTGTTCTTGTCTATTTCCCATTCGTGGTTGGAATTGAACTTCCTGCTTTGGGTATCTGCACTTGTGTTCAGGTTTCCTGGTAGGTAAGAGGCAAGAATGGTTATGTGGTGCTTGATGCACCATTTCCATGGATTTGTTGCCTCTGAGCACAGGGACTGAAAGCGAGCTCCTCCCTGCCTGTTTATAAAATACATGCAGGAAATGTTGTCCGTTAGCACTTGGTTGTATTTGTTTCGTATCATCGGGAGAAAGTGATGGCAAGTTCTTCGAACGGCTCTGAGTTCTAGTAGGTGTCTCGTCTGATGTCCACAGTCCTGGGGTGGTGTGACTGGACAGCTGGGCACCCCAGCCCGTTAGAGAGGCATCCGTGGTGATAATTACCTCTGGGGTGGTTATCTGAAAGGGTACTCCTGCAAGTAGGTTCTTGGGTCCTGTCCACATGAGGAGGGAGTCCCTGACTGCAGGAGGTGGGCTGATGGTTTTGCTTATTTTGTGTCTCCTTGGGTTGTATACAAGCCTTAACCAGCCTTGGAGAGGTCTCAGATGCAATCTTGCATGTTGCACTATGTAGGTAGTGGCCGACATGTGGCCTAGTAGTTTGAGGCAGGTATGAGCCGTTGTGAAGGGGCTTACCCATACCTTGTCTATGGTCTGTTGTATGTTCTGAAATCTTTGGATTGGAAGTGTCGCCCGTGCCTTTATGGAGTCGAGGTGTGCTCCTATGAACTCCAAGGTCTGCATAGGGAGGGTGGTCGATTTTTTTGAAATTTATCATAAATCCTAGGCTCGGAAGAGTATGAATGGTAGTTTGTGTATTGTGCATTGCTTCTTGATATGTCGTGCTTCGCAAAAGGCAATCATCTAAGTATGGGAAGATTGTTAAGAGAATCAGGCATATATGAGCTGTAACCACGGTGAGCAGTTTGGAGAATGTTCAGGGAGCTGTGGCGAGGCTGAACAGTAGAACTGTATATTGAAAGAGTTCTGAGCCTAGTGTAAAGCAAAGGAACCTGCGGTGGGCCAGGTGGATAGTAATGTGAAAGTAGGTGTCTTTCAGGTCGAGGGCTGAGAACCAGTCTCCCTTCTGCAGTGCAAGAATGATGGTCAGTAGAGTGACCATTTTGAACTTTTGGACATGTACGTATTTGTTCAGAGCTCTGAGGTCCAGTATTGGTCTCCAACCTCCGTTTTTCTTCTGTGTCAGAAAATAGGTGGAGTAGAAGCCTCTGCGATGGAACTGTGGTGGGACCCTTTCTATGGCTCCTATATCTAGGAGGTGTGTGACCTCCTGTTAGAGGAGATGCTTGTGAACTGTGTGTCAAGAGGGACGGTGATAGGTTGAGTGGGTGATTGGGTAGGAGAGTAGTGAAAGGTACAGAATAGCCCATACGGATGATTTCCAGGGCCCATTTGTCTGATGTAATCTCTGCCCATAGATTGAAAAGGGGACAGAGCCAGTATCCAAAAGTTTTTGTTGGTGTTTCTGCGAACGGGAGAAGTCTCAGACCCTCGACCTGACCTTCAAAAGTTTTGTGTAGGCTGAGGTGACTGGGGGGAGGTGGATTGAGTTGATGGTTGTCTCCTTCTGAGTGTTCGTTGCTGTTTTTGACGGTATGAGTCATAGGCTCTCTGTTGCCCAGGAGGCTGCTATTCTCTCCTGTGGTAGGGTTGGAACCTACCTCTCTTGAAGGATGGGGTGTATATGCCTAGGGTTCTTAGAGTCGCCCTGGACTCCTTCATGGAATGTAGTGTTTCATCCATTTTCTTGGAGAACAGTTTGTCTTTCTCAAATGGCAAATCTTTCACTTTTGTTTATAGGTCTTTAGGTATTCCGGAGGACTGGAGCCAAGTGACCCGGCACATGGTAATCACTGTAGTTTGAGCCGCAGAATCGGCAACATCAAGAGCGGCCTGTAAAGAAGTATAGGCAATGAGTTGACCTTCGTCTACCAGAGACTTTAACTGCTGTTGTTTGTCCTCAGGTAAGTATTTTTTTTAACTCCTTGATTTTTTCATAATTATGGTCATACTTGGCCAGTAACGGATGATAACTGGCCACTCTAAACTGTAGAGTCGCTGAGGAATAGACTTGGCACCCTAAAAGGTCCAGTCATTTGTTATCTTGTCTGGGGGAATGTATTTCTGAGAGTTTTGTCTTAATTTGTGGTGTACTGCATCTACTACTAGTGAACTGTGGGGTGGGTTGGTGAACAGGAAGTTTATACCCTTAGCTGGTATATAGTACTTCCTGTTGACTCTTTTGCAAGTGGGTGGTACCGGGGGGGGTCTGCCAGATGACATCAGCAGGTTCTAATATGGCATTGTTTTATTGGTAATGCGATTTTGGTGTTGGTTGATGTATGAAGTATCCTGAGTAGTTTATGTTGTGACTCTTGCACCTCCTGGAGAGGTATATCCTGAGAGATTGCCACTCTCTTAAACAGTTCTTGAAACTGTCTGAAGTTGTCAGCCATAGTTGGTGGTGCAGGCATGACAGCTTCGTCCGGGGATGATGATGAGTTGTGTATGCGGGAGGTGTCTTCAATCACCTCGCCTTCAGAGATGTCATTCGGCTCCTCTATTGGGATTGGTGATGGTGGCTGCTGTGATGCACCTGATATGGAGGGTTTGGGCTTGTGCTGACTGTTGTCAGGATTCTGGCTTCTAGAGGACTGGTTTCATACTGACCTCTCTGTCAGGATCTTCATTTGCCACATCCATTCTCTCATTGTTTTCTCCACCTCAGCTAATGATCTTATGGATGCAATAGAGGCTGCTCTGTCTGGAGAGAAGTATGTAGGAGAGAAGGTAGCTCTAGAGTATTCTTCCTCGTCGCTAGAGAGTGGGGTTGGTACCGGGGAGCAACCGCGTTGCGTAGATGGTGAGACTTCTGTGCCATATAATGAGGAATGCGAATATGTGTCAGGTTTCTCCCGGGGCCGTGGCTGGGCTGCTGGTGCCATGTTAGTCGGTGCTGGGTCAGATGTATTGGGTGGAGCCTGTGCCGGTGTCCTAGTTGGTATTTTGAGAGGCATTTGAGGTGGTGATGGTACCGAGAACGGTGCTGATGGTGGTGGCAGGCATGTCGGTGCCATTTTAATCGGCATGGATGACACCGTGGCCGGTGTCGGTTTGTGGCTCAGCATCGTCTTCTTCGGTGCCAAACTCTTCAACATGGATAGGTTTTTGGCGGCACTCTTAGATGTCGACGGTGCCGAGGCCAAGGGTGGCTCAGGGGCTCGCTTTGGCAAGCCTGTGATAGAGGAGTCTGAGGCCCTTTTCCTCTTTGTGTCTGAGGGCTGAGGGCTCAACTCCTTGTCCTTTGGTGCCTCTTCTGTCTCGGAAGGTGGCTGGAGTGACTTCTCCAGAAGAAGGTATTTAAGTCTTCACTCCCTATCGCACCGGTTGCACACTTTCATTTTTGAGCAATGGTGGCATTTTGAAGGCACATGGCCCTCTCTGAGACACTTAACATGGAGAGAGTGCCCGTCAGAGATGGGCATGGCATCTTTGCACTGCTCGCATCTCTTGAAGCCCGGTGATCCAGGCATATTATTGATGGCGGGATGAGTTCGGAGGGAAGCTGCTTCAGGCTCAACAGAAGAAAGTTGTTGTTTTTTTTAAAATCTAAAGAAATCTAACGACTAACTAACGAATATGACTAAAATTCTGACTAAAAGGGGGTATCTAACTGGTCTTTTTTCTATGTTTTTAAGTATAGGAAGAGGAACGCTGCGGAGGTCCGTCTCAGGCCAAAGGCGGTTGAGAAGGAACTGAGGCAGTTAGCCGCACAAGCGTCGGTTGGCTCACTTTCAGCAGCGTGAGGTGCCAACCGCACACGCGTGGCCCTCACAGACACTGCTGCTGGAGTCTCTGATCAACAGCGCCAGGTGAGCCAACACCTGAAGTGGAGCACTAACAGGGATAACACTCGAAGAAGTATGAATTCAATGAATGGACTATAAGTGGATAGAAAGCTGCTACATCATTAAGCTCAATGGATAGTGATCAATGGCTTGATGTCGTTAGCAGCCAGTAACAAGAATGCCCCAGGGATGGGTGCCCCCAGGGCTGGTTTTGTTCAGCTTCTTCATTAATGATCTGGAGGACAGGGTGGATTGCACCCTCAGTTTGCCGATGACGCTAAGCTGGGGGGAGTGGTAGAAATGCTGGAGGGCAGGCATAAGATACAGAACGACCTAGACAAATTAGAGGATTGGGTCAAAAGAAATCTGATGAGGTTCAACAAGGACAAATGTAGAATCCAGAATTTAGAACAGAAGAATCCCATGCACTGGTACAGACTGGGGACCAACCGGCTAAGCAACAGTTTTGCAGAAAAGGACCTGGTGGTTACAGTGGACAAGAAGCTGGATATGAGTCAACAATGTTCCCTTACTGCCAAGTAAGCTAATAGCATTTTGGGCTGTATTAGTCAGAACACTGCCAGCAGATTGAGGGAAGTGATTATCCCTCTCTATTTGGTACTGGTGAGGCCTCATTTGGAGTACTGTGTTCTGTTTTGGGGCCCCCCACTACAGAAAGGATGTGGACAAATTGTAAAGATTCCAGCAGAGGGAAAAAAAGGATTAGGTGGCTGCAACACATCATCTATGAGGAGATCCTAAGGGAGCTAGGCTTATTTAGTCAGGAGAAGAGAAGAATGAGGGGGAATTTGATAGCAACTTTAACTACCTGAAAGGTGGTTCCACGGACAGTGGACCTAGACTGTTCTCACTAGTGGTAGATGGCAAAACAAGGAGCAATGGTTTCAAGTTGCAGTGGGGGAGGTCTAGGTTGGATATTACGAAAAGTTTTTTCACTAGGCGGGTGGTGAATAGGTTACTGTTACTGTAATAGGTTACTAGGGAGTAATGGAATCTCCATCCTTCGAGATTTTTGAGGTGCAGCTTGACAAAGCTCTGGCTGGAATGATTTAGTGGGAGGTGGTCCTGCTTTGAGCAGGGGGTTGGACTAGATGACCTCCTGAGGTCCCTTCCAACCCTAATCTTCTATGAGTCTATGATCATATAGTACATTCAAGAGACACCTACCACTAGAGCTCTATTTTGATTTGTAGACCTCAGATATAGAGATCTATATGGACCTACTACAAAAGTGATTCTGGACCAGGTGGACATATTTATTGCAAAAGCATCATGAATGTGCTGTTAACTGCCAATGCATTGATATAATAATCATTCACAACTTCAGCATTTAAGCATCAGAAGCTTATCTTTTTTTTAAAAAAAAATCATAAAATTGTACCTCTCCCCTCCTGGTACAAGGCTAGATAGTAACTTTCCTTAAATAAGATATTTAAAATTACAATGAGATGTAGGTGTTGAGATATATTTCCATAAATTAGAATTTTTAAAGTTATTTTGAAGAATAACCTGCTCTCATTGAAGGCTCATCGGAGAAAGAAATAATCAAATTAAGGAAAGTTAGAAAGTGAGAATAATGAAGTTCCAGATTTATATAATATTAACAATCTAATACAGGATATTTGATAAAAAGGAACTCAATTAATTTTGGTTTCTTTTTTTACCCACCAGCTTATGCAGTTCTATTTTTGTTCTCCTCCTACTCACAGCCTGATGATTAGCAAAGAGGGTAGTTCAAAATAGTGATTCTAAAATGACTGATAAAAGCTACTCTAACATTAACAATGCTTTTTTGGTACTAGTTTGAGACTAATACAGAAATTTATGTTATAATATAAGCATCTGAGGAAAGACAACCATAAAACTTGCAATAAATCATAGTAAAAACAAATGTTTTTCCAGATCAAATTCCATAGTTAGAGTGGAACTAAAATCTCTTCTTAATTCTTACCCACAGTTCTGTTGCAAAGATAATGTCGAACACTGATGTTGCCCAACTGGCTTGGTATCACCTGATTCACCTGAAGGCATACTTCTGTGTCTTCACCTCTGATGTCAATTTCACCATTAACGCCAAAGATTTTAAAAACCACAACAGACATCTATCAACAAGATATAACTGTGATTATAAATAAATCATTTTAAAAATTACAACTTTCAATTATTACCATATACAAATATAAACAATGCAACAAACTTACATTCAAAATTACCAACCCCCTCCCCCCCCCCCAACACCCAACATGTATCAATCCAATTCAATCAAATGTTTTGGAATTGAAGCTCTTTATTCACTCATTTTTCCACTCATGCGAGAGGTACTGAAACCCAAATAAGAGTTGTTATAATCTTTTTTATTTTGTCACTTTTAACCCTACAATGAACTAGTAGATGCACACTGAAAGATAGATGCAACTCCATCCTGCAGCCCATCAATACGGATTCAGAAATGGCCAGAAGGGTCACAACATGAAGTGATTTATCCAAGACAATGAACATGCTACCTCTACCATGCCTATAGTATCTTAAGCATCTGCCTAATATTAAGTACATGAGTAGCTGACAGCATTCAATTCCTGAATCAAAGCCAGAGTTAGGAACTGTCTAGATTTTAGCTCCTCTTTAATGTCAGTGACAGTTTAATTTACTAAATTTGCTTCTTTAATTTATTTATTTCAATAACATTACCATTTCTTCATTCATCTCTGGAGCACTCTCTGAAGCTGCACTGATGGCATCAGGAGATGACCCACCATAATTGTCAACTCCTGTGACTTCATCTTGCACATTTTCTGCTGGACTTTGGCAATTCATGGCTGTGATAGCTTCCATATGCACATCATCAGAAAAAATATGAAAGGTCAGTATAATATAAACTGAATTGTTCATACATTAATGAGATACTATATATAATCCCAATTTTTATAAAAGGGTTACATGTTTTATTTGGATAATTTTTAAGAAACAAAATTTTATTATTAATAAAATAAATTAGACAAATACTAGGTATCCTGATTTTTGTCAAGGAACTGAGTGCATGTGGCAGATTTATTGTTAATATTGGCCAGACTAAAGGAAATTTCTTTGTTTGCCTGTCTACACACCTACTCTCCTGCACACAAAATATCCTCTCTAGGTGAAATCCACTCCATCTACACATATCCCAAGTATTCAGACGGTATGAAGGTGGAGCAGTTAGGGAAATGAAATCCACCCCTTCAACCCATGCAGCCATGACGAGGAGTGCCTGCTATTCCAGTCAGTAGGATGGAATAGTACCTGTAGCTCCTCGATGCCTCTTATGCAGGGTACATAAACGTGAACATGTGACCCCTTTCCTGCCTAACACAGCCAATTCTTTGTGGCTTCAATGCCAGAGTACATGGGTTGGCATAAAGACTTTTCACAATGCAGAGGGGATGCATATATGGCCATTTCACCAGCTAACATCCAGTGCCTCCAGAGGTGAGAAGGGCCCTGCTCTCGTCTTCCACAAAATAAGTGAATTTCACCCTGTAAGAAGTTTGGTAAACTCCCCCAAAAGTCACTGATCTGCCAAATACGCAGAGATACATTTTCAAAGCCTTTAGCATAAGTGGCTACAGTTTTTTTTTCGTTTATAGAAATATTCGGTCAGGCTATATCATTTTATATAGTTAAAGCTATCATGGAAATTATTATTTCCTTACCAGCTAAGAAACATAGGCTATGTCTACACTTGGAAATTTAAGTCGACTTTAGCTAAGTCGACTTAGTGAGTCTACACTTAAATTTTAAGTCGACTTGGGGGGAACTTACAAAGTCGACCTAGAGCGTCCACACTGGATGCCTAGGTCGACTTCTAGGGGCTAGGGGGACCTAGGGTAGGTCCACGGGGGCAAGGCGGGCACCCCTTGCCCAGTGCCAGGGGGCTCAGCCTTTGCCCCATTGTACATAGGTACAATGGAGCAAAGGGGGACAGGGACCCTGGCAG